>CM077214.1:33435353-33500353 GCA_039654625.1 Rhinogobio ventralis
TTACATTTCAATATTCACAGTCCCGCGGGATTTCACCCGTGAATCGCTTCACTGCAGATCTGTGGAAGTGATTCATTGTGATTGATGTTTTCCACAGATGAACAGTGAAGAGAATATTTGGCTTGGTTTTAATTAAACTCTCCTGTTGAATCACTGCAACTGAATCAGTGAGTCATGTGAATCAGTGAGTCATGTGAATCAGTGAGTCATGTGAATGAGTGAGTCATGTGATTCAGTGAGTCATGTGAATCAGTGACTCATGTAAATGAGTGAGTCATGTGATTCAGTGAGTCATGTGAATCAGTGAGTCATGTGAATCAGTGAGTCATGTGAATGAGTGAGTCATGTGATTCAGTGAGTCATGTGAATCAGTGACTCATGTAAATGAGTGAGTCATGTGAATCAGTGAGTCATGTGAATCAGTGAGTCATGTGAATCAGTGAGTCATGTGAATCAGTGAGTCATGTGATTCAGTGAGTCATGTGAATCAGTGACTCATGTAAATGAGTGAGTCATGTGATTCAGTGAGTCATGTGAATCAGTGAGTCATGTGAATCAGTGAGTCATGCGAATGAGTGAGTCATGTGATTCAGTGAGTCATGTGAATCAGTGACTCATGTAAATGAGTGAGTCATGTGATTCAGTGAGTCATGTGAATCAGTGAGTCATGTGAATCAGTGAGTCATGTGAATGAGTGAGTCATGTGATTCAGTGAGTCATGTGAATCAGTGACTCATGTAAATGAGTGAGTCATGTGATTCAGTGAGTCATGTGATTCAGTGAGTCATGTGATTCAGTGCAGCATTTGACTCTGTGAGTTTGACCTCTGATCATTTGACTCCTGGGAATCATCCGCCTCCTCCAGCCCTCTCTTTCATGACAAGCCTAGAGAGATTTGTGATAACAGTCATAATCATTGTTCAGTACAGAATTCTTTAGCTTTAATGATTTGATCAATACAGCGTCAACGTTTATATTGAATAAGAGTCGATTACAATGCAACAAAGTTATTCCAGCTGGTTTGAGCTGGTTTGATCTGGTTTGAGCTGGTTTGATCTGGTTTGAGCTGGTTTGATCTGGATTGATCTGGTTTGAGCTGGTTTTTCCAGTAGGAAGCTGAAGATATAGTGAGATCTCTCATCTTGTAAATCATAATTATCAGATCAAAAAGTCATATTTATGAGATAATTTATATACTATTATAATTATGAGATAAAGTCATAATTATAATATACTAAGTAATAGTAATAAGTCAAAATTATGAGATAATAAATAAATAAAAAGTTAAAATTGACAGTCATAATTATTAGACAAAAGTCAAAATGATGAAATACTGTCATAATTATGAGATAGTAAGTAATATTTATTAGATAATTCATCAAAATTATTAGTTAAAAAGTTGTAATTATGACAAAAAGAAATAAGTAAAGGTTAAAAATTATGACATAAAAATAGGATTAAAAGTCAGATTTAACTTTTATGTTAGAGTTATGACTTAATATGTCATATGTTGCTTCTTGAGAATCACCTGCGGCCAATCAGAAACCTGAACCCAAACATGTCACCATGGCAACAGCTGAGGGATGCTGTCAGGCCTTGATTGAGACAGTGTAGCGACCCGCGGCGCGTCCTCATCCTCTTCTCATGAAGCGCTGGGAACTGACACCGCCGGACCTCCTGCTGGAGTCCATCTCGAGCTCAGATCCGCCCAGTCGTTAACTTGATCAGTTCTTTACTAACACTAACAGGAATCTGTCTTCATTCCCTTCCTGTGCTGAGGTTTGTGCGTTTGCTGTATCTTCATCCAATCACAGACTGGTTTCCTGTTCCAGGCGCCGCGACCCGGAAGCCTGATGCCGTAGAGCCGGAGAAACAGACGGATCACACGGTGAAGATCGCCGGGGTCATCGCTGGCATCCTGCTCTTCGTCATCATCTTCCTCGGCGTGGTGCTGGTCATGAAGAAACGGTAAGAGAGCTTCACTTGCCTGCAGCAATACTTCTTCTGATCTCACTAACATCAATGTGTTTGAATTCCTTTAAAGCTGAAGTGTGTCATTTACACAGCACTGCACGCCCACCGCCTGTCAGTCAAACAGATAGCCCCGCCCCCAAACCCACGTCATTGGCTGAGGGTTTTTGAAGAGTCACAGTGAACATAAAGATACATTTGGCATGAGATAAAAATCATAATTATGGCATAAAAAGTCATACGTCTGGAATAAAAAAACATAACAAAATTATGAAATTATGAGAGAAAAATTCAAAATTATGAGAGAAATATTCAAAAAGTCCAAATTATGTCCTACTAATTTAATCTAATTTAATTTTCAATATTTTGTCATAAAAAAAAATCAATTGTGAGATAAAAAGTCATGAGAAAAAAGGTCAAAATTACTAAATTGAAATGATAAATAAATGTGAATATTATGGCATAAAAAGTCAGTCAAACAGATAGCCCCGCCCCCACATCTATCAGTCAAACAGATAGCCCCGCCCCCACATCTATCAGTCAAACAGATAGCCCCGCCCCCACATCTATCAGTCAAACAGATAGCCCCACCCCACATCTATCAGTCAAACAGATAGCCCCACCCCCACATCTATCAGTCAAACAGATAGCCCCGCCCCCACATCTGTCAAACAGATAGCCCCACCCCACATCTATCAGTCAAACAGATAGCCCCGCCCCCACATCTATCAGTCAAACAGATAGCCCCGCCCCCACATCTATCAGTCAAACAGATAGCCCTGCCCCACATCTATCAGTCAAACAGATAGCCCCACCCCACATCTATCAGTCAAACAGATAGCCCCGCCCCCACATCTGTCAAACAGATAGCCCCACCCACATCTATCAGTCAAACAGATAGCCCCACCCCACATCTATCAGTCAAGCAGATAGCCCCACCCCACATCTATCAGTCAAACAGATAGCCCCGCCCCCACATCTATCAGTCAAACAGATAGCCCCACCCACATCTATCAGTCAAACAGATAGCCCCACCCCACATCTGTCAGTCAAACAGATAGCCCTGCCCCACATCTATCAGTCAAACAGATAGCCCTGCCCCACATCTATCAGTCAAACAGATAGCCCCGCCCCCACATCTATCAGTCAAACAGATAGCCCCACCCACATCTATCAGTCAAACAGATAGCCCTGCCCCACATCTATCAGTCAAACAGATAGCCCCGCCCCCACATCTATCAGTCAAACAGATAGCCCCACCCCCACATCTATCAGTCAAACAGATAGCCCCGCCCCCACATCTATCAGTCAAACAGATAGCCCCGCCCCCACATCTGTCAAACAGATAGCCCCACCCACATCTATCAGTCAAACAGATAGCCCTGCCCCACATCTGTCAGTCAAACAGATAGCCCCGCCCCCAAACTTATGTCATTGGCTGATGGAGTTTTGAAGCGTCACAGTGACTGAAGATGGAGAGCGTGTGAAACGAACAGCACACTTCAGCTTCAGAGAGCGTCCCCATGTAACGGGACTGTCCCGTGTGCTCATGAACACATGAAAGTCACACCAATCCTCTGTTCGCTTCTCTTTTGTCATCTGAACACAGAATAATTGATTTGATCGCTCTGATAAGCACCATCACACGGTACATGCTGCTGATGAAATATTAAACAAACGGCGGCGCTTTAATGACCCGGCGACGGGAAACAGCACAAATATTTCTCAAGCTTATCTTGAGCAGAAAGAAAAAAGAGAGAAAGAAAAGCAAAGATAAGAGAGAAAAATGAATGAAAGGCGTTATTTCTCTCAAAGAGACGCCGAGGGCGAGTTTACACAGATCCGCTCAGACTCCAGCGGTTTGAGACGCGTCGCGCTCTCAGAAGAAGGAGATTCAGCTCTGTTGAGCCTCAGAATGGCCACACTTTTGAAGAGGATGCCTTCATTCACGTCAGATCGCGTGTGTGTGTGTGTGCAAGTTTAGCATAACAGCCTCGCATCTCAGTGTAATCTGATGGATCCATATCCTCTGACATCAGTAATTGAGTCAGGCCTGGATTCACGATCACCAGAGACAGCGAATACACTCCTGGAGCACAGGCGTGTGTGTTCCTCTCTCTCTCTCTCTCTCTCTCTCTCTGTGTGTGTCCTCTGGATCTCTCTCGCCCGCCCTCATTAATGAACCTCATCATGAGCATCAGCTTGTGTTTAATCAATGAGGTCGAGTACGGATCGATATTTCATTAACACTGAAAATGCACAAAACATTTATTTAGCGATATCGGGCCTCATTAATAAAGTCTGGAATAAAAAGACATAAAATTATGAAATTATAAATTGTAAAATAAAAGTAAATATTTTGGCATAAAAAGTCTTATTATAAGTATAATAATTATGAGATAAAAAGCCATAATTATGAGAAACAAGTCAATACTATGACATTGATAAAATATTAATATCGTAAATATTAAAAAGTGCATTTTCAATGTTTTGATGACAATATTTTTGTGACAAAAAGTCAAAATGATGCACATTAATAAAGCACAAGTGTGTGTAAATTGTTTATAAGAAAATTGGTATGTAAATATTGCATAAAAAGAAGCTGCGGTTCATTAATGAAATGTAGATTTGGATGTAAATGCCGCCCTGAACACGAGCAGATCGATCGCATTCTTTATGAACAAATATTCAAACACACACACAAATGTTGAGGTAAATGAAATGATGCTTTTATGAATAAATGAATGAGAAGTTGAGCTTTAGTTGCTTGTTTGATAGATTTCGTCAGGAATTCCACAGCCTCGTTATCGTTTGCTTCTAATGAAATATGAGCTGTGTGTTTCCCTAGAGACGCTCCTAACAACACACACACACACACACACACACACACACACAGTCACTGCAGGCACTCGTCACATGTGTCACCATATCTGGTTTTGTTCATTTTTCTATATTTTCAGACATTAATATTTTTACTTTTTCTTTCCTTCCATTTTCATTCCCCCCTCCACCCCTTCCACTGCTTTTGCCCTCCACCCACTCGGCAGAAGATCCTATCACTCCTACACTTACTACCTGTAAGTAACCACTTTGTGAAAACTAGTTGCAGTGCTTTCTCTTCCACGCCTCTTTTGATATTCCATGCATGATTCCAACCCAGTGACTTCCTTCCTCCCTTCAAACTGAGCTCCCGCCGGCCGGCCCGGGTCCGTCTGAGGCCGAGACCGCCCGTAACGCTTCTAATGATGATCCCGGCATTGATAAACTCGTTTTGAATCATTCATGACAGCAAACGCTGTAAATATGGTCATCTCTCTCTTGAGGAAAGTCTCTGCTGCTGCGTTTGAAGGGGAGGATCGGATCGCTCGCTGATTCCCTGACATTCCCGTAGAGTTCAAGAAACATCATTATATTATAAGTAGCAGGGTTCCAGTTTTCCCGTTGCATCCACAGGCAAAGGGAGCGCTGGGCCTCTTCCATCGGGATGAGCCAAATGGAGCTTTGCATTAGAGCTTCGGCTCGGCACTTTCTGTTCATTTCCCTTCATGTTTTACCTCAGTTCTGTTTCCTTCCTTTGTGCATGAGTGCATGTCAATCATCATCATGTGTTTTACACACACGCACACGCACCCACTCACATGCACGCACGCACGCACTCACACGCACGCACACACACACAAACACTCACACGCACGCACACACTCCCTTTCACACACACTCCCTCTTACACACACACACTCACGCACACACTCACACACACACACACTCCCTCTCACACACACTCCCTCTTACACACACACACTCCCTCTTACACACACACTCACGCACACACTCACACACACACTCACACACTCACACACATACACACTCACACACTCCCTCTCACACACACTCTCACACGCACACACACTCACACACACTCACGCACACACTCACACACACACTCACACACTCCCTCTTACACACACACACTCACACGCACACACTCACACACACACTCACACGCACACACTCACACACTCCCTCTCACACACACTCTCACACGCACACACACTCCCTCTCACACACACACACACACACACACTCCCTCTCACACACACACACTCACACACAGGCGATTTGATTGGATAGTTTGGATGTTATATTTGGATTAAATTTGAGCGTCTGAATGTCAATCATCAGATAAAAAATATCAAATCAAGTGTCATTTATTTTAAATAAAGACATTTTACAATCAAAACATTGACAGACAAAATAACTCAGTAGATCTCGTGTGTGATTTATTCTCTGGATCTGATGAAGGACATTCATAATTCAGACTGAATGAACAGATATGAGCGTCTGTACGATTATTTATCTCTTTATGTGAGTGGTATGTTAGCATTATTCTGTGATGAAACATGGAATATTTACAGTAAGCCCCAATAATTAACAATAACAATGATCAATACATGTGTTGCAGTTTTCTACAGTTAGTTCAGCTGCCTTGAATTATATTAACAGTTAGATTTTAAAAGTGTATTCATCATTAGTTCTTGATAACATATGAAAGCTTGTTATGAAGTGTTGCACACACACTTAAGCAGACTTGAGTTCATGTGGTTTATTTTTAGAGGACGCGGCTGACAAATATGAGATTTAATCTGGTTTATAGACGTGGAGGGATTTCCTCGGGGTTCAAACGTGACATTCACGGAGGAATGTTTGTGACGGGATTCAGAGCCTCCGCCAGGATTAGAGCCAGATCCGGGAGTCTGTTGATCAAATCCGCAGATATGCCAAAGATCTTCTGCGTTGTATTTGGACACATTCCCTCCCGCTCTATGTACATTATCAGTGCGTTTGTGTGAGTCAGAACAGGCGATGCGAAGGAAGAACTTGGTTTGTTTTACTGACTTTTTGTCCTAGTTTTTGTGGTGGGAAATTTGATTCATTCCAGTTGTGATTTTTCAATGTTTTGTTCAGTGGCCATTTCTGCAGATTACATACGTTATAATGAACGAACTATCTCTCACTCAAAATGATTCGGAGCGGTGATGGGAACAGAAAGATAAGCAGATATTTGAATCACTGAGGATCTGAGTGAATGAATCATTTTGAGCGAGAGCCGACAAATGAGCATCGTTCCTGTTGTGAGTCATTGAATCATTCAGATTTATTGGTTAAAGGGGTCCTATAATGCCCCTTTTTACAAGTTGTATGATGTCCTCAGAGTGTGTGTGTGAAGTTTTAGCTCAAAATACCCCACAGATCATTTTTATATCATGTTAAAATTGTCACTTTTTGAGGGTGAGCACACCGTTTTTGTGTGTGTCCCTTTAAATGCAAATGAGCTGCTGCTCCCCACCCAAGAAGAGGGCGGAGCTACAAGAGCTCGTGTTAGCAGCTCCGATTACCTCACGCAGACACACACTGAACATGTCAGAAACTGTTCAGCCTTTAATGTTCAAACTGGAGTCGGACAATGATGGAGAGACTCAAGAAGAAGAGACCACATGTAGAACGAGACGGGACGCTTCTGAAGGGATAGTTGATGAATTTATGAGTTAACGATCTTCAGTCATTGATTAGCATGTTCTGTCATGATAATCTATAAACCGCTGGTGTGGGAACTGTTGTGAGATGAGCCAGAGAATATCTGCTGCATGAAGAGAGAACAGGGATAGTTTAGTTTAATTACGGTTATAACAGATGATGTCATCTTGCTTTATGACATGCGATTGCGTTTGTGCTCGTACTGTATTAATAAATGTGAAAGACGGACGACAGCTTGAGCGACTCCCAAATGTGCTCAACTACAGCAACTCTTCTCCACATGTTTCCGGGGGCGGGGTTATGTAAATGTTAGGGTTAGTGATGTCACTAACTCGTTGTAGTCCCTACCAGCCGTTTGTTGTAGAAAATATCTCCCTTTGCTTTGACCTTTGAGCGTCGTAACTTTGCAGGTGTTGTTTCTGCTCAAACATCACACACTCACTGAAGCTAAACAAGTCAAATCATCATCAACCACGCCTTTAAAAATGCACAGATTCATTCATGACTGAAACAAGGCTTATTATGATTTGCACATGAGCACTTCAGTAGAATAATGAATACATCAGAATGATTCGTTCACTTACACTGATTCATGCACGGACGTGATCTAAAATCCTGCTTAAGCTAAACTGGTGTAGGTTCATTTTCACTCAGAAATTAATTATTCACAAATAAACATGGAATTCTGAAGTAGAACGGAAATAGTCTTTTTCTTAAGTTAATAGTCAATAGTAGTTTTATTTACTTTGAAAAATGATTTTCTCTCTTTTAACGTGGACTCTCATTCGTCATAGAGATGTGAAAGGACAGAGCAAATATTTGAAACCGTGATGTAAGTGTATCCTCGTGTGAGTCTGCGGTCACATAGAGAGCAGGGAGAGGCTTGTTTCTCTCTCGTTTAACTCCGCCGCTGATCGAGCGCGAGCCCTTAATTAAATCCTTCACCGCCGGCTCACGCAGAACAAGAAACAAATTAAATGTAACAAGAGGATGCGCATTTGTCTCGGCTGACGGAGGGAATCGCCGTGCCACGATCCGCCGATCACACCTTTACTCTAAATGGTAATGGGATCAGATGAGGAAAGTTTGGAAATGAGTCACCAACAGCAATCAGACTCCATTATTTAATTAGAGTCTAATTAACGTCTATTAATGTGTGCGTGGAGCGTACCTGGGGATTTAGAGCGCGCAAATCCTCATAAAACCTCCCGGAGGAAATGGAGAGAATCAGAGGGGCTCGTGAAGCGACTCTCACACACCTGTGAGCCAATCACAAACTACATCTGTGCAAAACACAAACATAAAGCATAGTTATTATCTTTAATTAACTGAACCACGTCGTTGAAGTTTTTTGTAAAAGAGAGTTTTTGCAATATTAAGTCGGGGTGGATGCTAGGGTTTTGCTATGCAGTTGCTGAAATGTCTTGGTGGTTGCTGGGGTGTTCGGAGTGGTTGCTAGGGTGTTGCTATGTGGCTGCTAAAGTGTTCTGTTGGTTGCTAGGGTGTTGCTATGTGGTTGCTGAAATGTCTTGGTGGTTGCTAGAGTGTTCAGGTGGTTGCGAAGTTGTTGCTGTGCAGTTGCTAAAGTGTTCTGGTGGTTGCTAGGGTGTTGCTATGTGGTTGCTGAAATGTCTTGGTGATTGCTAGAGTGTTCAGGTGGTTGCGAAGGTGTTGCTGTGCAGTTGCTAAAGTGTTCTGGTGGTTGCTAGAGTGTTCAGGGTGGTTGCTATGGTGTTACTATGTGCTTGCTAAAATGTCCTGGTAGTTGCTAGGGTGTTGCTATGTGGTTGCTAAAATATTCTGGTGGTTGCTAAGGTGTTATGTGGTTGTTAAAATGTTCTGGTGGTTGCTAGGGTGTTGCTATGTGGTTGCTGAAATGTTCTGGTGATTGCTAGAGTGTTCGGGGTGGTTGCTAGGGTGTTGCTATGTGGTTGCTGAAATGTTTTGGTGATTGCTAGACTGTTTGGGTGGATGCTAATGTGTTATGTAGATGTTAATGTGTTCTGGTGGTTGCTAGAGTGTTAGGGGTGGTTGCTTAGGTGTTGATATGTTATTGCTGAAATGTTCTGGTGATTCCTAGAGTGTATGGATGGTTGCTAGGGTGTTGCTATGAGGTTGCTGAAATGTTCTGGTGGTTGCTATAGTGTTAGGGGTAGTTGCTAGGGTGTTGCTATGTGGTTGCTGAAATGTTCTGGTGATTGCTAAAGTGTTTGGTTGGTTGCTAGGGTTTTGTTGTGTAGTTGCTGAAATGTTCTGGTGATTGCTATAGTGTTGGGGTAGTTGCTAGGGTGTTGCTATGTGGTTGCTGAAATGTTCTGGTGGTTGCTATAGTGTTTGGGTGGTTGCTAGGGTTTGGTTGCGTAGTTGCTGAAATGTTCTGGTGATTGCTATAGTGTTGGGGTAGTTGCTAGGGTGTTGCTATGTGGTTGCTGAAATGTTCTGGTGGTTGCTATAGTGTTTGGGTGGTTGCTAGGGTTTGGTTGCGTAATTGCTGAAATGTTCTGGTGATTGCTATAGTGTTGGGGTAGTTGCTAGGGTGTTGCTATGTGGTTGCTGAAATGTTTTGGTGATTACTAAAGTGTTTGGGTGGTTGCTAGGGTTTTGTTGTGTAGTTGCTGAAATGTTCTGGTGATTGCTAGAGTGTTGCTGTGTAGTTACTATAATTTTACAATATTAAGTCTGAAAATCAAACTTGAAATGTTCAAGGATGTTTTGTGAATGTTTGAAAATAGAAAGTGCATGTTGTTTTTCTGCCTCTATTTAAAGGCAGACAAATATTTATTCCATTTGTAAGAGCTTTGAAATATTTATTTGCTGAACAGAGATGTTTGAGTGCAGTAAAGCTGCAGCGCTGCAGGTTACAGTGACGGCTGATAGTTTAATGGACATGATGATGCATTAGTGTATTAGTGTAAACATCCGTGCATGCGTTCGTTGAGGGTCACACACACTCACTGCATGATTACTGTACTGAAGGTGATGTGATCATAACCAGTTAATATGAGTCTCTCTGACAGACACGCGAGCAGCAGATGTTTGTGATTTCCGCTTCACCTGCAACCGTTTCATTAAACTGTCAACACATTACATCTTAATATTTCTCCACATCATACAATCCTTCATGCCTGAAGAGCACATTCACATAAACACACATACACACATCATATCATATTAAAATGAAAAATCAAGCTTTTTAAATGTAAATGCTGCTTTGATGGAAAGGATCTGATTATTGAGTTCATCTTTAAAAGCGTGATCGAGCCAAAATGATTTAGGAGCTTTTATTCTCAAAATGACCAGTTTACTCCAGGCCTGTAATGCTGATTTGAGACAATATTCATTCATAATAAAATATTCATTCATAATTAAATTAGATATAACAATTAAGTAAGCATGTAGAAATGAATAGAATAGAATAGAATCAGCGCTTTATGAAACTCAGTGTGCATGGCCTCAGCTCCTCCTTTAAGAGCAGGGAATGCTGGGAAACTCCTGCTTGTCTGAGATGTCAAAGTCTGTCAGAGAAAATGTGCAGGTGACCTCTGTATCTGCGGGAAGTGTGTTTGATGGCTCGCTGACAGCTCATTTCAATATGCCTCTGAAATCATCAGTCATACATACTAATAGAAACTTCACAGTGCTATGAGCTTCAGCTGTCAAACAAAGTGCTGCTTCAGAATTTAATTGAGATTCACGTATGGTTGAACTGACGGAATAAACTGTCATAGATACCTGCATAATACAATATATCATATACATCTGTATCTGTATGCTGTAAAATAGTTTTTTCAACTTTCCTGAGTACATGTCAGTGGTGTTTGCATATGCAAAACTCATGCTATGATGATAGGTTGAGGTGTGTGGTTGTCAGGGTGTTGCTATGTGGTTGCTATGGTGTTCTGATGATTGCTAGTGTGTTCAAGGTGGTTGCTAGGGTGTTGCTATGTGGTTGTTAAATGCTCTTGTGGTTGCTAAAGTGCTAAGGGAGGTTGCTAGGGTGCTGCTATATGGTTGCTGAAATGTCCTGGTGGTTGCTAGAGTGTTTTGGGTGGTTGCTAGTGTGTTGCTATGTGGTTGTTAAATGCTCTTGTGGTTGCTAGAGTGTTTGGGTGGTTGCTCGGGTGTTGCTATGTGATTGCTAAAGTAGACGGGTGGTTGCTAGGGTGTTGCTAAAATGTTCTGGTGGTTCTTAGAGTGTTCAAGGTGGTTGCTAGGGTGTTGCTATGTGGTTGTTAAATGCTCTTGTGGTTGCTAAAGTGCTCAGGGAGGTTGCTAGGGTGCTGCTATATGGTTGCTAAAATGTCCTGGTGGTTGCTAGAGTGTTTTGGGTGGTTGCTAGTGTGTTGCTATGTGGTTGTTAAATGCTCTTGTGGTTGCTAGAGTGTTTGGGTGGTTGCTTGGGTGTTGCTATGTGATTGCTAAAGTAGACGTGTGGTTGCTAGGGTGTTGCTATGTGATTGCTGAAATGTCCTGGTGATTGCTAGAGTGTTTTGGGTGGTTGCTAGTGTGTTGCTATGTGGTTGTTAAATGCTCTTTTGGTTGCTAGAGTGTTTGGGTGGTTGCTTGGATGTTGCTATGTGAGTGCTGAAATGTCCTGGTGATTGTTAGAGTGTTTGGGTGGTTTCTAAGGTGTTGCTATGTGGTTGCTGAAATGTCTTGGTGGTTGCTGGGGTGTTCGGGTGGTTGCTAGGGTGTTATGATGTGGTTGCTAAAATGTCCTGGTAGTTTCTAAGGTGTTGCTATGTGGTTGTAAAAAATGTTTTGGTGGTTGCTAGACTGTTTGGGTGGTTGCTAGTGTGTTGTCATGTAGATGTTAATGTGATCTGGTAGCTGCTAGAGTGTTCGGGGTGGTTGCTAGGGTGTTGTTATTAGTTGTCTGAAATGTTCTAGTGGTTGCTAGAGTGTTACTGTGTGGTTAGTATAATGTTCTGGTGGTTGCTAGTGTGTTGCTGTGTAGTTAGTATAATGTTCTGGTGGTTGCTAGGGTGTTGCTATGTGGTTGCTGAGATGTTCTGGTGGTTGCTAGTGTGTTGCTGTGTAGTTAGTATAATGTTCTGTTGGTTACTAGGGTGTTGCTATGTGGTTGCTGAAATGTTCTGGTGGTTGCTAGTGTGTTGCTGTATAATTGCAATAATGTTCTGGTTGTTGCTAGGGTTTGCTATGTGTTTGCTTAAGTGTTCAGGTGAGCGTTTAAGGTGTTTTCTTCGTGTCTGGCATGAAAAGTGTCCTGCACCCTGAAGTCTGTGGGATTTTCATTGTGTTTGTGCACATTCATGTATTTGAATGAGTTGCACACCAGCAGCTGGTTGCACAAACCCCCTTAAGTTCAGTTATAATTATAACTGAGGGATTCATTTTAGTTGTGCAACTGTTTGAGCAAATGGTGACTAGTGAAGATTGTGCCTTAGTGAACTCCTAGTAAACAGCATTACATTCTCAAAGTCAAATGAAACATTGTCTACGCCACTTCTTCTCTAATTCACCTTAACTTGTTGATTTTAAGGCAGCGTATTTGTGTTCATCTTAAAACTGAATATCTGAACAAGTCAGCTACAATCAGCTCTACAGAAGACAGTGGTGTCATCATTCAGATCAGTTCTGTACGCATACAACTGTACTCATAACAGAGTCAATAAAATCAGTGCATTTCCCCACTGAGTGTCTAGATTTATATCTGTAGATGAGGAATGGAATGGCTTTTCTCTGTTGTACGTGACGGCGGTCCGACCACCAGCGCTGCACCACGGGGGCTTTTATTTAAGCTTCTCTCCTGCAAAAACACAGAAACTTGTGTTTAAAAGAGCCTTTTTTCCAGGTCTATCAGCGCAGGCTCGCTCTATCTGCAGGGGTTCAGGTTAAACTTCAAATGGATGTGTTTACGCCTGGAAAAATGGAAAGGAAAGAGAGAGAAAATGTACGTTTGAAAAAAAATAAAGAGAGAAAATAGAAATGGAAAGGTCTGAGGATTGAGTCTGCAGGGACAGTGACTAAAGTAGCCCATCGGCGTTAGATATGCATGAGCGCTGAATCATCGCCGTGTGTCGAGCGAAAGCGCAGCGGGAAGGTGCTTGTGTACTCTGCCTTGTCCTTCCTTCTGTCCTCGGATGGCTGGAGGCCATTCCCAAAGAATAAAACACAGATTATCTGCTAAAACTTTATTTTTTTAAACCTTCACTAAATTGAAGCTTCGACGTCTCCATATAAAACTGAACTTCATGGAGTTCATGGACATGAATGTTGTTGAATCGATTATTTAAAGTTTGGTGTAGAAACTATTTGCACTTAGAAATTTCACAAATAAATTCAAAGAAACGGCAAGAAGTAGAAAGACTGACATAGTATTTTTTCTTGTAAGACATACAGTTTCACAGTGTTTTTATTTCCTTGCTCTCTGTGAATCTCTCATCTGAAGTGATGCGCTTCCTCGGAAAGCCCTTCAGCTGCTCAGCATCTTCTTCCTGTGTCGGGATTGATAACGGCGTCGCTGCTGCTGCCGATCTGTCGTTTTCTCGTGCCGGTAGCAGCGGAGGAACCTTGCATTTCCATCTGAGTGAACACAAGGAGAGACGCCATCAACAGCGATTAGAGAAGCCGTTGCTGCTGTATTAACACAGTCAGACATACTGAACTGGAATGAGCAGCTTGATCATCTGACCAGCTGATTAAATCCCATCCGAGGCCGTTCACACTGATGATTGCTAGTGTGTTCAGGGTGGTTGCTAGGGTGTCTTGGTGGTGGCTAGAGTGTTTGGGTGGTTGCTAGGGTTTTGCTATGTGAAATGAACAGCTTAAACGCCCACCCAAGGCCGTTCACACTGAACGCTGCTTTTCCATTTTTTTTCCCGATGTTAACATGCACTAGACAGGGCGTCCACGTCTCATGCATCATATACTGTTAATATAAGTTATTCTCTATATCAGTGTCAGTGTTTCTGAACTCCTTGAAACGCCTCCATCACAGTATTCCTCATTATAATAATTCATACGCAGAATAAAGGGGCGGGGCCTGGTTGAGTTAGTTAGTAGTGTGTTGAGACTGCTGGTTATGGTAAGGGGCGGGGCATTTCCCAAACACCAATCACAACACACTGCTCCAGCCGACCAATCAGAGCACAGTGTGCTTTTCAGAAGGCGGGGCTTCATAGAGACAGGAACTAAACAGAGCGTTACTGACAGACTGGGAAGAGAGGAGCCGCAACAATGGAGAATATGGGGAATAATCAACATTCAAGCAGGAAAACCTTCCTTTGCTTTTTCCTACATGTGCTGGTACATTGATTGGGTTCTGGCTCTTTTTTTGTCCTTTATTGAATGACCTCTGTAACACAATTCCACATTTATTTCCCATTTTCTCTCAGCTCACTCTTAGTTTTATTGTGAGACTGACATTTGCAAGGAAATAGGCTGTTGCCGGCGTTTGGGAAGTGGTTCAATCTCCTCTCGTCCCAGGTGCATAAACGAGAGCGACAGTCTGAACACGTCGGATGAGGAGGAAACGGCTTTACCTCGCTGTCAGGCTTCAGCGCCGAGACGCCCAGAAAACAGCCACATGATGCGTCCTGAACACTTCAATCCTTTGTAATGGAAAATATGATGGAGACAAACCACTCTGAGACCCAGAACAGCTGTAGTCGGGAGTCTGACACAATCCCACAAAACACTGGATCACACGAGTTAGTAGGAAACCCATGAGTGATGAGTCTGTCAGCAGCAAAAATAGAAATCATGAATATATTAGCAGCGTTTGCATCATAAACAGATTATCTGACACCCCGTACAGTCTCCAAACTATATATCATAATCACTGTGATTTATTAGTAGTGTTGATAGTTATTGTATGTGATCAAACCTCGAACACTAAAGCTTCATATTTAACTCTTTGTAAATCATAGTATTGCTGTTTGTTATGTGATGTAAATGTTTATGATGTGTGTGTGTGTGTGGGACTAGCGTTCACTGGTAAGGGTTAGCAGACGCTCTCACAATAGGCCGTTTAAACCCACACTTGAGATGACAACATCCATTAAGTTTGACTCGTGTGGCAGACGATTTGAAGGAAAGCGTTAAGTGATTAGCGTCCCGTTGAGTGGCGGCGGGAAGCGGAACACCATATGGAACAGAACTGAATAAACAAGATGGATCTGCGACGGGGAGCTTCGTTAGCGCAGGGCTGCCCATTAACACGGGGTCAAAGGTCAGCTGGTGCTTTTGATTCACTCTCACTGAGTTCAAGCATCAAAGATTCCCAAAAAAACACGCTGCAGTTCATCATTACATGCAACAAAATCAACTCAAATATTATGCATGGTTTGTTAAGCTCACCGTAATGACAGCTGTAATTTAAATGCGCAAATAACTGCACAAAAATATACACACTGTTGAGCTCTAAAGACCAGTTGACTCTGTCAACACATGCCATCATGAATAATTAAGAGAAGCGTCTTCTCATTGGATAAGGACACGCAGTCTCATGAATAATTATGACACTGATGAGTCATCGATGTACTATTGGTGTAAGCGTACTGTGATATCGACAAGATAAAGATTTTAAATACAAAAATAGTGCAAAAACAGCTAAAAAATAGTTTTCTACTATAACTAAAATAAACAGATGCCAACGTTGTCTTTTTAATGATGTACAACACACACACACACACACACACCTGTGTCTTAGTAATAGTTTGTGTAGTTTAGTCTTTAAAGTGAAGTCACGCTGGTCTTGTCTCCTCTATTGTGCCGTATATCGAGTGAAACGCTTCTCAAACAAGAACAAATGTAGGGCGGGGCTTGGTTGTGTCTGTGGGGAATTGATTGGATGGTTGTGGTTTGCTATTGGTGGATCTCCTGTGAGTGACAGGTTGCCCCGCCCTCGTCATCAGTTATTCTGATTCAAGATTATTAACACAATAATGATAAATCATTTAGAATAAACACTGCAATATTCCATAAAAAAATAGTTTTTGATTTTCATTGTTCTGATGGAGAGAAACACACACATTAGTTTTAACCCTGTGTTTACCCTCCGCTCATCATCCTCATCACAGGAGCCAGTGTTGTTCCTCTTCAGGGAATGTGAGCGTTCGCGGCGTCTTTAACACGCGTGTGTGGCTCGAGTCATTAGTGTTTAGCGAGTGGGAATGCGTCTGAAGCCACTGGATACGACAGAACGAGCCGGGCTCGGTAATTGCTGTGCTTCTGTCATGTTCCAGGGCTTTCCGTTGAGACTCTAATTTGTTTTTAAGTGTAGCGTGAGAATGTCAGCTCGAAGACAAATCTTTGCTGATACGGGCGTCTGAAATGTGTGCCAATTTAGTTGATGACAAGGCGCTGTAAATCTGAAGCCGCTGTTTGCGCAGTGTCACACCAGAGATTTAGTCTCCAGATCTCTGCACTTTGAAGTGTTATTACCTCACAAATCCCATTGTACTAAATCAGATCGGAATAATTGGGAAAATAAATTAGCATACAGTTGGAATATGAAGGAACGGGCAAATGCCTTATTAGCATACAGGCTCCGTTTGTGTTTTTGTACCAAGTGTACTGGCAGGAACATTTCAAGATTTACATCGCATTAATCTGTATCGTTGAATCCTGAATATATATATGCATATGGGGGTTTTCACAGTGATTCCATAGAAGATTCCAATCTTTCAGTGATCAGTTCTGAAAATAATCTTTTTTCTTGGTGCATTGTAATGATCTAAAGAAGCTTTTTCCACTGTAAAGAACAATGGAAAAAGTTAAAGGTTCTTCATAAAACTTGGCAGCGCATCACTCCCGAATAACCGAAAAATGGGCAAAAAGGCGGGACGTGGGTGGAGCTGAGGTGCCTGGTTGCTGAAACCACGCCCACCTAGCTCGACCGTAGTGGCAATCCACCTGTAACTCAAGTGGCCACGCCCTTAATTATGCAGAACTTTAAGGTTTAATATAATTTAAACAGATGAGTTATAAAGAAAGTCACCCCCTCACAGCTGTCAGCTATACAGACCAAAACCACTGTTTGTTCCAGGCTGTAAACGTGTTTTTCTGCTGTAAAGTTGGGCATTTTAACATGAGGGAGATGCAGATTTGACTCTAGACTCTAGAGTCTGTCTCTAGTGGCCAGTCGATGAATTGCAGGTTAAGTCACTTCTGTGTTGGATTCAAGAGAGACCGGGAGGCTGCCGCTTGGTTTAACTGTGATTGGTTACAACACTCAACGCTACAAAAACACGCTGTAAACAGAAACCTTTGGTGTGATCGGCACACTTCACAATGACTTTATTGTGGTAGACTGGCTACTGTAACCGACTGTATCATTCCAGCTGTGGTGAGTACAAGTGAGATGGCGTACAGATGTGCACAGATTGAGCTGTATACGTCTCAGTGTAAATACAGCAATCATTAAGGCCCAGATCTCAGTGTGTTTGTGTAGTTTATTCCTGGAGCAGAGCTGCGATTCTGAATAGCTCAGCATCTGTGAGCTGATGTAACGGGACGCTGGGAAAAGCCACCGATTCTGCTGGGATCACAATCAAGCACTTCCTGTTGCATCAGCATCACTTTCACAGCAGCTTCATCTTAATTAATTCACATAACCCTTCAATAAAGAGGTTGTACGAGTGTATATATAGATTTATTCTTTATTAGAAAAAAAATTATAGGATTTTTACTTCCAGAACTTGTGTGGCGCTCCTGTTTTAGTAGTGCATGTGGTTTGTTTGATCAGCCGCTGTGTTTAGCAGCACCAAACTCATTGGTTGGCTGTGTGTAAGATGGAGCGCGAGGACCGTGTGTGTGTTCACTCAAAATCCCCTCCGGACTGATGGCGAGCATCCATCTTTTTTCCATTTGTAAAAGCTCCGATGGCGGTGACCTTCTGCAGATAAACGAATGAAGCAGGAGAGCCAGAGAAATGGCTTCACTTTAATTTATTTATGTTTAATGTGCGGCTGCAGGTTCGGCCAGGCTTCGGTGCTTTGTTTTAGACCACTTAATGCTGGGCAGGATCCATCCAGTCTCCATTAAAGATACGATCACCCTCCGGCAGACCCCTGAGAGCCTGCGCTCGGCCATCAGACCGCAGATCGCATTAGAACCGCCACCGGCCTCTAAAACACAGAGCTGAGAGCTGCAACGCTCTGGAGAGTTTTAGCCATTTACTGCTGCGTGCAGATGGCTGCATTAAAGTTCCTATTAAACGCATTTGTCAGGCTCTGGGTTTAGCGCTCGCCTGGCCAGGTGGGTTGATTATGGGCTCGTGTGGCGTGTGCCAATGCCTCGTCTGCCAGAGCACGCCAAAGTCAGAGTTTTAAGGGAAATCTGTCACTCTGTGGCCTTCTTCATTTCTCTATATATTATTCAGTGTTTAGTGTAAAAAATTGCATTTTGTGTGTGTGTGTGTATATATATATATATATAGAAGTGTACACCGATCAGGTGAAGTGAATAACACTGATGCTCTCTTCCTCACGGCTCCTGTTAGTGGGTGGGATATATTAGGCAGCAAGTGAACATTTTGTCCTCAAAGTTGATGTGTTAGAAGCAGGAAAAATGGGCAAGCGTAAGGATTTGAGCGAGTTTGACAAGGGTCAAATTGTGATGGCTAGACGACTGGGTCAGAGCATCTCCAAAACTGCAGCTCTTGTGGGGTGTTCCCGGTCTGCAGTGGTCAGGATCTATCAAAAGTGCTCCAAGGAAGGAACAGTGGAGAACCGGAGACAGGGTCATGGGCGGAGCGAAGGCTGGCCCGTGTGGTCCGATCAAACAGACGAGCTACTGGAGCTCAAACTGCTCCAGAAGTTAATGCTGGTTCTGATAGAAAGGTGTCAGAACACACAGTGCATCTCAGTTTGTTGCGTATGGGGCTGCATAGCCGCTGACCAGTCAGGGTGCCCATGCCCTTGCATCTGTGAAAATGTGAATAATTTTAACAAAATAAGAGAGATCATACAAAATACATGTTATTTTTTTATTTAGCACTGTCCTGAATAAGATATTTTACATAAAAGATGTTTACATATACTTGATTCGTAATCCTGTGTGTTGTTCCCTGATGATCCACGGCTGTGTGTGTGTGTGTGTGTGTGTGTCATTCCCTGATGATCCACGGCTGTGTGTGTCTGTGTGTCGTTCCCTGATTATCCACAGCTGTGTGTGTGTGTGTGTCGTTCCCTGATGATCCACGGCTGTGTGTGTGTTTTGTGATGGTTGTTCTTGAGTCTCTTGTTTGTCCTGAGCCGTTAAACTGACCAACGCTCTTCAGAAAAATCCTCAAACTCTTCAGGTTTCCAGCATCTTCTGCATATCTGAACCCTCTCCAGCCGTGACTGTGTGATTCTGAGATCTGAGGTCGATTGAGGGACTCAAACACAACTATTAAAAAAGGTTCAAACATTCACTGACGCTCCAGAAGGACACACGGCGCATTAAGAGCCAGGGGTGAACACTTTTGCACAGGATAAAGATGTCCAAATTTTCCTTATTTTGTTTAAATATCAGTTTTTTTCATTTAGTCCTGCCCTTCAGAAGCAACAGAAGGTACATGTTTCCTGGAAGACAAATTAAGTTAAATTTACCTTGAGCTTAATGCGTCAGTGAATGTTTCAACCTTTTTTTATTAGTTGAGTAACATGCATTTTGTATGATCTCTCTTATTTTGTTAAGATTATTCACATTTTCAAAGATTCTGCAAGGGGTTCACATAATTTTTCTTGCCAGAGAGTGCAGATACACACACACACACACATACACACACATACACAGATCTAGGCAGGTGGAGCTGGGGAGGTGGAGGGGTTCAGAGGAGCTCACAGCAAACACTGAACCAGATTATTTAAATGTAGAGCGAGCAATCTCATTGGCTGCAGGATCAGCAGAGGCTAATCAGCTTGCTGTAATGATGTGATTGCTTGCAGATTGATCCGCTGGCGCCCTCTAGAGCTTCATGACTGAACTAGATATATATATATATATAGTCAGCAGACAGCGAGTGTTTTCTGCGGCCTGTATCTGTTCATGTATATAATATACGTGTTACTTCAGCACCGTTAACCCAAACACAAACTAATGTTGCATCAGCCTCCCATGACTGAATGTCATCATCACCAAACACGCCACATCCAGCCTGCAGACTCCCTTAATTACGGCTGAAGTGAGAGTGTCTTTGAGCAGCCGAACCCTGCCGAGTCTCAGGTCTGTCCCAGAAGCGCCGCCGCCCGAGGCAAACGCGCTCCCAGAGACAGTGTGTGTCTCGAGGAAGCTGCAGTCACTTCCTGTTCCCCGTGATAAGCGCTCTCAGGAGTGTGCATTAGTGCAGGTATTTAAGGCCGATCCCGTCCCCTGACAAACGGAGCTTCTGTTTAATGGGATGCCTTTCTTATTGAGATTCAGGATGAAGTTTACCCGTAAATACATGCCAGATTGTTACTAATGCTGGGATACAACTTTCAGTAACACTTTACTTATCAGTGTCATCGTTACATATGTGGTTACTATAGTAATAACTATAAAGTATGCATCACTTTATTTCATTGTTTCATTGTTTACTACCACTACTACTAAAAATGATATTGATATATAATGATTGATTTATATATCCAAAAGATGCAGCTCTACAATCAAGCACCGCAAACCTGGAACCTAAAAACACACAGAATTTAAATCATGATTGCAATTTTAATCAGAAAAATATCCTGTTTTTGCCGGAATCACGGCGCTCTGAGATGTGACTGCATATTGCTGTATGAAGCTGAGACTCGATCTTGTGTGTGTTCTGATGAAGGAAACTGGCGAAGAAGCGCAAGGAGACGCTGAGCAGCACGCGGCAGGAGATGACGGTGATGGTGAACTCCATGGATAAGAGCTACGCTGAGCAGGGCACCAGCTGCGACGAGGCCATCTCCTTCATGGACACACACAACCTCAACGGAAGACGTGAGTCACGTGATCTGACACTGCACCCTGACATTACTCAAACTTACAAATTAGTGATTATATGAGGAGTCATTATACGCTGAAAATCTTCAGTGAGAAACATGATGCTTATGATCTCTGATGGCAAACTCATGAGGTGTCTGATCAGAATTAAACATAAACATGAGTGAGATTTACTCGTGTGTGTGTGTGTGTGTGTGTATACACACTCAGAGAGTCTGTGTTGGTGGGATTCAGCAACCCTTGCCTCTGCTCTCACATCTGCCCCGCCCACCTGCTGACCTCAGCCAATCAGAGCTCTTCTCCCTTCCCGCGACTCGACATGTTATCATCACACTGGCAGGTCTAGCTTCAGGAATAAACCATACTTCCGTTTGGACCAAATGTTGTGTTTTTTTCTGGATTTTAATAATCAAAAATTATGTCTAATCAATTTTTAAGAATATCATATATATTTATTTCAGATTTAACAATAATAGTGTGTGCAATTAAATTATTTCCAGAAATTTTTTTTTCTGAATTCTGTGTTTTATGCTTTAAAACTAATTTATCATCAAAAATGTGGTAATGATAAATGCATAAACATTAACAATATAATTCATCTTTTAAAAGGCAATCAAATTAAAAAACAAAGTGCTAAATAAAAGGACAAAATTACGTGATATTCCTTAACTTATGTTTTAATAAACGGGATTATTATTATTATTAAGAAGTACATTTATAATGTACAATAGTAATATATTTCTGTCATAATTTCAACCTTTTATTTATCAAGCTTTAATATTCACATGCACTAGTCCATATTGTGATAGTTTTGATTAATTCACAGTCAATTACATTATTATTCCACATCACTGAAATCTGCTCAATATTATGATGGATTGAGAGCAGATGTCACCCGAGTCTCTCAGCCCCGTGTGAAATATCGAGTGAACCGACCGCTGCTTTGATCACATGACAGCATTATTAAATAATGCAGGAGCGTCCCTCGGCGTGACTGACGTGTCGCTCTGTGAAGCGGCCACAAACAGGGATAAATAAATAAACACGGCTCTTAGCGGCCGAGACGGCGGGGGCTCATGCGTGACCTTCTCCTGCCGCCGGTGATTGACAGGCGGGTCACTGCAGCGGCTCGTCAGGGACACACACCGACAGAAAGCGCGTTATCATTCCCACAGAGTGAACGTGAGCGGTGAACACAAGTGTGTGTGTGTGTGTGTCGATGATACTGCGCTTTCACTGGTGCTGGGATTTGTACCCATTTTAGTACGTGTGACATGTTTGATATATTTAAATGTTTGTCAGTGTTTTAAGAATGAAAATGTGCTCTGTATTTGCTTATTCATCACATCTTGCCTGCTCTTTTATTCTAAAAGCTGTGTCCTCGCCGTCCTCCTTTACCATGAAGACTAACACACTCAGCACCTCCGTGCCAAACTCCTACTATCCAGGTAAAGCGCCGCATGTCAGATCATTTCTGTCTGAAACTGCCTGGCTTCTGTCACAGCTCTGAGGTTATAAACCATGACATCACGGTGTGTGTTCTTCTGGCTCGTGTCTGGAGCTTTGAGCTCATCATTATGGCAGACAGCATTCGGCTCGAAGTGACACAAATCACTTTTAGCACATACGCCATTCAAAAGCTTTTGGGGTCAGTAACATTCTTTTTTAAAAACAAAGAAATTCCGGAAGAATGCATTAAATTGATCAAAAGTGACAGTAGAAGATTTATAATGTTATGCATTCCACAGAAATATGAAGCAGCACGACAGTTTTCAACACTGATCATAATCATAAATGTGTCTTGAGCATCATATCCTCATATTATTATGATTTGTGAAGGGTCATGTGACACTGAGACTGGAGTAATGATGCTTTGATCACAGGAATAAATGACACTTTACTGTATATTCACACAGAGAACAGCTGCTTTACACTGGAGTCATATCTCACTGTTTACTGTATTTATGAGCAGATTAATAAATAAATGTTACAGACCCCAGACGTTTGAATGTGTGAACAACTCCTCGTCCTGCGGTCTGTGTGTTTAAAGCGTCCTGACGTCACTGTGGACTGAACCCGTCTCTTCTCTTCTCTCTAACCCTCTGCTCTTCTTCTGGCCTGAGAACAGACCCGTTTGTGCCGACGGCCATCTTAGGTGAGAAAACCTCCTCTTTCTGTTTCCACACATGACGACGTGCTGAGAACACACTGAGAACACGAGGCTCTTCCTCAGTGCTTCTGTCTCGTTTTACAGAACAGATATCCTTACATCAAGACACATTTACTGAAGAAGCACAAGAACACAAGGCTTCTCCAGTAGGGACGTTTGGATGTTTGCTCTGGAAAACGAGACAGAAACACTGAGGAAGAGCCTCCTGTTTTCAGTGTAGTTAGTTTGTGTTGATGAGAGACAGACAGGAAGTAGATCTGACGCTTCCTCACATTCATACCTGCCTGCTTTTCTCTTCTGTGTGAGATATGAGGGTTATTCCTCCCCGAGCCGAGGCTTCACCCCATCCCATCCGCATTCCGTGTCGTGCGTGTGACGTCACGTATGTCTATGACCTCTCATGTGCATGGACAGATAATGTGGACCGGATGAGGGGGGAGTGACAGTGTGGCACGATCTGATAATGTCCAGTGTCTGCAGACGCTCGTTATGCTCATGATAGTGTTTAAAACACACTCTGTCATTATAAGATCAATTGTGCACGTGTTTTACAGCAGTTCCCAGATTTACTATCCTTTAGGAACGGCTGCCTCAGATTATATAAGACGAGGACCTGCGTTCAGGAAGGATGTTTCCCATTCATTCAATTAAAGACACTGGGACACTAGTCGTCCCATAAAGCACTTAAAGGGACGGATCATTCTGTCATAATTCACTCGCCCTCGTGTCGTTTCTTTCTTCTGAGGAGCACAAAAGAAGATATTTTGAAGGACCCGATAACTTTGGACCCCATTGACTTTCACTGCATGGACAAAAACATCTTCTTTTGTGTTGCACAGAAGAAAGAAAGTCTGTTTGGAGTGAACTATCGCGTTAGCTGACTTTAGTTTGGTAGCTATACGCCGTTCATTCAGTTTTTTCTGAATTATGTCATGATTTTTTTTTTAAACGGCACTGATTTAGGCAGATCTCATCCCGCCGGCACGCGACCGTTTAGCACTAAAAGGTTAGCAAAATACATATAAATCAACACTGACATTTTAACAAGATTTGTGCAAAAACTTAAATGTTGAAACAATGTTGGAATATCAGCGTTGATTCAGGTTTAGCCCTGATTCATCCGTGATTCAGGACCCATGAAAAAACACTGAAATGTGCTTAAAAATGTCCATTGTTCAATACTGGAAAAAGCGTTTAGCACTAAATGCCTGTGAAAAGTTTAACAAAATTCTTAGAAATCAACATTTAAATGATAACAAGATCTGCATGCAAAGTGGAACGTTGAAACAATGTTGTCGTATCGACATTACTTCGATCTGCTAAACTGAAACAACGTTCAACACTGATTCAACCGAGACCATGATTCGATTTACTCATGAATGAACATTGAAATATGGTTGAATACAATGACATTTAATGCGAAATGGTTAACAAAGCACTTCTGAATCAACAAGATCTGTAGGAAAAGTAGAACGTTGAAACAATGTTGCAATATCAACGTTCATTCGATTTGCCAAATTGAAACCAATTTTAGCCCTGATTCATTTGTGATTCATGACGTCGATTCACCCATGAATACACACTGAAATGTGCTTAAAAAATAATGTCAGTTGTTTCAATGTTGGAACAAATGTTTAGCGCTCAAAGTACTCGGAAATCAGTGGCGAAAGTCTCTACAGAAAGTGGAATGTTGAAACAACGTTGCCGTATCAACATTACTTCGATCTGCTAAACTGAAACAAAGTTCAACGTTGATTCAACCGAGACCATGATTCGATTTACTCATGAATGAACATTGAAATATGGTTAATAAAGCACTTCTGAATCAAAAAGGTCTGTACGAAAAGTAGAACGTTGAAACAATGTTGCAGTATCAACGTTCATTCGATTTGCCAAATTGAAACCAATTTTAGCCCTGATTCATTCGAGATTCATGACGTCGATTCACCCATGAATACACACTGAAATGTGCTTAAAATGTTTAGCGCTAAATTAATGAAGTACTCAGAAATCAGTGGCGAAAGTCTCTACAGAAATTGGAACGTTGAAACAACGTTGCCGTATCAACATTACTTCGATCTGCTAAACTGAAACAAAGTTCAACACTGATTCAACCGAGACCATGATTCGATTTACTCATGAATGAACATTGAACTGAATCAACAAGATCTGTACGAAAAGTAGAACGTTAAAAGAATGTCAGCGTTGATTCGATTTCCCAAATTGAAACCAAAAGTGATTGATGATGGACCCGTGAAACGCCGGCTGGGATCGCGTAGGTCTCCAGTAAGCTCTGTCCGTCAGCGGAGGTCAGGAATGGGATCGTTACTTCCCGCGGCGCAGGTCCCGATTGTCATCCAGACGGTTCTTGATGAGTACGTCAGTCAGAACCTCAGATAGTCTTCATGTGTAGCTGCTCTTGCTTCAACTATCTTGTTGCTTACACCCTTTTTCCTCTCTCTTCCTGTTTTCTTTCTTCACATTTAACCTGTTATGTATCCTCTTAAAAAGTGCCCATTAATGGTAAGTTGCCAATCGGCCCTGTGTTTTTTGGGGGTGACTGTCAGTGGGATCCGCTCCCCCTCTCCCCCTCAAACCGTGTCGCCGCTCTCTCTCTCTCTCTCGCATGGCCTTGTGTCACATCTCGCCCTCCCGTCCATTAGCTAGCATGGCCGTGGCCGTCCTCCTCATACCGTATGTGACACCCTCCACTCACCTGCATCCTCAGATGTGCTTTCTTTTGGTTTTGGTTCCCCTGTTGTGAAGACATCACGTAACTCTCCATTCGGCCACCATTCCACGATCTCTAGCCAGTATCTTTAGCTAGTTTATGAGAACAGACGGCTTTGTTTTGATGTGAGGTGCGGCGTTCTGTTTATGCACATGTCGGATTAGAGTCGCCTGTTGTCCTGTGCTCATCTCTTCATGTAGTCGTCGTGTAACAGCCGTAAGCCGTGCGCTCGTGTGCTGACCGTCTGTCCCTTCCATCTAGATGAGAACCAGACCATGACCAGCGAGACCAGCAGCCTGGTGCAGTCGCACACACACTCCTACAAGAAGCGTGAGGCGGTGGACGTCCCGTACCAGACGGGGCAGCTGCATCCGGCCATCCGCGTGGCCGACCTCCTCCAGCACATCACGCAAATGAAGTGCGCCGAGGGCTACGGATTCAAAGAGGAGTATGAGGTATTCGCCAGCGCTCGCCATCACCACGTGTTTGTGCATCACTGCATGCTGTTTGAGTGTTATGAACAACTCACCCTGAAAAATCATTTAATCACATTTAAAGTGCCCCTATTAAAGCCAATTACTGTTTCGATTCTGAACTGAAATGAGTCGTCAGGAACAATGTAACACATTTGCATAATGCCCGCCTCTAGTCATGATTGGCTGAACAGCGTCTCTTAGCCCTGCCCTCACACACTGTAGTTAATGCTCACCTCTGGTCCTGATTGGCTGAACAGCGTCTCTTAGCCCCGCCCTCACACACTGTAGTTAATGCTCACCTCTGGTCCTGATTGGCTGAACAGCGTCTCTTAGCCCCGCCCTCACACACTGTAGTTAATGCCCGCCTCTAGTCATGATTGGCTGAACAGCGTCTCTTAGCCCCGCCCTCACACACTGTAGTTAATGCTCACCTCTGGTCGTGATTGGCTGAACAGCTTCTCTTAGCCCTGCCCTCACACACTGTAGTTAATGCTCACCTTTGGTCCTGATTGGCTTAACAGCGTCTCTTAGCCCCGCCCTCACACACTGTAGTTAATGCTCACCTCTGGTTGTGATTGGCTGAACAGCTTCTCTTAGCCCCGCCCTCACTCACTGTAGTTAATGCTCACCTCTGGTCCTGATTGGCTGAACAGCGTTTCTTAGCCCCGCCCTCACACACTGTAGTTAATGCTCGCCTCTGGTCCTGATTGGCTGAACAGCTTCTCTTAGCCCCGCCCTCACACACTGTAGTTAATGCTCGCCTCTGGTCCTGATTGGCTGAACAGCGTCTCTTAGCCACGCCCTCACACACTGTAGTTAATGCTCACCTCTGGTCCTGATTGGCTGAACAGCGTCTCTTAGCCACGCCCTCACACACTGTGGCTGTATCTGAGACTGGAAGAGTTTGGTTGGTGTTGTTCATGTGGAGAAGATGCTGTTTTCTGCTGAGATTGAGACGGTCAAACCCACGCCATCGTTACTGTTCGTATCACTGTGTGTCAAGAGCTGAGATTCAGATATGATAATGAGCGCTTGCTTTCTGACCAATCACAGCAGAGCAGCTCTCAGAGAGGCGGAGCTTAGAGAGACTGAATCTTCAAACGAATCGTTTCAGACTCTGAGAAATGTGGTGATGCGTCAGTGGATATTATGAGAGAATTAAAGTGTGTTTGACGTTAATGCATGAGAACCTGCTGTGGAGACGGCAGAACAACATCAGGAAGCTTTAGAACAGCATTATAGGGCACTTTAAACAATGTCGTTCCAAACCTGACTTTATTTCTTCTGTGAAACACAAAAGGAGATGTTTTGCATACAACAAAAGCAGATTTTATGGTCCTTTTCTTTTGAGCGTGATTGTCATTTTGTGTTTGATGGGAAAAAAGTAATACAGGTTTGAATCGACACAAGAGTGAGTAAATGATTCAACTATTCTTTTATTATTCACAGCAAAAATTGATTTTCTTCCTCAGTATTTTTTGTCGTTTACCAGTAGGAATATCCAAACATTCTTAAATCAAAGACGTAAAATATTAAGTCTTGTCTCAAGATGATTTTTCTGACCCCATTAGCACAAACTCACTTCATTTTGACACATATTTATCGGAAAACCTTCAGTCATTTTGCTTCTCCATATCTTGATTTAAGAATGATTAGATATTTGTGCTGGAAAACAAGACTTTACTAAGAAAGTGCACCATGAGCTCTTGTTATCACTGTCCCGCTCCAGTCGTGTTGGTTCTGTCCCGGCCCGTCCAGCGCATTATTCTCACACACACACACTCGCGTGATCGAGCTGCAGCCGCGTCACATCCACGGCTCTGTGTGTGTGTGTGTGTGCCATCCTCTCACTCACGGCTTTATCCTTCACATCTCAATGCAGTAACTCTTTCAGCCGTACGGTTGGGAGCTGCCCCGAGGGCTTGATTCATTATGGATAAAGATTGTTTTTAGAGTTGAGTTCAGCTCTCACTCCCTCCATTGCTTGTCTTGACTGTGTTTTTACCCTCCATTACTGAGATGACCAACACTAAAGTATTCCCTTATCTTTCCCTCCGATCCATGCTTCTTGTTATTCCGTACATTAACTTTGGAAAAGATAAACGAGGTAAGCAGCCCTTTTTGGATATATGTAAGATGTTTGAGTTGCTGATATGTTCTTGAGGCGCCCTTCACTAAACCCCGCCTTTAAAACAGTCATTGACCAATCCTAGCTGCTATATTATCATGCAAGGTTTTCTTTTTCAAATGCAAAACTATGAAAACATATGGGGAGATATTGTTGCAGGGTTACACCAAGAGGAGTGTTTGAGTAAATCTTGGGCTTGGGCTTATTTTGACTGTAAGAAGTTTGAAACGCCACTGCATAATTTAACAAATTCTTTAAATGTCTTTTATGAGGGAGGGAGAAACACACACACACACCTCATACGTGATGCTCACAAGGGGCCATTAATGCTTGGATAACACGCCTACGTCTCCTTCCATTAAAAATTTGGCAGCGGCTATTTGCACTAAGTGAAAATAACATTTTCTTAGCGATAGTGTGTGACGATAGAGTGACGAAAGGCTGTAAGGAAAGTGTGTGCGGAAAGCGCTTATATGGAGATTGGTTGGGCGGAAAGCCCTTATATGGAGATGGGTTGGGCTGAAAGCCCTTATATGGAGATGGGTTGGGCTGAAAGCCCTTATATGGAGATGGATTGGGTGGGAAGACCTTATATGGAGATGGTTGGGCGGAAAGCCCTTATATGGAGATGGGTTGGGTGGAAAGCCCTTATATGGAGATAGTGTGGGCGTGTTTTATGCAAATGACTAACCTTGT
The DNA here is from genome assembly GCA_039654625.1 of Rhinogobio ventralis. NCBI lineage: Eukaryota > Metazoa > Chordata > Actinopteri > Cypriniformes > Gobionidae > Rhinogobio > Rhinogobio ventralis. The sequence continues at coordinate 33,464,981 of CM077214.1, forward strand.
GCACGCGGCCACTCGTTTAGAATACTCCACATTCACTAACATCAGAACGAGGTTAAGAACAAATTCACATGTGTACGAACATTTTGTGAATCAGGCGGAGATTTTTCGTGAGAAGTTGTTCTGTGTGTACAAATACGAAAGAATCCACGCAATTATTAGTGAATGAGACCCAATGTGTGTAAGAGCTGTCAGTCAATAAATGGGAAAACAAAGTAACTTGCGTTACTTATTTGAAAAAGTAAGATTTAGATATTTTGTTGTTTAAATTTTAAAAGTAATGCATTACTTTACTAGTTACTTGAAAAAGTAATCTGATTACATAACTCAAGTTACTTGTAATGCGTTACGCCCAACACTGTAAACCTACCAACATATGTGGCATAATTTTTGGAATGACTTATAGCGAGAGGAAAAAAAGTTTTAGTCGCATAACATCGGTTAATGGAAACGCCGTAGTTTTTTATCGACATTTAGAAAATATCGCAAAAGTTGCAAATCTGTAATGGAAACGCAGCTACTGTTACAAAGTTCATCCGTTCTGAAACAACTTCAACTTCATGTTTCATTCCAGACCATGTAAGAATAATATTCAGCGTTAGCAACAGTAACCAGGGGGTGGAGCTTAACAAAGGGTACTAAAAGTAAAGAATGATGTAACAGAATCCAGCATCTGAAGCGTAATGTCAGAGGTCAAGGAGGTCACCGCTCGTGGTTTGCCGAACGTCTAATGGGATGCATAACAATAAAGAGAAGCTGGGAGTTGACGCATCCTAGAACATGCATTATTGAGTTGCTTGTTTTATTTATGCTTGTTTTGACATCTTTCAGGGCGCGCGTGTTAATCGGCATCAACTTCGGCACAACTTCTCCTTTTATCCTCCAAGACCAAAAGCAAAAGGATTGTGAAAGGTTAATGTTGTGTTGTTTGATTCTTAGAAACGTGCCATGGTTTGAGCTCCTCATTTCAGTCGTGCGTCTGATTGGCTGCGGTCTGGAGGCTCAGCCAATCGCAGCGGGTGGCCCAGAGGGACAGAAACAGCCTGGAGCTTCCTACCAGCCATTTCACCATCGCGGCCCATGAAGCTTATTTATTCAGCACCACATTTTTATATTTCAAAAGATTATTTTTCCATCAAGCAAAGTCTGAGAGTCATTATTCTCTCCGGTTTCACTTCAGCAACTCTTTAAGTTCTTGCGCGTTTTGTGTGTTTACGCATCCACGTACCCTCGCCGTCAGTGTTTGTTTGACAGAATGTGCACTTTATAACGCGCTTGGCTTTGTAAACACTCTCAGAGGCGTGTGAATATTTAAATGTGTGTTTTTCTGCTGACGTGCAGCGAACTCCAGCGCTTGACACCCGTCTCCACCGGTTTGACTCAGTTGTCATTGTTTTGGGTCTCGCCGTCGGACTCCCGCATCTCATTATCTGAAGGTGCGCTGTCACCGAAGACACGTGAGAGGACCGGCGTCTCAGAAGACACACACACACACACTGCCGTCTCAGATGTGAGCGTATGAGAGAGAAGCCGTGTCAACACGCGTTACATTGTTTTTAATGTCTCTTTTGATGCCGTGGAAGGAAACGCATCTGCCCTGTTCTTTTGAACTTTCTATTCATCAAAGAATCCTGAAAAATAAAATGCATCACGGTTTCCACACAGTTTTCAACATTAATAATAATCATAAATGTGTCTTGAGCATCATATCCTCATTTTATTATGATTTGTGAAGGGTCATGTGACACTGAGACTGGAGTAATGATGCTGATGATCACAGGAATAAATGACACTTTACTGTATATTCACACAGAGAACAGCTGCTTTACACTGGAGTCATATTTATGATCAAATGCAGCTTTGGTGAGCAGAAGAGATGTTAAAATCTATAATATAATATAATAATGTTAATGTTGAGGCCTGAGATCATGCAGAATGATGACTGTAACATACTAAACACTTTTAAATCAAAGTTTCTGCAGTGTCTCAGTTGTGTAGTGTTCCTGCAGGTCTTCTAAAGGATTCAGTTGCTCGACTACAACACATTAAAGCGTTGCAGGTCATGTTTCTGCATGATTCATGCCCGTGATAAACCATAACGCTTTACAGTCGGCCGTAACCTCAATCACAGACGCTCCGATCAGAGATGTTAGTCAGAAGGTCCATTCGCTCTCAATGTCAGGGCTTCCATTTGTGTCGGTGAATATCAGCGCCACACGGCTGTCATTAAGCACAAAGAGACGGATGATCGAGCCCTTTCCTGCAGATGAAACCCGTGTCATCTCTGTGTTCAGTCGCGCACAATCACCGGCAATCATATCAGTTGTCTGTGGACAGAGGGAAATAACGCTCTATTTTTATCTCACATCACGACTGGAAGAATGAGAGCTCCAGCGGCCCTCGGGAGCCAGCGCTGACGTTTATTTTCATAATTAGTTGTAATTGCGCGGCCTTCACGTACGGCATTAATGTTTCATGAGCTTCGGTTGAGGAGGAACAAACGTCCGGTTTGATTCGGCTCTGGAGTGTCTGCCTCTCTTGCTCTTTCATTTCATCCAATGTAAATCATGAGCTGAGAACGAGACGCCACACACTCTTTAAACAGAGTAATGTTCAACTAGAAGTGTGAGCAGTGCAATAACAGTGTTTGTGTGTTCGTGTTCGGCACATTCTCAAGTTGGCTTTCCCCTGACCGTTCAGATCTAACGTCATCATTATTAGTTGTGCTGACCTTTGACCTGCTGTTTGTCCGTTCTGCTGACCGTTGTTCTGTCTGTGTTTCAGAGCTTCTTCGAAGGGCAGGCGGCGCCGTGGGACTCTGCCAAAAAAGACGAGAACAGAATGAAGAACCGCTACGGCAACATCATCGCATGTATGTAGAGAAGCGTGTGTGTGTGTGTGTGTGATTACAGTCACTCGCCCTTAAAGCACAGAGAGCTTCGCTCAAACAGACGTCAATGGCCATTATGTAAATGAGCTGATAGTCAGGATGATTTTTCAGGATGTTGCTGTAAGACCGGCAGTTTTCCCGAGAGCCGCTGGACGTGTGTTTGTTTGTTTGCGTGTGAGACCGCGGCGCGTCCCTCGCAGGAAATGAGCACGGCGAGAAACAAGGTTTCAGTGTCTCTCGTAGAAGACTAACTGATCTAACAGAAAATCAACCCTGATTAATCACACCGTCTCTGGGATTGAACATTGACTTCTGGTACGTTATAATACACTGATCAGGCATAACATTATGACCGGTGAAGTGAATAACACTGATGATCTCTTCATCTCCTGTTAGTGGGTGGGATATATTAGGCAGCAAGTGAACATTTTGTCCTCAAAGTTGATGTGTTAGAAGCAGGAAAAATGGGCAAGCGTAAGGATTTGAGCGAGTTTGACAAGGGCCAAATTGTGATGGCTAGACGACTGGGTCAGAGCATCTCCAAAACTGCAGCTCTTGTGGGGTGTTCCCGGTCTGCAGTGGTCAGGATCTATCAAAAGTGCTCCAAGGAAGGAACAGTGGAGAACCGGAGACAGGGTGATGGGCGGCCAAGGCTCATTGATGCACGTGGGGAGCGAAGGCTGTGTGGTCCGATCAAACAGACGAGCTACTGGAGCTCAAACTGCTCCAGAAGTTAATGCTGGTTCTGATAGAAAGGGGTCAGAACACACAGTGCATCTCAGTTTGTTGTGTATGGGGCTGCATAGCCGCTGACCAGTCAGGGTGCCCATGCTGACCCCTGTCCACCGCCGAAAGCACCAACAGTGGCACGTGAGCATCAGAACTGGACCACGGAGCAATGGAAGAAGGTGGCCTGGTCTGAGGAATCACGTGTTCTTTTACATCACGTGGATGGCCGGGTGCGTGTGCGTGGCTTCCCTGGGGAACACATGGCACCAGGATGCACTATGGGAAGAAGGCAAGCCGGCGGAGGCAGTGTGATGCTTTGGGCAATGTTCTGCTGGGAAACCTTGGGTCCTGCCATCCATGTGGATGTTACTTTGACACGTACCACCTACCTAAGCATTGTTGAGACCATGTACAGCCTTTCATGGAAACGGTATTCCCTGGTGGCTGTGGCTCTTCCAGCAGGATAATGCTCCTGACACAAAGCACAAATGCTTCAGGAATGGTTTGAGGAGCACAACAACGAGTTTGAGGTGTTGACTTGGCCTCCAAATTCCCCAGATCTCAATCCAATGGAGCATCTGTGGGATGTGCTGAACAAACAAGTCCGATCCATGGAGGCCCCACCTCGCAACTTACAGGACTTAAAGGATCTGCTGCTAACATCTTGGTGCCAGATACCACAGCACACCTTCAGGGGTCTAGTGGAGTCCATCAGAGACGGGTCAGCAAAAGGAGGACCAACACAATATTAGGACATAATGTTATGCCTGATCGATGTATAATATAATATCATATAATATATTAATGTTGAGGTCTGAGTTCACACTGAATGATGGCTGTAACTCGTGTGTGTGTTGTTTGTCTCTGATGATGATCGGATGTGTGTGTTTGTGTTTCAGACGATCACTCGCGGGTCCGACTGCAGCCTCTGGAGGGAGAGCAGAGCTCCGACTACATTAATGCTAATTATGTTGATGTAAGTACACACACCAGCCAGGACTTACATGAGTGTGTGTGTGTCATGTGAGTATATGTGTGTGTGCGAGTGTGTTTGAGTGAGTGTGAGTGAGTTAGTGTGAGTCTATGTGTGTGTGAGAGAGTGTGTGTGTGTGTGCGAATGTGTTTGAGTGAGTGTGTGTGAGTTAGTGTGAGTCTATGTGTGTGAGAGAGAGTGTTTGTGTGTGAGAGAGTGTGTGTGTGTGAGTGTGTTTGAGTGAGTGTGAGTGTGTGTGTCATGTGAGTATGTGTGTGTGTGCGAGTGTGTTTGAGTGAGTGTGAGTGAATTAGTGTGAGTCTATGTGTGTGAGAGAGAGTGTGTGAGTGTGAGAGAGTGTGTGTGTGCGAGTGTTTTTGAGTGTGTGTGTGTGAGTGTGAGTGTGTGTGCGCGCATGTGTGTGTTTGTATGTGTGTGTGAATGTGAATGTGAGTGTGTGTGCGTGTCCGTGTGTGTGTGTGTGCACGAGTGCATGTAAGTGTGTGCGCGTGAGTGCATGTGTGTGTGAGTGTGTGTGTGTGTGCGCAAGTGCGTGTGTGTCCGCGAGTGAGTTAGTGTGTGTGTGTGTGTGTGTGTGTGTGTGTGTGTTTGCACTCGCTCAGTAAATATCAGAATCACAGCTCCTCTCATTCTCGTCTCGTCTCACAGTTAATCCAGACGCGCGTCAGCAGAATTAGGATTAGATTTTCACACCCAGACATAAACAGACGACACCTCAGGGTTTGCACACACACACACACACTATTGTGTGTTATATTATATACTATTATGGTATGCTGTTACATAGTTAATAAATATTTTAGTACATAATGTTAATAATTTGTTGGCTCAAATCAGACGCTCTGTTTCTATAACAGTGTGTTTTAAATTTGCAGTCGATTCCATCCCATAATTTCCAGACTCCTGGTGCTGTGGTTGTTGAGTTAACTGTGAGGTGTTTCCCTGGTGATTTACTCACTAAAATAACCAGCTGGTGTTTCTCCTCCTCCTGGTGTTGTTGACAGAGTAAATGTTGTTTTCGTCGGCTGTCATCCTCACGGCCGGATCCAAACACACCTCACGCCTCGCGCATACAGATCGGCTTCCTCTGTCCGGCGCGTGTCCTGGAACAGCATCAGCGCGTGTGTATGTGCATTCTGGGAGTTTCTAGATCAAACCGGCTCCACATAGAAATAAAGTCATGACATGACGATCAATAAATGATGACAGAATGATGTTTCTGTGGCTTTAATGAAGTTTAGTGTGTGTTTCTGCTAAAGATCGGTAAAGAAGCAGAAGTGCTTAATAATAATCATTTGTTTTATAGATGAATTCTCAGAGTAGATCATTAAAATCTTTCCTCATAACGAGAGTTCTTTAACATTCACAGAAACACTGCGTCACATGACCCGCATCAGGACCGACACACACATCTGAACGCCTGAAGTTCATCTTCATAATTAGTTGTAATTGTGCCGCGAGATTCTCAACACACAGAATAAATGTTTCATGAGTCTCGGTCGGGTTTGTGGAATCAACACACACACACACAGACTCACTCACACACACACACTCACTCACACACACATACACCCATACACACACTCACACACACTCACTCACACTCACTCACACACACATACACACACAGAGAGACTCACTCACACACACAGAATCACTCTCACACACACACTCACTCAAACACACATACACACACACACACAGAGACTCACTCACACACACAGACACACACACACACTCTCTCACACACACACACACAAACACACACACTCTCTCACACACACACATGCACACAGACTCACACACACACAGACTCACACACACACACACTCACACACACTCACACACACACACACACACTCACACACAGACTCACTCACACACACACTCACTTACACACACACACACACATACACCCACACACACTCACACCCACTCACACACACACACACACAGAATCACTCACACACACACACTCACTCAAACACACATACACACACACACACAGACTCACTCACACACACTCACTCACACACACATACACACACACAGAGACTCACTCACACACACAGACACACACACACACACGTTATTCATAAATGAAGTTAACTGTGTTTTATTTTAGAGTTGATCAGGTTGTAGTAACTGTAACGGTTTAGATAAAGACACATTAAAGCGAGAGAGAGAGAGAGACTGAGAAGCCTGAGCCGTTCTTCCAAACGCTAATTAAAGACACAGAGATGATGAGGAAGAGGAGATGATGAGGAAGAGCGTGGCGCTGCTGCCTCCTCTGAGCCGCGCTGGGATACAAGATGCTTGACAAATGGAATGAGCGGATTATCCAAATCCCACAGACACTGAGCCTATTCTATAACATAATCCCACAATCTGTACTGAGGAATTACTGTAGATATGAGCAGGGAAGCAGAATATTAACTGTGTGTGTGTGTGTGTGTAAGAGTGTCTGTGTGTGTGAGAGTGAGTGTGTGTGTGTGTGTGTGTGTGTGTGTGTGTAAGAGTGTGTGTGTGTGTGAGAGTGAGTGTGTGTGTGTGTGTGAGAGTGTGTGTGTGTGTGTGTGTAAGAGTGTGTGTGTGTGTGTGAGAGTGTGTGTGTGTGTGTGTGAGAGTGTGTGTGTGTGTGTGTGTGTAAGAGAGTGTGTGTGTGTGTATGTGTGAGAGTGAGTGTGTGTGTGTGTGTGTATGTGTGTGTACACTGCATATTTTGTTTTGGTCATATTTTTAGAGAGAATTTTTTTTTATTCAGTTTTTTGTACATCTCATTTGCAAATATTAAATAGTTTGAAATTATTATATTTGTATCAATATTTGGTATATATTTATATTTATTTATTTATTTATTTAAAATAGTATACATATAAATACAATTATAAATAAATATATATATACAGTGCATCCGGAAAGTACATTTTGTTATGTTACAGTCTTATTCCAAAATGGATTAAATCATTATTTTCCTCAATTCTACAAACAATACCCCACAATGACAACGTGAAAGAAGTTTGTTTGAAATCTTTGCAAAGTATGTACATTAGTATTCACAGCCTTTGCCATGACACTCAACATTGAGTTCAGGTGCTCCTGTTTCCACTGATCCTCCTTGAGATGTTCCTACAGCTTTACTGGAGTCCACCTGTGGTAAATTCAGCTGATTGGACATGATTGGGAAAGGCACACACCTGTCTATATAAGGTCCCACAGTTAACAGTGCATGTGAGAGCACAAACCAGGCCATGAAGGCCAAGGGATTGTCTGTAGACCTCCGAGACAGGATTGTATGGAGGCACAGATCTGGGGAAGGGTACAGAAACATTTCTGCAGCACTGAAGCTCCCATGAGCACAGTGGCCTCCATCATCCGTAAATGGAAGTTTGGAACCACCAGGACTCTTCCTAGAGCTGCCGCCCGGCCAAACTGAGCGATCGGGGAGAAGGACCTTAGTCAGGGAGGAAGAACCCGAAGGTCACTCTGACAGAGCTCCAGGAGAACAACCATCTCTGCAGCTCTCCACCAATCAGACCTGTGTGGGAGAGTGGCCAGACGGAAGCCACTCCTCAGGAAAAGGCCGCCTGGAGTTTGCCAAAAGGCACCTGGAGGACTCTTAGACTATGAGAAACAAAGATTGAACTCTTTGGCCTGAATGGAGGAAACCAGGCACCGCTCATCACCTGGCCAATCCCATCCCTACAGTGAAGCATGGTGGTGGCAGCATCATGCTGTGGGGGTGTTTTTCAGCGGCAGGAACTGGGAGACTAGTCAGGATCGAGGGAAAGATGAATGCAGCAATGACATCCTTAATGAGAACCTGCTCCAGAGCGCTCTGGAGCTCAGACTGGGGCGAAGGTTCATCTTCCAACAGGACAACGACCCTAAGCACACAGCCAAGATAACAGAGGAGTGGCTACGGGACAACTCTGGGAATGTCCTTGAGTGGCCCAGCCAGAGCTAGTCTTAAGTGCTAGTCTTTATTGGTGAGGTGCTGCTGGAAAAGATGTGTCTTAAGATGTTTTTTGAAAATGGCTACAGACTCGGCTGCTCGAATTGAGATCAGCAGGTCGTTCCACCAGGTGGGAACGGTCCAGGAAAAGGTCTGTGAGAGTGATTTCGTGCCTCTTTGGGATGGCACTACGAGGCATTGTTCACTTGCAGAACGCAAGCTTCTGGAGGGTGCGTAAGTCTGAACAAGTGAGTTTAGGGATATTGGTGCAGAGCTGGGGGTTGCTTTGTAGGCGAGCACCAGTGCCTTGAATTTGATGCGAGCGGCTATTGGCAGCCAGTGCAAACTGATGAAGAGAGGCGTGACGTGCGCTCTCTTCGGCTCGTTGAAGACCACCCTCACCGCTGCATTCTGGATCAGCTAGAAGAGCGTTACAGTAGTCCAGTCTGGAGAGAACAAGAGCTTGGACCAGGAGTTGTGTGGCCTGCTCTGATAGGAAGGGTCTAATCTTCCTAATGTTTTATAATGCAAATCTGCAGGACCGGGCTGTTGCAGTAATGCGGTCAGTGAAGTTTAACTGGTCATCAATCACTACTCTGAGGTTCCTGGCTGTCCTGGAAGGAGTTATGGTTGATGAGCCGAGCTGAATGGAGAAATTTTGATGAAGTGCTAGGTTGGTTGAGATCACAAGCAGGTCTGTCTTTGCAAGATTGAGTTGAAGGTGATGGTTCTTCATCCAGCCAGAAATGTCTGTCAGGCAGGCTACGATACGAACACCGACTGTAGGATCTTCTGGTTGAAATGAGAAGTAGAGTTGAGTTTCATCAGCACAGCAGTGATAGAAAAAGCCATGTTTGTGGTAATATGTTGTTTTAGCACATTTGCAGAGAAAGAAGAGAGAAGAGACTGATACAAGCCCAGGTCAGTAGAATTTTTTGATTTGCGCCATTTCCTCTCTGCCGCCCTGAGTCCAGAGCGATGTTCACGGAGAACATCAGACAGCCGGGGGAGAGGGGGTGGGGCGGGCTGGTCTGCATGAGAGGGGGCAAAAGTTCCCGATTGAACATCTCTGGAGAGATCTGAAAATGGGGAACGTTGGTGCACAGCCATCCAACCTGATGGAGCTTGAGAGGTCCTGCAAAGAAGAATGGGAGAAACAGCCCAAAAATAGGTGTGCCGAGCTTTAGCATCAAACTCAAAGAGACCTGAGGCTGTGATGGGAGCCAAAGGTGCTTCAACAAAGCATTGAGCAAAGGCTGGGAATACTTATGGACATTTTTTAAAGTTTTTTATTTTTAATCCATTTGCAAAGATTTCAACCAAACTTCTTTCACATTGTCATTATGGGGTATTGTTTGTAGAATTGAGGAAAAAAATTAATTTAATCAATTTTGGAATAAGGCTGTAACAACAAAATGTGGGAAAAGTGAAGCGCTGTGAATACTTTCCGGATGCTCTGTATATGTACAGTGTAATTATTTAAAATATTTATATATTAAATTATTAATATTATATATATATATATATTAATATTTGTTAATATAATTTAAATATTACATATTTTAAATATAAAATAATTTAAATACTTTAAATATTTATTATTTAATCTTGCTCAAATTTTATCTTTGCATATTCTCAAATATAATGCTCTTGTTTTCTTTATAGGGCTACCATCGACCAAACCACTACATCGCCACACAAGGTAAGACACACACACTCTTTACTTTATGTACGAACAACTTTAGGCTGAAGTGTGTTAAAAGTTGTTACGTCTGTGGAATACAGACCTGTCAACACACACACACACATACACACACACAGACTCACACATACACACACAGACACTCTCACACACACACAGACTCACACACACACACACAGACACTCTCTCACACACACACACACACAGACACTCTCACACACACACACACACACACACTCACACATACACACACACACACAGACTCACACACACACACACACATAGACACTCACACACACACACAGACTCACACATACGCACACACATAGATTCTCACACACCCACAGACTCACACACACACACACACATAGACTCTCACACACACACATAGACTCACACACACACACACACACACACACATAGACTCTCACACACACACACACACACACACAGACTCACACACACACACATAGACTCTCTCACACACACACACACACACAGACTCACACATACACACACACACAGAGACTCTCTGTCACACACACACACACACATTCTCACACATACACACACACACACAGATTCTCACACACTCACACACACACACACACACACATAGACTCTCTCATGCACACACACACACACACACACACACACACAGACTCACACACACACACACAGACTCACACACACACACACAGACTCACACACACACACACACAGACACATGCTGAGCTGTTTAATGCTGAAACGGCGTCCTGAATCAGTTAATCATCTGTTGTGTGTGTGTGTGTGTCGGGGGGGGGGGGGGGATAAATGGATTAGCTGCTGTGTTCTCCCATGTTCCCGCGTCTCGCTCAATCTGGCTGTCAGCGCGGCCGTTCTCCCAGCATGCCCCAGGAGGTGGCGTCTGATTGGTAGTTAATTGTTGTGAGATGTTTCTGGAGTGCCGGACTGCCGTGAGTTCCAGCGGTCGGAGCGCAATCACTTCCTTTAATAGACTCGCAGGCTGCTCTAGTGGCTCTGGGATCGGCGTAATTACCTGTTTACTGGAGCGACGCCTCACATCTTCAGGGGCGCCGCCGTATAAAACACCTCTTATTCCGTTCACTCCTCCATACTGTCGTTTTTAACCTGATCCGTCACTCCATGCTTCACAGATACACTTTAAAATCAGCTGTTGACTTTTATTTATTTATTTATTTATTTTAATTTTTTTAATTTTTTTTAAAAAAATTTGTTATTTTTTAATTTTAATTTTAATTTTTTTATTCAGATTTGCTGTGCTTGCTTGTAGGGTTGCACAATTAGGCAAAAATATATAATTTGCTTTAAATATATAATTAGTTTGTCTTTACACAATATATGTATATATATGTATACATAAATACACACACATGCATATATATTATAATTTATTTAAGAAAAATGTGTTATAAATATAATAATTTTATATTTAAATATATATAATAAAAATGATCTAATATTTATCTATATATACAGTATGTACATGCAAATATTTGAATATATACATGTATGCGTGTGTGTTTATATATATAATAATAATTACACACATATATTATGTAAACGCAAACGTTTATTTTGGATGATTTGACAGCACATAATGTAAAATAAAGAAAAATTATAAATTTGCTTTACAGTACAGCTCTAAAATTACAGTACTAATATTTATGAGTCACTCTGAATCATCGTAAGTTGTGCTGTTTTCCCGCTCTTCTCTTGTGAAGTGACGTCATGTGAGTAATGATGGAGACTTTACATTTCTGGAGGAACTCTGCGTTTACATCTGTAGAGCAGGACACGGATACGCCGACAGTTTGACGAAGGTTCATTAAAGTTGAGGAATCAGTGTATCAGTGACACACACACATGATGTGCATAAACGAGCAGCTGCACTCGTCTTATGTGACGGATGAAAAAATGGGAATAATTTCCCCGTGCCGAATCCCCGAGGTCTCATTGAAAGGAGCGCTGGAAGGATGAAAGCATTAGTCCCCTGGTGCGGGAACAGCTCCTGACAGCCGCTCCCGTCTCTCCCGTCGCTCCCGCTGCGCGCCGCCGGTAATTGCTGTTGGCTGACTCCACTTACAGCTGAAGCGCCTGAACCGGCCGCTTACAGGATCAGCAAATTACTGCAAATGCCAGCGCGCAATTCTCCCGTGCACTCCGGACGTGAGAGCCCATCTATGATCAGGATTCACATATTTAAGGATTATTTAAACTGTGTGTGTGTTTCTACAACATATACAGACAACGGAGAGTATATCATTATATCATTATATCAACAGCTCAGGTTATATATATATAATATTTATTACATTATAATTTATATATTTAAATACATATAAATATATCATGTATTGTAATATATAATAAATAAAATATAAACATTATTGTTTTATTTTTCTCCATCAGAAACATCTGAGTCAAAGTTGATACTGTGTGTGTGTGTGAGAGTGTGTTTCTGTGTGTGTGTGTGTGTTTGAGTGAGTGAGTGTGTGTGTGAGAGTGTGTTTCTGTGTGTGTGTGTTTCTGTGTGTGTGTGTGAGAGAGTGTGTGTGTGAGAGTGTGTTTCTGTGTGTGTGAGTGTGTGTGTGTGAGTGTGTTTTTTTGAGTGTGTGAGTGTGTGTGAGAGAGTGTGTTTCTGTGTGTGTGTGTGTGTGTGTGTGTGTGTGTGTGTGTGTGTGTGTTTGAGTGAGTGAGTGTGTGTGTGAGAGTGTTTCTGTGAGTGTGAGTGTGAGTGTGTGTGTGTGTGTGTGAGAGAGAGTGTGTGTGTGTGTGTGAGAGTGTGTTTCTGTGAGTGTGTGTGTGTATGAGAGTGTGTGTGTGAGTGTGTGTTTTTTGAGTGTGTGTGTGTGTGAGAGTGTGTGTGTGTGTGTGTTTCTGTGTGTGTGTGTTTGAGTGAGTGAGTGTGTGTGTGAGAGTGTGTTTCTGTGTGTGTGAGTGAGTATGTGAGTGTGTGTGTGTGTGTGTGTGTGTGTGTGAGTGTGTGTGTGAGTGTGCGTATGTGTGTGCGTGTGTGTGTGTGAGAGAGTGTGTGTGTGAGTGTGTGTGTGTGTGAGAGTGTGTTTCTGTGTGTGTCTGTGTGTGTGTGTGTGTGTGTGTGAGTGTGTGTGTGAGTGTGTGAATGTGTGTGTGTGTGAGTGTTTTTGAGTGTGAGTGTGTGTGAGTGTGTTTTTGAGTGTGTGTGTGTGTTTCTGTGTGTGTGTGTGTGTGTTTGAGTGAGTGAGTGTGTGTGTGAGAGTGTGTTTCTGTGTGTGTGAGTGAGTATGTGAGTGTGTGTGTGTGTGTGTGTGTGTGTGAGTGTGAGTGTGTGTGTGAGTGTGCGTATGTGTGTGCGTGTGTGTGTGTGAGAGAGTGTGTGTGTGAGTGTGTGTGTGTGTGAGAGTGTGTTTCTGTGTGTGTGTGTGTCTGTGTGTGAGTGTGTGAATGTGTGTGTGAGTGAGTGTGTGTGTGAGTGTTTTTGAGTGTGAGTGTGTGTGAGTGTGTTTTTGAGTGTGTGTGTGTGTGTGTTTTTTTGAGTGTGTGTGTGTGTGTGTGAGTGTCTGTGAGTGAGAGTGTGTGTGTGTGTGTGTGTGTGTGTTTTTGAGTGTGTGAGTGTGTGTGAGAGTGTGTGTGTGAATATGTACAATGCTCCTCCTTGCTGGTGTTTTCTGAATGCATCAGGACGCCGGCGCAGATTTGCATGAGCTAATTAGCTTGTCAAAAGTCATTTTGGAATTAGCTTGTTGATTAAAAACAATGCTAATTAGAATTAATTAAACGTGTGATGTTAATTCCTTCGGCTGCGTTTATTACCGGCTGCTGACTTACATGTTGCTCTTATTAAGTTGATTCTGTGCTTTAATGGAAACGCAGACGAACAAATCTGTTTATGAATGAGCGTTTGAGCGATTAACTGCTGGAAAACGTTCCATAATCCCGCCGATCGCGGCTCTGACTTCATGTTTACGGCATTACCTCACTGTCCGGATCACCTTTCATGCAGAAATCCAAACATGCATCAGGAATATGATGTTTATTTCACATCTTTCAGTCAGTTGTTGACATGCAGATAATAATGAATCTGTTCTGTTCCCGCCGCTCAGGGCCGATGCAGGAGACCGTCTATGACTTCTGGAGGATGGTCTGGCAGGAGAACACGGCAACTATCGTCATGGTTACCAATCTGGTTGAAGTCGGCCGGGTAAGTGAACCCGTTCATCCTCTGGAGTTTAATATTTCCCCCGATCAGAGATGAACTGAGATCTGTTGGTTGTATTGATTTTATTAAAGACAAAATGAAAGAAACCTCCCCGACTGAACGCTGAACATCCGTCAGGAACAGAAACACATCTGAATCCTCTAAAACATCCAACAGAACAGAGTGTGTGTGATTTCAGATGTTTAGCTGTGTTCGTTATGTGATATCGCATGAACAACACTGGATGGAAACGCCAAGATGAGCATAAAAAATGTGCATAAAAAGCAACTGAGGCGAATAAAAACTACACTGGAAACACATTTACTGAATAAATCCCTCCAAACCTCAGGTGAGGCTGTGATTGGATAATAACCAGCGGACCAATGGCGTCGCAGTATTTTAAATGATGGTTTGGTGGCTCTGAAACGCCTGAGTGTGAGTGTATGTGTGTGTGTGTGAGAGTGTGAGTGTGAGTGTGTGTGTTTGTGTGTGTGTGTGTGTGTGTGTGTGAGTGTGAGTGTGTGAGTGTGAGTGTGTGTGTGTGTGTGTGTGTGTGAGTGTGAGTGTGAGTGTGAGTGTGAGTGTGTGTGTGTGTGTGTGTGTGATGGGTAGGTTTAGGGGTAGGGGTAGTGTGTGTGTGTGTGTGTGTGTGTGTGTGTGATAGGTAGGTTTAGGGGTAGGGGTAGTGTGTGTGTGTGTGTGTGATGGGTAGGTTTAGGGGTAGGGGTAGTGTGTGTGTGTGTGTGTGATGGGTAGGTTTAGGGGTAGGGGTAGTGTGTGTGTGTGTGTGATAGGTAGGTTTAGGGGTAGGGGTAGTGTGTGTTTGTGTGTGTGTGTGATAGGTAGGTTTAGGGGTAGGGGTAGTGTATGTGTGTGATGGGTAGGTTTAGGGGTAGGGGTAGTGTGTGTGTGTGTGTGTGTGTGATGGGTAGGTTTAGGGGTAGTGTGTGTGTGTGATGGATAGGGGTAGTGTGTGTGTGTGTGTGAGAGAGAGAGAGTGTGAGTGTGTGTGTGTGTGTGATGGGTAGGTTTAGGGGTAGTGTGTGTGTGAGAGAGAGAGAGAGAGAGAGAGAGAGAGAGTGTGTGTGTGTGTGTGTGTGTTTTGCCTGACGCTCTGAGACAACACTCATTTATGATGTGTGTAAGTGTGTGTGTGTGTGTGTGTGTGTGTGTGTGTTTCGCCTGACACTCTGAGACAACACTCATTTATGATGTGTGTGTGTGTAAGTGTGTGTGTGTGTTTTCGCCTGACGTTCTGAGATGACACTCATTTATGATGTGTGTGTGTGTGTGTGTGTGAGTGTGTGTGTGTGTGTGTGTTTCGCCTGACGCTCTGAGATGATACTCATTTATGATGTGTGTGTGTGTGTGTGCGTGTGTTTCGCCTGACGTTCTGAGACAACACTCATTTATGATGTGTGTGTGTGTAAGTGTGTGTGTGTGTGTGTTTCGCCTGATGCTCTGAGATGACACTCATTTATGATGTGTGTGTGTGCGTGTGTGTGTGTGTGTGTGTGTGTGTTTCGCCTGATGCTCTGAGATGACACTCATTTATGACGGAGGGAAAAGCTGATTGAGCAACTTTCAGTTTATTACTGATATTTTGTGACGGTTTTGTTCTCTTGAACACATGGGATGGAAACGCTGCTTTATTCATACATGTTTTATGCAATATTCCAATTTCTCTCAGCCAATCACGTGAGTTTGGGGCGGAGCTATCGGTTTGACTGACTAATGACGGACAGCGAGGAGCTCAGAGGGAGTGGGAGGAGTTTTTAGTAAATTATGAATATGATAAACAGTTTTGTAACTATTTTGTAAAAGTGGAAGCGATTGGGAACAACAGCAACTCAGCCACGAAGTGATAGGCCACGTAAAATCACAGAGCGGGGTCAGCGCATGCTGAGGGTCACAGTGCGCAGAAGACGCCAACTTTCTGCAGAGTCAATAGCTACAGACCTCCAAACTCCTGTGGCCTTCAGATGAGCTCAAGAACAGTGTGTAGAGAGCTTCATGGAATGGGTTTCCATGGCCGAGCAGCTCATCCAAGCCTTACATCACCAAGAGCAATGCAAAGCGTGGGATGCAGTGGGGTAAAGCACGAATGCACAAATGCGCTTCTAGAAGAATGGTCGAAAAAATTCCCATAAACACACTCCTAAACCTTGTGGAAAGCCTTCCCAGAAGAGCTGAAGCTGTTAGAGCTGCAAAGGGTGGCCAACTCCATATTAAACCCTACGGATTAAGAATGAGATGGCATTAAAGCTCATGTGCATGTAAAGGCAGGCGTCACAAAACTTTATATAAAGTGTATATAAAAAAAAAGCCAAAGTGACTAAAACAAAAATACTCAAATTAAAATATTCAAATTAATAATACATACTATGCAGACATGCAAAAAAAAAAAATGCAAATGCCAAATATTAACAAAAGTTTAACCCCACAGGCTGATTATTTATTTTATTATTGAGGTTATTTCAGTTAAGTGCTTATTGTAAATTATTATATGTATAGCAATTGTATTTTTGTTGTATAAAGGCCTATTTCTGTAGTAAAAGTGTGATCTGACCCGAGCTCCGCCGCTGGAGACGCTGGACGTGCTGATGAATCTCAATCTTACAGTATCACTGGATAAAAGCAAAATAAAAACACAGTTGGCATCTGTTGGCATTCACACACACTCACACACACACATCTGGTCAGTATTGTTAAGAAGACGTGCGGTTCCTCCCGACGGGCCGCTGCATTCTTAGCCCAGGCTTTCAAGTGTGTGAGAGAGAGGAGCCGCCACCGTCTCATCAACGCCACCATCTGCTCCTGAGAGGAACTCTGGGGATCATCCCACATTCACCATACTCTCACACACACACACACTCACACACACACACACACTCACACACACTCAATCACACACACACACACACACACACACTCACACACACTCACACACACTCAATCACACACACACACACTCAGTCACACACACACACTCACACACACTCAATCACACACACACTCACACACACACACACTCAATCACACACACACTCAATCACACACACACTCAATCACACACACACACACTCAATCACACACACACACACACACACACTCACACACACACACTCAGTCACACACACACCCTCAATCACACACACACACTCAATCACTCACACACACACACACACACTCAATCACACACACACACTCACACACACTCTCACACACACACACACACTCAATCACACACACACCCTCAATCACACACACACACTCAATCACACACACACTCAATCACACACACACTCAATCACACACACACCCTCAATCACTCACACACACACTCAATCACACACACACACTCAATCACACACTCTGCTTATCCTAATCAAAGCCGGTATTTATTTCCGCTGACAGAGTCACTCTATGGATCCTCATTAAAGGATTAGATTGAGCACATGAGAGGAGTGTGTGATCTCGTCTCGCCCTGATCTAATCGAGCTGCTAATGAAGAGCAACATCAGATCTGTTGTGCCGGGAAATACTCTCACCGTATCCGAGGCTCCTGGACATCTGTTGATCACAACCGCCATCACCCACAATGCATTTCACTCACTTCTCTTAGTTCTTTTATTTCTACTTACCAATAATAATGATCAGATGGAGCATTTCCACCTGAATGTGTGTGTGTGAGTGTGTGTGTGTGAGTGAGTGAGTGTGTGAGTGTGTGTGTGTGTGTGAGTGAATGTGTGTGTGTGTGTGAGTGAGTGTGTGTGTGTGTGAGTGAATGTGAGTGTGTGTGTGTGAGTGAGTGTGTTTGTGTGTGTGTTGTAATGCGTCTGGTTTGTCAGGCTGGTTCAGTGAAGCGTCAGCTGCTGGTAAAGTTAGCTCTGTTAGAGGAGATTATCCGGGATAAAAGCCGGACTCCAGCAGTGCTGTGATCATCTCCGGATCTCTGCCTCGATTTGAGCAGAAACTCAGAGCGAGGCGAGGCGAGCGACACTATTGTGTGCCGTAAGAGCCTGTGGCGAGAAGGGGATCGAATCTCAGCGGAAATCTGACGCTCGGAACTAATGGGATTTTTAAAGCCCATCTTAATATCTGACAAGAACAAAAGGGTCTCGTTTGGAATAACACGCGAGTCATTAATAAGTCATTAATAAAGGAATACGCTGGAATCGCTCCTCGCCGACGGTTAAAATTAGAGCATGACAGAAGTAGGACAGAATCACACAGAAAATCCCTGAACTTCACAAGGTCACAGCGTTCAAAACACACACACACACATACACACACTCACACACATACACACACAGACACATACACACACACACACACACACACACACACACACACACACACATACACACACACACACACACACACACACACACACATACACACACACACACATACACATACACACACACACACACACACAGACACACACACTCACACACACATACACACACACAGACACACTCTCACACACAAACACACATACACACACACCCTTAATGGATCAGTCCTCTCTCACCTGACGTGTGTAACACTCATGTCATCAACTCAATCAGCCATTCTGTGTTTTCCGTGTGTTTGTTGTTTTCCCGTGAAGTGTGTGTTCAGCTTCAGGAAGTGTGTGACTGAATATGTAAATAACTCATTACGTGATTAACGCTCCCTCGTTTAGAGACGCTGTAATGATAATTAGGACGTGCCGATAGCATCGCGGCCTCTGTTGTTCCGGCCTGACGGCGGCGGAGACGCTTTCATGCTCAGCCATTAGAGCTACATTATCCCGCTAATTACAGCCATCTTAATAGACTCGTAGAAAGAAAACACGATAATAATGAAGACCGGATGGGTGCTAATAAACGGATGACAAGCAGATGGACAGATAAACGGAGAGAAGGATCGACTTCATTAACGGGTTTGACTGATTAGTGTGTGCCTCAGGAGGAGAGGTCTGGTTATGAGGGGTTAACCTGGTTAATTACTGTGGGATGATCCGGGACACTTGAGCGGCTGACTTTGACATGTCAGGGCCGACTGACTCCTGACTGGGATGTTTGGGCTTTAATAGTTCAGGGAAGAAGAAACCGCTCCTCTCCCACGGCTCTCGCCCCACCCTGCTCGCCACACACACTCACTCATATTAAAGCAGGCGTTTAGACACTCTTATATGTAACTCATGTGGGTTTGATCAAACAGCTCCTCATGAACCCGTGTGTGTGTGTGTTACAGGTGAAATGCTGTAAGTACTGGCCCGACGACACTGAGATCTACAGGGACATGAAGGTGACGCTCATCGAGACGCAGCTGCTCTCAGAATACGTCATCCGGACCTTCGCTGTGGAAAAGGTGCAACATCACCGACAATATCAGACTACAGTGTGTGTGTGTGAGCGTGTGAGAGAGTGTGTGTGAGAGAGTGTGTGTGAGAGAGAGTATGTGTGAGAGTGTGTGAGTCTGTGAGTGTGTGTGTGTGCGTGTGCGTGAGTGTGTGTGTGAGTGTGTGAGTGAGAGTGTGTGAGTCTGTGAGTGTGTGTGTGTGTGTGAGTATCAGTATGAACACAATGCCATGATTTCATCTGTGCGTGTGTGCGTGTGTTCCAGCGAGGAGCTCATGAGATCAGAGAGATCCGGCAGTTTCACTTCACCGGCTGGCCGGATCACGGAGTGCCGTATCACTCCACGGGGCTGCTGGGATTCGTCCGCAGGGTCAAGTCCAAGAGTCCGGCTAACGCGGGGCCGATGGTGGTGCACTGCAGGTGACCCTCAGAGCGTCCCGTCTTCATCACACACTCTGCATGTTGTGTGTGTTGTGTGAAATATGTGTGTGTTTTCCGTCCTCAGCGCTGGAGCCGGACGCACCGGCTGCTTCATCGTCATCGACATCATGCTGGACATGGCGGAGCGTGAAGGAGTGGTGGACATCTACAACTGCGTCAGGGAACTGCGCTCTCGCAGGGTCAACATGGTGCAGACGGAGGTGACCAATCACACACTCACATCAGCCGCAGCCAATCACACGCTGCCCTCTCACTGCAGCCCCGCCCACTCAGACATATTACTTCTTCACATAAAGTTGCAATAAAGAACCAAAGAATGAAGAATGAATGTGTAGCCGGAGACTTTATCTGACCGTCACATGAAGAGAAACATCTGGAGGATATTTAAAATGTCACTTCCTGAATGATGTGTGTCAGGCGGTCAGTCTGTGAGTCTGCTACTAGCTTAACTGCATTTTTCAGTAGCTTGTCAGTAGCTCAGTTACTTTTAAAACAATGTAGCTTTTCCAGTAGCTAACTACTTTATCCAGCAAGTAGCGGTGTAGCGCGACCAAAAGCTACATTTAGTTTTGGGTTCTGATGAGAACGAGCCTGTAATGAGCGAAGCGGAGCGGTGTGACGGACGCTCAGCTCAATAATCCACTCATGAACCGCTCACCGGTAAAACAACGCTCGCTCAAATCCCGCTCCGACATGACATTTCTCTGTACTGTAGCCTACTATACCTGGTGTAGCCATTAAACAATGTATTTTGTTTCATATTTATGTTTAAATATTATAATGTTATTTTTACATTTCATCTAGGCTATATTGATTATGAAAAGTGCAAAGATGCGTAATACTGTATATGTCAAAGACGGAGTGGGTCAGAAATGATTTTGACCACTTCATTAGGTTTTGTTGAAAGCCTTTCTTTAAAGTGAATTACGTTTTGTATAAATTGTATCTTAATTTTAATCAATGTTTCATCAGCCAATTGCCTGGATTTAATAAATAAGAAGCAAATAGACTATAGCAGACAATAATCGTGACATGGAGGCGCCGGAGCGATCTGTTGCGTAGCACATGAACTGGAGCGCGTCTCATAAATAAACCGAAACTCAGCAGGCTACTCGCCTCACACACATGAGGAATGTGTGTATAGAAAGCTTGAAAGCTTGAAAGCGAAAGCTTTTAAACAAAACAATTCGAAACACAAAAAGAAATAGTCAAGCAAAGCGCATTCTTCATTAACAATTATTCAGTTATTTGTAACAATGTCAGTAGTTTCAATGTAGCTAACTACTTTTTGATAGTAACTTGTAGTGTAGCTAACTACTTTTTCAAAAGGGTGGCTTGAATGTAACTTAACTACTTTAACTTACAAGTAGCTTGTAGTTTGTAAAGCTACAGTTTCAGAGTAGCTTGCCCAACACTGATTGATTGACTGATGTTTCAGGAGCAGTACGTGTTCATCCATGACGCCATCCTGGAGGCGTGTCTCTGTGGCGACACCACGATCCCGGCCAATCAGCTTCGCTCGGTCTATTACGACATGAACCGATTGGACCCGCAGACCAACTCCAGCCAGATCAAGGAGGAGTTCAGGGTCAGTGGGAAAACATTCAAATATAAACGCATTCAAAGAGTCAATAAAATGGGCTGCAAGTAAACTGAATGAAACAAAACATTGTATTGTGTTTTTGTTTGTCAGACGTTGAACATGGTGACGCCCACGTTACGCGTGGAGGACTGCAGCATCGCTCTGCTGCCGCGGAACCACGAGAAGAACCGCTGCATGGACGTCCTTCCTCCTGACCGCTGCCTGCCCTTCCTCATCACCATCGACGGAGAGAGCAGCAACTACATCAACGCCGCGCTCATGGACGTACGTCTCCTCTTACCCTAGTCACACACGCTCATGTGCTCCATTCAGAAACAGAACTGATTCATTGCACTGTCAGGAAAATGGCTGAACGCAATCCATAAACGCGGCCGAACACAAGCGTTTGTTTGTAAAGCAGTGGCGGCGCATTCGTTTTCATTCCAGTAAATGCCAACGCTGCTGATAGAACATGCAGAAGTTCTCCAGACGACTGGTGGAAATGAGATGTGTTTCTCTCCTCAGAGCTACAAGCAGCCGTCCGCGTTCATCGTTACCCAGCATCCTCTGCCCAACACGGTCAAGGACTTCTGGCGGCTGGTGCTGGACTATCACTGCACGTCTATCGTCATGCTGAACGACGTGGACCCAGCGCAGGTGAGACACACACCATACACACACACCACACACTCACACACACAGGACCAGGCGTCACACGAGCGTCAGACAGAAACACAGCAGGGATTCTCCAACACACACACACACACACACAGAGTCGATAATTTAACAACGCATTGGTAGATTCACGATTCATAATAATTTTTGATTCAAATTGTAAATTTGTATGACAATTAATTATTAGTATTTTATTTAACTTTTTATTTTAATTGTACATTTTTATATTTTAATTAATTATTAGTAAGTGTTTTTATTTTGATCTATTAATTAGTTTAATAATTTTTTATATAATATTAATATTTTTTTATTTTAAACCATATATTTTATATAATAATTTTATATTTTACATAATATATATATATATGACTTATTTCATTTTTTTCTGATTTAATTAATTATTTTTCTTTGATATAAATCATTGATCAAATTAATTATTAATTATGTAGCTTGTTTTTATTTTAAAATGATTTATTTTAATTGTACATTTTTATAGTTTAATTAATTATTAGTAGGTTTTTTTATTTTGATCTATTATTTTATATAATTTAATATAATATATACATAATTTATATAACCTATTTTATTTTTTTATTAATTATTTGTTATTTATATAAATAATTGATAGAATTAATTATTAATTATGTTTTGTTTGTTATTAATTAAAATTATTTTTTTAATTGTACAATGTTATATAATATTAATATTTTTATTATGTATAATATATTTTATATAATAACTTAAGATTTAATTAATTATTTGTCATTGATATAATTAATTATTAATTATTTAACCTTTATTCATGTAAATGCACATATTATTCAAAACAGTCATTAAAAAGTTGTATGCTTAAAGTAAACATGTAATTGCATTTGGGGTTTGATTAGAAAAAAATATTCTTGCCTTGAATGTGTTAAATCATTTAGTTATTTATTTATAATAAAGTGCACTGTTGAATCATATGAAATAAGATCCGGATCATCAGTTCATGTTGACTTGACTCTTTATAACAGACTCTTAACAGTGAATCTAGGCTAGTTTAGGGATGTTTTAGCTAGTTAATCAGCCGAGACACACTGAACTTCCGCTGTGTGTGTGAAGTGTGTCGGTATGTCCTGTTCATGTGTGTGTGTGTGTGTTCAGTTGTGTCCTCAGTACTGGCCTGAGAACGGCGTTCATCGCCACGGCCCCATCCAGGTGGAGTTTGTGTCTGCGGATCTGGAGGAGGACATCATCAGCAGGATCTTCCGCATCTATAACGCCGCACGGGTGCGTACACAAACACACTCACACACACACTCACACACTCACACTCACACTCACACACACTCACACACACACACACACAGACTCACACACACACACACACACACACACTCACACACACACACACTCACACACACTCACACACACACACACACACACAGACTCACACACACACACACACACACTCACACACACTCACTCACACACACACACACACACACACACACACTCACAGACTCACACACACACACACACACTCACACTCACACACACACACACACACTCACACTCGAACACACACACACACACACTCAAGTCAAGTCAAGTCAAGTCTCCTTTATTTATATAGCGCTTTCTACAATGCAGATTGTTTCAAAGCAGCTTCACAGTGTTAAACAGGAAAATAATGAACAGAATTTGATTCGGCTGTACAGCCGCTCACAGTACACTCACTCACACACACTCACACACACACACACTCACACACACACACTCACACACACACACTCACACACACACACACTCACACACACACACACACACACACACTCACACACACACTCACACACACACACACTCACACACACTCACACACTCACACACTCACACACACACACACACACACTCACACACACACACACTCACATACTCACACACACACACACTCACACTCACACTCACTCACTCACACACACTCACATACTCACACACACACACACACACTCACACACACACACACTCACACACACTCACATACTCACACACACACACACTCACACTCACACACACACACACACACTCACACACTCACACACACACACACTCACACACATGCGTCAAAATGTCATGAATCTGATCCGTGATGTTTGTGTCCAGCCGCAGGACGGGTACCGGATGGTGCAGCAGTTCCAGTTCCTGGGCTGGCCGATGTATCGCGACACGCCCGTGTCCAAACGCTCCTTCCTCAAGCTCATCCGACAGGTGGACAAATGGCAGGAGGAGT
Organism: Rhinogobio ventralis; assembly: GCA_039654625.1. Classification (NCBI taxonomy): domain Eukaryota; kingdom Metazoa; phylum Chordata; class Actinopteri; order Cypriniformes; family Gobionidae; genus Rhinogobio; species Rhinogobio ventralis. The sequence continues at coordinate 33,489,770 of CM077214.1, forward strand.
ACGACGGAGGAGAGGGACGCACGGTCGTCCACTGCCTGTGAGTCTCAAACACTCCTGAGCGCTAGTGCCGTATATCGAGTGAAACGCTTCTCAAACAAGAACAAATGTAGGGCGGGGCTTGATTGTGTCTGTGGGGAATTGATTGGATGGTTGTGGTTTGCTATTGGTGGATCTCATGTGAGTGACAGGTTGCCCCGCCCTCGTCATCAGTTATTCTGATTCAAGATTATTAACACAATAATGATAAATCATTTAGAATAAACACTGCAATATTCCATAAAAAATGATGGTTACACTTTATTTTAAGGTGTCATTGTGACAGTGTAATTATATACTTAAGTACAGAGTAATATTGTTATTAGGGCTGGGTAAAAAATGAACCAATATGGATTCTTAAATCCCAGGAATCGATTAGTCTTCCTGTGTTCAGTTGAGGAATGAACGGAGCACTGTAGCGCCTCCCATCCAATACATCACAATAATCTCTGTGCTTTACGTTTGATATGAAACAAAGTCTCAGATTTCAAATGACATCCATTTTATTATGAAATTCAAAAACATAAACAGCGTTTTGGCTCCGCTCGAGAGAAGCGGCACATGAACGGATCATAACCATGAGCGAGCATCTGAAGGTGTGTTAAGAGATACAGGACCAGTGACCGAATCCAGATCACGCTCAATCAGTGTTTCAGCGGACGGACGGCAGTAACACCGCTCACATTTCCCTCACAAACTCCAAATCCAGTGTCCAGAAAAATCACTCTACAGATAAATATATGCACCGGATATTCATTATAATGTTCAATGCTCTTCAATATTTAATGCATGTATGAATACATCCGGCAGGCTTTTATGACAGCCATTTAAATGTTTATATTTCATATAATATTATTATTATAATATTGTGTTTATATACAAATTAGTTCATTTTTACCTTCAATATTACAGTGCAACGGACTCCCATCGTTTACAGCGTTAGTTCAGAGATTTGTTTTCCATGTATTGTATCTGATAAATATCCACAATAATCAATACTGAATCGAATCGTGAAATTTGTGTCAATACCCAGCCCTAATATATACTATAGGGTTAGGGTTAGTTGCATGTAATTATGCATAATTTACTGTTATTACTATGGTAACAACATGTAACAATGACACTGTAAAATAAAGGGTAACACTTTGTGTCCTTGTTATAAATGTTACTATAGTAATAACAGTAAATTATGCATAATTACATGCAACTAACCCTAACCCTATAGTAAGTACATGTAGTTACTAAATATTACTCAGTACTTAAAGACACCTTAAAATAAAGTGTAACCAGCATGCTAATTGAGTTTTGATGTCATGGTGACTTCACATCAGCTGGTCAAACTAAGCAAACGAGCCTGTGAGGAGTCACATGACCCTCGTTAGAGATTCCCTCTCTCTCTCATTCTTCAGCCTCGCCCCTCCCAGTCGTGTTTATCCTGAAATAAACATTTACACTAAACAACGGAACAGGTCATGAGACTGACGGAAACTCTGTTTGTAAAAGCGGGAGACTCAAGGGATTGGTGGTAAATGATGGTGTGATTGAGCTCTAGTGTGTGTGTGTGTTTATGAGCGGTAGTGCAGCGCCACCTAGTGTTCACAGACGAGATTAACACCAGCCTTCATCACAGAGAAAACTGAGGCTTTTCACTCAGAAACACACAGAACGTTACACAGAAACAGCTCATATCATGCAGTTAAGTCGCAAAGTTACTTATAGTCAGCAGAATGTGGACCATCAAAATAAAGTGTTACTGTAACATTGAGTTAAACATGAAAGCTTGAAGTAGAAAGGCGGGGCATTTTCCAAACATGCGCTTGACCAATCACAACACACTGCTCCAGCCGACCAATCAGAGCACAGTGTGCTTTTCAGAAGGAGGGGCTTCATAGAGACAGGAACTAAACAGAGCGTTACTGACAGACTGGGAAGAGAGGAGCCGCAACAATGGAGAATATGGGGAATAATCAACATTCAAGCAGGAAAACCTGCTTAATATGGGCTCTCTCTCTTCGTCTCAATAATGGTTCGGTGTCTGGTGTGTTTGTACAGTAACGGCGGCGGCCGCAGCGGGACCTTCTGTGCCATCAGTATCGTGTGTGAGATGTTACGGCACCAGCACTCGGTGGATGTGTTTCACGCCGTCAAAACACTGAGAAACAACAAACCCAACATGGTGGATCTGCTGGTGAGTATCAGGACCGGCATTCACTTATAAAGAGGCAAACGTGACCGGATAATAAAAACATGTGATAGCGAGAGTCGGTCAGAACAAACGATCGCTCACTTATGATGATGTCACAGTGATGCGTTCAGTCATGTGACGCCAGTATAGTTTTCACTGCATTTTAATTGTTCTGTATCCATCATTCAATCATCAAAGAACGTCTAATCAGTTGATTTCAGAAAAGTTGATAATCTCCATAAACTTGGTAATCAAAGGAATTTTTTAAACTTATATTTATGTTATACTGTAAATTCCACTTTTATGACTCGATTCTGTGATTCCAGGGTCTTAGTTTTCCAAATTTCGGAAACTTCCCCAGCACAAATTTTTGCTTTTGTTAATATTTTTTCTGAAGAAAGACGAGCATAAATAGTGATGAAAGCCAGAATATGAAACGTCACAGATGTATATTGACGGAGTAATCACTGTTGTGTAGAGGAGGGTCAGAATGACCGTTCACCTGAGATCTGGAGCCAAATTACAGGGGTGTAACCATGACTTTAGAAAGATGGCAGCTTCATTATTGTATTTTGTCACAGAGATTGGTAGATCTATTAGTGAAATCTGTTGACTTTATCAATCTGTGTTGTTGATCAATCTTTATCAAATGTTCTTTTTCCAAAAATACAACAGTTTATGTCCCATTTAGTTTTCGATCACTGAAAATGGTGAACACGGAGCTGCTTTGAGATCCCCATATCTACGGCACTGAACTATATAGGGCCTTGAAATGAAGATTTCAAAAGAAAAGTTTATTAAGAAAGAGAATCTAGAAGGATATTAAGATATCTTGAATACTTCGGAAAAACAATACTTATGTCACTCAGACAGGAATGTTCTGTGCAATTGAGCTGATAGAAAAACACAAGATGCGTTTCTAGTTTCAACATTATTTGTTCTTCAGATATTCCTCTTTAAATATAAAAAGTATCAGCTGTGTGCAAAGTGACCCACATTTGGGTTTTGACCACTGAACTTTGCCATTTTACTCATGGAGCCGCATTAGGATCTCCATATCTCTGGGTCTGAACCATCGAGGGCCTTAAAAATGAAGAAACCAAAAGAAAAGTTTGTTAAGAACTAGAATCCAAAAGGATATTAAGATATCTTTAATACTTCTTGAGTTACAGGCATTCAAACTTGAGGCACAAACACACAAGAAGTGCTTATTTCCCATTGTTGAACGGTCACCGTTGGCATATAATGCAACACAGATTGATAAAGTCAACAGATTTCACTAATAGATCTACCAATCTCTGTGACAAAATACAATAATGAAGCTGCCATCTTTCTAAAGTCATGGTTACACCCCTGTAATTTGGCTCCAGATCTCAGGTGAACGGTCATTCTGACCCTCCTCTACACAACAGTGATTACTCCGTCAATATACATCTGTGACGTTTCATATTCTGGCTTTCATCACTATTTATGCTTGTCTTTATTCAGAAAAAATATTAACAGAATCAAAAATGCGCCGGGGACCTCTGGTTGAGTTGACACGGAATAACCCAGTATTGTTAGTGTTTGTTTCATGGCTGTGATTTGTATGATAACTCTGAAAAATAGAGGTTCTGTATTGGCATCACTGAAATCTTTCCATCCTACAAAAGGTTCTTTAGATGATTAAAAACTGGATCTTTTAGGGACTGATGACTGGAAGGTTCTTCAATGGAATCACTGTATTTCAGAGTGAACGCTGAAGAATTAATCCTGGTGTGTGTAGACAGTGACCTCTGCTGGTGTGTGTGTGTGTTTCTTCTGTAGGATCAGTACAAGTTTTGCTATGAAGTGGCGCTGGAATACTTGAATTCTGGGTAGTGTGTGGAAGCGTCTCCATCGTCCCGTTCTTCTCCACGACCTTCACCTTCTCCCTGGACACTGAAACACACGGACGTCTGCGGCTGGAGCTCTGATGACCGGCTCTCCGCTGTCCGTCCCGAGACGCCTTTCCTCCCGCCATTTCCTCGCCGGACCAGAGCTCATGCGTCGGTGTTTGTGTGGAATGCGACGTCACGTGGATGTTTATTTCTATCATTGTTTTTACGTCGGTTTGCTTTTGTACTTTGGTTTATTAACTCTGGCATGTACAGTCGAATCATATTCTCATGTTCTGTGTTTGTGTTGAACGATGATGGAAAAACTGCTGAAATCGTCCGAAGATCCAAAGCTCGTGTTGGTGACGTTTGTTTATACTGTAAATAGTTGAAGTTCACCAGATAATTTATTCATTGACAGATTTTTGTGACGCACACTGAGTGACAATCATGCTTTGATTTGGTCATTATTATCACACGGACTTGACATATGATAGTGACCAGATTGTATTGTTAACTTTTTATTTATCTGGTATGAAAAAAAAAAAAAATCAAACCTATAAATACATATCTATATCTGCCAAAGCTGTGGTGTGTTTTCTGTCTGCCCTCTGGACTGTACGAGTTTCTGTATCCCACAATGCACTGCACTCAAGTTCTTGCAAATCAAATGAGTTATTACTGTAAACATTTTTTTTTTTTAATTAAGAAACTCAAAGTGGGGTGGGAAGGTTAATATATATATATATATATATATATATATATATATATATATATATATATATATATATATATATATAAAGTATGTGGATATTTTCTTGTTATGCTGTTTTTATTTTTCTTAACTTTAAATATTTGAATTCACTCATTTATACATTTAACTTTAAATGATCAGGTTATATCAACAAATATTTTGCTAGCTTTAACAAACAAATTCAGAAAATGATGTAACTCTCCACAAACACACATCAACAGAAACTCTTCTAAACTAGCATAACAACAATCACGACTAAATCTCCCTTAACATTAATCTCGCACAAAAAAGTGGATGTGTGTGTGTGAGAGTGTGTGTATGTTAATGTGAGTGTGTGTGTGTGAGAGTGAGTGTGTGTGAGAGTGAGTGTGAGAGAGAGTGTGTGTGTGAGAGTGTGTGTGTGTGTGAGAGTGTATGTGAGTGTGTGTGTGTGTGAGAGAGTGTGTGTGTGTGTGTGTGTGTATGTGAGTGTGTGTGGCTAAATATAACTTACACATCACCATATATTGTCTAATATTGCCTACCACATTAAATCTGACATCGCTAGCTTTTAATCTAAATCACTATCACGCGTTAGCATTTCGCTAGCCTGTTAGCTTGCCATCTCTGCACTCGGGTCTCTTGTTTTCTGAGTTCATTAAACAACTGTGGTGAGTTGGATTAATCAACAAATATGGTAAGCCATGTCATCTTCTCCTTTTATTGTCAAAATTAACATTAAAGAGGTGTGTGAACTCACAAGTACGATGGCAGATAGCGTTTTTTGCTCTGGTCCCCTCCCCGTTAAAAGGAGTGATGAGATACTTAGCAGACTATCATCACTCAATGGCTGGTTTAAGTGGTGTCCGCAAAATAACATAGGGTTCATAGACAATTGGAAAGCTTTTGGGGCAAACCTGACCTATTAAAAAGAGATGGTATCCATCCCTCCTGGGGTGGTGCCGCTCTTCTCTCTAGTAATTTGGCACATAGTCTTAAAGCTAAACCTAACTAGGGCCCAGGTCAGGAAGCAGACGAACTGGCTTACCCGACCGTCTGCTAGCTGTCTCGCGTCACAGAAGTCAGATAAATCCCAGCACATAGAGACTCTTTCACCTAGCTATTATCACATAGAGACTGTGTAAATACAAAAAAACACCAAAACTATTCAACAGTAAAAATGTAATTGATGTCCAACAAATAAACAACAGATATAATACAGATGAACAAATGATAAAACTCTGGCTGCTGAATATTCGATCCCTTTCCTCTAAAACGCTTATTGTTAATGATATGATTACAGAGAATAAACTCTTGAATGTTCTCTGAGCGTTACTTTTGAATGTTCTCTGAACGTTACTCTTGAGTGTTCTCTGAGCGTTACTCTTGAATGTTCTCTGAGCGTTACTCTTGAATGTTCTCTGAGCGTTACTTTTGAGTGTTCTCTGAGCGTTACTCTTGAGTGTTCTCTGAGCGTTACTCTTGAGTGTTCTCTGAACGTTACTCTTGAGTGTTCTCTGAGCGTTACTCTTGAATGTTCTCTGAACATTACCCTTGAGTGTTCTCTGAGCGTTACTCTTGAGTGTTCTCTGAACGTTACTCTTGAGTGTTCTCTGAGCGTTACTTTTGAGTGTTCTCTGAACGTTACTCTTGAGTGTTCTCTGAGCGTTACTCTTGAGTGTTCTCTGAGCGTTACTCTTGAGTGTTCTCTGAACGTTACTCTTGAGTGTTCTCTGAACGTTACCCTTGAGTGTTCTCTGAGCGTTACCCTTGAGTGTTCTCTGAACGTTACCCTTGAGTGTTCTCTGAGCGTTACTTTTGAGTGTTCTCTGAACGTTACTCTTGAGTGTTCTCTGAGCGTTACTCTTGAGTGTTCTCTGAGCGTTACTCTTGAGTGTTCTCTGAACGTTACCCTTGAGTGTTCTCTGAGCGTTACCCTTGAGTGTTCTCTGAACGTTACTCTTTAGTGTTCTCTGAGCGTTACTCTTGAGTGTTCTCTGAGCGTTACTCTTGAGTGATCTCTGAGCGTTACTCTTGAGTGTTCTCTGAGCGTTACTCTTGAGTGTTCTCTGAGCGTTACTCTTGAGTGTTCTCTGAGCGTTACTCTTGAGTGTTCTCTGAGCGTTACTCTTGAGTGTTCTCTGAGCGTTACTCTTGAGTGTTCTCTGAGCGTTACTCTTGAGTGTTCTCTGAGCGTTACTCTTGAGTGTTCTCTGAGCGTTACTCTTGAGTGTTCTCTAGAAACAGGTAGAAACATGACTTTGTCAAAGTCTGCTGATTGATTGGTTATGAGTACATGATCTTTATGAGCGTTTGACCATGAAATGACTGGCCTGTTGAGTTTTCCATACAATAAACGAGTCTTTACAGTAAAGATATGCGGTAGGGTAAAGTTCATGTGTTCTGATAAGATAAAACACCACCATAATAATACTGAAATATTTCCATCAGTAATGAAGATTTATGAATGAGTACATGTGACTTGAGTGAGGACGTGAGGAACATGAGCTGTGAGCGACTGCTATTCAAACACACACACACACACACACACCTTTTGTTCAATTTATTTTTATTTGTCCAAGTAACATTTAGAACTGTACATCAGCTCGCTTATAATACAGTCACTTTATTAGATCGATCAAAGAAACAAAACGACAAAAAAACAAAAAAAACAGACTTCCTCCTTCCTGAAATTCATGTGAGGAGGAAAGAAGCGGTCAAAAGGAATCAAGTCGGTCCTGATGAAGGGCGAACCGCAGCGCCAGCTCATCTTCACATCATGATTCGTTTGAAACCAGTCTTTATCAATTCATCGACTGAAGAAAGACCGCAGAAGCGGGAGCTGTTCTCGGATGCTCAGCGCGAGAGGAAACACGTGAAGGACGAGGCTCAAACGCATCCCAAAAATCCTCAAACTCATCCAGAGAAAAACAAGCGTGTGACTATGATCAAAGTAACGATTGGCAATTCAAAAAATAAACCAAACATACAGAAGCTGAACTCCTCGCTCACTTTCACTTTAAAAAACAGGCGTGTTGTGTGTGTGTGTTCAGTGTGAGTGAATGTGTGTGTGTGTGTGTGTGTGTCAGTCTCTGCTGGCATCCAGTGATGGACAGGATGGTCGTCTCACTGTAAACACAGAGGCGGCGCGTGGTGATGGCGACAGGCGTCCGTTCACTCGTCTGACCCGGCCGAGCGCTTCTGAGTCCTCTTGCGTGGAGACCGTCTGGGAGACGCTTTATCTGAGACACACAGAGCAGCGTCAGTGACATGACATACACACACACACACACACACACACACACAGAGACACACAGACAGACAGACAGACAGACGGAGACAGGAAGCGCTCACCTCGCCGACTCGCCACTGACCGGCCAGAGGAAATAAAGAGAGAAAGAGCAGCGTGAGATCAGACAGAAGAACAAGCTCACAGTCACAAACCCTGAGCTCATATTTCAATAATCCAACAGCATATCCACACGGATCTCTGATGTCGGGGAAATGTCACATGACATGCAGCGAAACTAATTAAATAGCTGATCTTTTAAAATGGGGTTTTATTTTCATGGTTTATATTTTTAATAACTTGCATATAGTGCTGCACGACTCAGCCTAAACATTATATTTGCTATTCTTTTGACATATATTGCACATATAATAATCAGAATTATGATTGTTTTATTGTTAGTTTGACCTCTAAATATAAAAGACAAAATTATATTACTGTTGAAATTACAATTGTCAAATAAAATAAAGTATATTTGATGATCAGGGTTTCTGCAGGTTAATTTAAGAGCATACAAATAAACAGCTTAAAGATTGAGATGAGAAATCTCGTGAAAGTGACTTTATGATTAAAACGAGAGCAAATATCTGCCGATGTGTTCATAAACATCAACAACTCAAATGTGAGTAACCTTCACACCCAATGACAGAGATTTGCTCTCGTTTTAATCATAAACTCAGTTCATTTTGTTGAGTTTCTCAGGAAACAAGACTTCATTTCTTCATTTCTCATGTCATTAATGTGTCCTGATTTAAGGATGTTTGGATATTTGAGCTGGAAAACAGAAATCCTGAGGAAGAGCATCATTTCTGCAGTGCATGTGTTTTATTGATTGTTTTATGGTTTATTCTGTTTCAGTTTTTCTGGACTGCTTTAATGATTAAATGTGACTGACTGTCGTTCATCTTCTGAACACAAATGAAGATATTTGTAATGAAATGGGAAGATTTCTGTCCTCCATTGACAGTCTAAGCAACTTCCACTGACGCTTCAGAAAGTTCATCCAGAGAAACTGATCCGTACGGATCGAGCGGATTATTCCAGATGTTCTGAAGAGACTCCATGGCTTTATGTGAGGAAGGAAAGTCTGACGGGTCTGGACGGCATTAGGGCGAGGGAATGATCTCAGGATTGGGGGAACTGGCCCTTTAAGTGTCTGACCGACTGTTGCTTTATTCATACAAAATTTGATCCGCATTATACAGTAAATTACATTTTTATGAACGGATTCTGCATCCCAGAAATCATAGCGTCCTCATGTAATGCCATGATAGTGAATTTAAGACTTTCTGCTCCAATTTAAGACATTTTTAAGCCTTACATTGTGGAAGATCAAATGAAGACCTGCAGAAACCCTGATGATAATTATAATATTAATTCTTTACTTTCCAACATTTAAATCATTGAGCTTTTATTTTGGTGGGATATTGTTGAAATACTGTAAACAGGGTTCCCACTCTTTCTCAGCGATCATTTTCAATGTTACTACGACGGGAATAAATATATGATAAATCTTTAAAAGCTGAACAGACTCAACTATAAATCTTAAAATCACAGATTATGACATGTTCTCGTTACAGTGTCAATATCATTGAAAAAAATACTGTTTTAATGTTTTGTTTAACTACTTAAAATATTAGTCAAAGACAAAGAAACGCGCAATATTGCCATTTTCTCTCATTCTCCAGGACGAGTGGGAACCGTGAGATGCTGGAAGGGATGAAAGTGTGTCTATAAAAGCACGAGATATGCAGCATTAATGTCATTTTCAGTTTTATTGTGATTAATTGTGCAGCCTCATTTGATCATTTTAAATGAATTAATGATTAGCCTATAATTGGTAAAGCAGGTGGGCTGTGATTGGCTGAGACTCACTGATCTGGTTGAGTGTTTCCTGTGGGATCCAGCTCATGTCCACATCGTTGTGATTGGAGGTTCCCACCTCGACTTTAGCCGCCGGTCGCCTCCTCTGCACACACACACACACACACACACACACACCTCAGCATCAGTCTGATCACACTGATCTTCTGCATGAAGACTCGCGCTGATGATGATGAGCATCTCACCTTGCGTGACTCGAGCAGCTGATGAAGGCCGACCACCAGCAGCAGGCCGAGACCCGACAGAAACACGTACATGAAGATCCTGAGGACACACACACACACACACACGTGAGCACAGCGCCTCCCGCTGCTCAAACACAGAATGAGCGTCACTAAAGCCTCACGTCTCTCCGTCCAGACCGTCTTCTCTCTCAGTGATGGTGACCGTCTGGTTGAACACGGCGTCCTGGAACACGTTCCCCTGAAACAGAGAGACGAGCTTGAGAAAGAGGAAGCACACGGCAGGGAAAGAGGAAGAGGAAGCGAGACTCACGCTGCTGTCCCTGTAGTTGAGGTTGATGACCAGGCCGAAGGGGCGTCCGCCCATGGGCTCGGCCGGGATGAAGGAGTACTCGAAGGTGGCCTGGCGCTGAGGAGGA
>CM077214.1:33510353-33517853 GCA_039654625.1 Rhinogobio ventralis
TATAATGCTACTCTGTGCGTCCGCTCGGCGCTACTATGAGACACTTGTTCACACTGCAGTGAGCGAGATCATATCAGGCATGGTAAAACATGGTACTCGCGGTAAATCAAGAACACCAGATCTAAACAATAAGACTAACTGTGTTGAGCTGGAGAACAATGATTAGTTTCTGTCCATGAATGATCCAAACAGTTGCTCACCGTCTAATAAAACACATCAGATATTAAAGCATTTAAACATTCTTGGAAACATTTGGGATAATGTCAACAAAATATATAACACTGCTCTAGTGGGACGCTTGGCGCTCTTTTTTCGTATCACACATCATACATTAGGTATTATTTGAAAGCTTACAACTCATTCTTGAAATTGGACATTGCGTTACCATGGAAATGGTACTTTAAATTCTTCTAGTGGGCTCCTCCCCTAGTGGGCGGTGTCAGGTTTCAAATTACAATATTTATTTTAAATACTTTATAATCAAAACCTTTTCTAATCTTGACAAAACATGTCGTCGGAAAGGTCTGAGTCTCAAGGTTCCATATTTAGTGACTGTTTTGTGATAGAAGTGATATTTGGACAGAAATGTAGTAATTTGTTACAGGAGAATGCATAAAAAACAAATCAATGGAATGTGTGTGACACCCGGTGGATGTTTTTGGTACAGCGCCTCAACTAAATACATTTTTGTGATATCAACTTCAAATTTGGAACACAAATGGCTTTGATTTTATATAAATTTTAGAGTAAAAATGATTTTGTAAAATATATGTTTTATATAAAATAAAAAATATTTAGTACAGTATGTTTAATTTACAGTAAATTTAAACTTCCATAACGTTTTCATACTTTAATTTTTCACTTCAGCAATAATCTGCCGAGTGTCTTCTTTAACCAAACTTATTCCAAAGCATTGCTGAATTACAGCCATTTAAGTTTCAATAGTGCAATTCCATGTCTGTTCTCCAAGAGGGGGGTGACGGTTAAGGGGTTGATCCAAATATCTTACATATTGTGCCTTTAACATATCATTTAAACATATGTTTGAACGTTTTATAAGTTGCAAAATTCAAATGTATTACAGAAATGATGAACATATTAATTTCTCTTAATTGCATTTACACACAGTTAAGACGCTTGCCATTGCATTTTCATTAAATGTTCCACAAGTAGCCATTAAAAAACATTAAATTATATGTTAGGAAATAGCAAATGTAAATTATATTATTGAATTTGAATGAGCATTTTGCTCCAAACATTGGAGTATGGAAAATGTAAATTTAAATACAGAAATGCATTGTCATTTTGCATATTACATTTCAAATTGAATACTGCTACCCATATGCTTCCATACAGAACAACTTCCCAACTTTTATCTGATCATTTCCATTTTGTTACACTTGAGGTGTTCCGGGTCAAAAATGACCCGCCCACAAAAACGGCTTATAAATCTGTGTTTATGTTGTTATTGACAAACACTGGGTTAAATCTTTTTGATTTGACTTTGCATGAGCTCAGATCAATCAGATCCCAAGGGAAACACAAAACCTGTGCTATCTGAAAGGAAACTAGCTGATAATGTAGCATAACCAGAGATTTACAAGTCATGTTTTCAGGATTTTCAGCACATTAACACACATTATTAAAAATCAACACAAGCATGAGAAAGAGAGCCATCAAATGGCTTTTGTGCAGCTTGTCAAACTGCTGACCGTCGTGTCCAGAAACTCTCTAACAATCCTCTGAACTAGTGCACTGCAAAAAAACGCCTTTCTTATTTAGTATTTTTGTCCTGTTTCCAGTCTTAATATCTAAAAAATCTTAAAGTAGTAACTTTGTAACTTTAAATCTTAGTATCTGCCAATGGGGTAAGAAAAATAATGTTGCTTCTGTCCCAAACAGATTATTTTTCTTACCCCATTGGCAGATAATTGTAATAGTTGTAAAAACTCACTTCATTTTGATTGTATTTTCCCATAAAACAAGAAAAAGGTCTTATGTCATTTCACTCATCTAGTAAAACCATCTTGATTTAAGAATTTTTAGATGTTTGGACTGGAAACAAGACAAAAATACTAAATAATAAAAGCATTTTTTACAGTGTTAACTTTAGCACTCGCTCACGGGACAAACCACCTAATAATGTGTGACGTCATAATAAACACTAATACACAGCGTAAAACTCATTGTCATGCTTCGGAATTACAAATAAAAATCTGTTGATAAGATAATTAGTGTAAATTAGTTGACAAGCACTTTTTTACTTGGCAACGTGTGAAAAGGATGTTAAAGAAGAATAATCTCATCAAACTATCATCAACCTTAATGTGATTTCCATGCTCATATAATAATAATAATCAGCATGTGACGTCTGATCGCGGCTGACATCACTTCCTCTCAACAGGTGAATACAGTAGGTTAATGTGTGAGATGTAGTGAAGACTCAAACACGCGCATGTGTGTGTGTGTGTGTGAGACTCTCAGTTAAAACACTCCACGTAGTTGGCGGGAAGCATGCCGGACTTTCCCGTCCGCTGCACGGTGCCGAACATCCATCCCTCGTCGATGGGCTGAGCGTTGATGATCATGTCACCGTCGCGGAAGGAAACCTCGTCGTGATCCTGAGCGGCGTAATCGTACAGCGCTCGATACACCCTCTACAGAAACAAACACACACAACAGCCGTTACACACATGGATTTAAAGCTTTTGAACAGTCATAGAGCCACCTATGGTCCGATCTCCATAAAAGTGTGCATGCTTGTTTAGAATCATATGTCGCATGTGCTCACCTATTTCCGTGAAGTTCCGAGCTTTTGTTTAGGATTTATAGGCTTTTGAGTATATTTTGCCACACCCATTTTCTAAATGACCCGGTTATAGCCATCCAAAGTTCAGTCCTAGACAGTCCCGAGAATTGTACTGCATTGGTTTTATTCAGATTGAGCTAAAAATCTAGGACTAAAGTAGGTTTTTTACATAATCGCAAATATTTAATGAAGGATGAAGAATATTGTGTGGAATTTTGGATTTTGGGACGCCTGCCTTTACATGCACATGAGCTTTAATGCCATCCCATTCTTAATCCGTAGGGTTTAATATGGAGTCGGCCCACCCTTTGCAGCTCTAACAGCTTCAACTCTTCTGGGAAGGCTTTCCACAAGGTTTAGGAGTGTGTTTATGGGAATTTTTGACCATTCTTCTAGAAGCGCATTTGTGAGGTCAGGCACTGATGTTGGACGAGAAGGCCTGGCTCGCAGTCTCCGCTCTAATTCATCCCAAAGGTGTTCTATCGGGATGAGGTCAGGACTCTGTGCAGGCCAGTCAAGTTCCTCCACACCAAACTCGCTCATCCATGTCTTTATGGACCGACGCTTTGTGCACTGGAGCGCAGTCATGTTGGGACAGGAAGGGGCCGTCCCCAAACTGTTCCACAAAGTTGGGAGTATGAAATTGTCCAAAATGTCTTGGTATGCTGAAGCATTAAGAGTTCCTTCCACTGGAACTAAGGGGCCAAGTCCAACCCCTGAAAAACAACCCCACCCCATAATCCCCCCTCCACCAAACTTTACACTTGGCACAATGCAGTCAGGCAAGTCCCGTTCCCCTGGCAACCGCCAAACCCAGACTCGTCCATGAGATTGGCAGACAGAGAAGCGTGATTGGTCACTCCAGAGAACACGTCTCACTGCTCTAGAGTCCAGTGGCGGCGTGCTTTACCCCACTGCATCCCACGCTTTGCATTGCTCTTGGTGATGTAAGGCTTGGATGAGCTGCTCGGCCATGGAAACCCATTCCATGAAGCTCTCTACACACTGTTCTTGAGCTCATCTGAAGGCCACAGGAGTTTGGAGGTCTGGAGCTATTGACTCTGCAGAAAGTTGGTGTCTTCTGCACACTGTGACCCTCAGCATGCGCTGACCCCGCTCTGTGATTTTACATGGCCTTACGTGGAGTTGCTGTTGTTCCCAATCGCTTCCACTTTGTTATAATCCCACTAACAGTTGAGCGTGGAATATTTAGTAGTGAGGAAATGTCAGGAATGGACTTATTGCACAGGTGGCAACCTATCACGGTACCACGCTTGAGTTCACTGAGCTCCTGAGAGCGACCCATTCTTTCACAAATGTTTGTAGAAGCGTCTGCATGCCTAGTGCTTGATTTATACACCTGTGGCCATGAAGGGATTGAACAACTGAACTTGGCGTCCCAATACTTTTGACCATATAGTGTATGTGGATGGAAACATAGCTAATGAACATGAATTTGATCAAAAACTGAGTAATGACTCTATTGTCTCTGTAGAGCTGAAACTGAATGTGCCTCATATTTGATGAATCACTGATTCTGTTATTGTTCTGTTTATCACTGTACTGCCTGAAAAACCTTGTCTACATGCATGCATTTGTACGTGTGTGTGTTTCTCTCACCATGCTGGCGGCGTGTGGCGGAGACTGAACGCTGCGGACGGGCTGCATGTGTCCGTAACCCTGCTGGAGCTGCTGAGGATGATGGGATTGATGCTGGTAAACACCTGTATGACGGACACACATCACAAACACCAATCAAACATTATATGCAGGCGTCAGAGATCCACAACTACTGGAGTGAAACCATTCAACGGTGAGGACGGAGAACACGGATGCTTTATCTGTGACTGTAGTGCTTTACTGGGAATGAAAACAGGTTAATGCGTGTCGACGGCTGGTGACGCCGGCGCTCAAACACACGCGTGATCTTGCCTGAGCTGGATCTGCTGCACACAGATGCGCTGCGATCGGCCCAGAGCTCTGAAGCCAGAGAGCTGCACACCGACTGCGCCGCAGACGCCTGCGGGACACGGCTGACGCGCTCTAACACACACACACACACACACACAGAGTTACGGCACATGTGATCCGCCGCAGAGCATCACTGAAAGGCTGTTTGTGCGACTGCTGTACCCGTCATTCTGCGCAGGCTTTTAGACTGAATGTTGTCCTCCACCGGGTCAAAGTCAAAGATGGATCCCGGGTCAGTCCTCCAGACCTTCAGCTCTTCAGCACAACAAAGGTCAAAGGTCGAGATGGTTCGATCAATCAACAGCTTCAGGAATATTTTTCTCATATACACTAGGGCTCGGTGAGAAATTAACACTCTTATTCATCAAGGATGCATTAAATTGATCCAACGTGACATTTATAACGTTACAAAAGATTCTATTTCAAATAAATGCTGTTCTTTTGAACTTTCTATTCATCAAAGAATCCTGAAAAATAAAATGCATCACAGTTTCACACAGTTTTCAACACTGATAATAATAATCATAAATGTCATCATATTGAATGATTTGTGAAGGGTCATGTGACACTGAGACTGGAGTAATGATGCTGATGATCACAGGAATAAATGACACTTTACTGTATATTCACACAGAGAACAGCTGCTTTACACTGGAGTCATATCTCACTGTTTTACTGTATTTATGATCAGATTAATGCAGCACAGAAGAGAATATTAAAAATCTCGCCGACCTCAATGAGTCGCGTGTGAAAGTCTCACAACAACCGATCGAATAAACCGATTATACTGGATAAATTATGATGTTGACATGATCTAACATCCGTCTAAAATGTAATAAAGTTCAATAAAGTCAGAAAGAATCATATTAATAAAAACATTTAAATAATGCGCTCATGAACATTCAACAGTTGTGATTCACTGACCAGCGGCTCCTCCTGATCTGCGGTCCATCTCAACCACCTGCGGCTGGACGCCATGGTAACCGCCTCCCACCTGGTCTCCATGGAGATGTGCCATGTGCTGCTCGTCGAGGGTGTGTGTGGCGCCTCGACCCCGCGTGCGCTCAAACTCCTCGTGATACTTGGCCTGAGAGACACACAGAGAGCGTCACACACCGGCACAATAAAACACACACACACGCACACTCACACTCACACCATCACAATAAAACACACACTCACACACACACACACACAGGTGTCTGTTATGGTGCGTTTGGTCTCTGATAAACACACACACACACGGTTGAGCTTGTGAGTCTTTATTAGCACACGCGTGTTTTCGTCCGTCACCCGTGTGATGCGTCAGTTGTGTGTTAGTGCCGTGATGTCACACGCAGGCGTCGCCGCAGTCCTGCTACCATGGAAACAGATTCCTGAGATTTCCGCACACGCCTCATTTCAGGCGTGTCCAGCTCTGAGCAGGAGTGGCCTTTGACCTCCTGCAGACCCCGCTGGTACTGCACCTGAAACACACGGGTCACACTGTTAGTTTCAAAAGTTTCAAAGATCAGATAAATGGAGTTATTGTTTGATTCTGAACTGAAACGAGTCGTCAGATATTTCAGTCTCACTTCCTGTTACAATTTAGCTAATTTGCATAATGACCGCCTCTGGTTGTGATTGGCTGAACAGCGTCTCTTTGCCCCGCCCTGTAGTTAATGCCCGCCTCTGGTCATGATTGGCTGAACAGCGTCTCTTTGCCCCGCCCTCACACACTGTAGTTAATGCCCGCCTCTGGTCCTGATTGGCTGAACAGCGTCTCTTAGCCCTGCCCTCACACACTGTAGTTAATGCCCGCCTCTGGTCATGATTGGCTGAACAGCGTCTCTTTGCCCCGCCCTCACACACTGTAGTTAATGCCCGCCTCTGGTCCTGATTGGCTGAACAGCTTCTCTTAGCCCTGCCCTCACACACTGTAGTTTATGCTCGCCTCTGGTCCTGATTGGCTGAACAGCGTCTCTTAGCCCCGCCCTCACACACTGTAGTTTATGCTCGCCTCTGGTCCTGATTGGCTGAACAGCGTCTCTTAGCCCCGCCCTCACACACTGTAGTTAATGCTCGCCTCTGGTCCTGATTGGCTGAACAGCGTCTCTTAGCCCCGCCCTCACACACTGTAGTTAATGCTCGCCTCTGGTCCTGATTGGCTGAACAGCGTCTCTTAGCCCCGCCCTCACACACTGTAGTTAATGCCCACCTCTAGTCATGATTGGCTGAACAGCGTCTCTTAGCCCCGCCCTCACACACTGTAGTTAATGCTCGCCTCTGGTCATGATTGGCTGAACAGCGTCTCTTAGCCCCGCCCTCACACACTGTAGTTAATGCCCGCCTCTGGTCCTGATTGGCTGAACAGCGTCTCTTAGCCCTGCCCTCACACACTGTAGTTTATGCTCGCCTCTGGTCCTGATTGGCTGAACAGCGTCTCTTAGCCCCGCCCTCACACACTGTAGTTAATGCTCGCCTCTGGTCCTGATTGGCTGAACAGCGTCTCTTAGCCCCGCCCTCACACACTGTAGTTAATGCTCGCCTCTGGTCCTGATTGGCTGAACAGCGTCTCTTAGCCCCGCCCTCACACACTGTAGTTTATGCTCGCCTCTGGTCCTGATTGGCTGAACAGCGTCTCTTAGCCCCGCCCTCACACACTGTAGTTAATGCTCGCCTCTGGTCCTGATTGGCTGAACAGCGTCTCTTAGCCACGCCCTCACACACTGTAGTTAATG
>CM077214.1:33522853-33525353 GCA_039654625.1 Rhinogobio ventralis
TGAGTCAACACACGATGCTTTACACTGAGTGTGTGATGGAGACGTACGTTGCTCTGCAGTTTACTGGCGTGGAGTGTGTGACCCAGATGAAGCAGGTTCGGTAGATCAGTGACGGCCTCCTGCTGCTTCTGACTGTACTTCACCTGCCACACACACACACAATCAGAGCACAACACACGCACACACACACACACATGATCAGAGCACAACACACACACACACAATCAGAGCACAACACACACGATCAGAGCACAACACACACACACACAATCAGAGCACAACACACACGATCAGAGCACAACACACACACACACATGATCAGAGCACAACACACACACACACACACACATGATCAGAGCACAACACACACACACACACACACAATCAGAGCACAACACACACACACACACACACAATCAGAGCACAACACACACACACACACAATCAGAGCACAACACACACACACATGATCAGAGCACAACACACACACACACACATGATCAGAGCACAACACACACACACACACACATGATCAGAGCACAACACACACACACACACAATCAGAGCACAACACACACGATCAGAGCACAACACACACACACACAATCAGAGCACAACACACACGATCAGAGCACAACACACACACACACACAATCAGAGCACAACACACACACACACACAATCAGAGCACAACACACACAATCAGAGCACAACACACACACACAATCAGAGCACAACACACACGATCAGAGCACAACACACACACACACACAATCAGAGCACAACACAAACACACACAATCAGAGCACAACACACACGATCAGACCACAACACACACACACACACAATCAGAGCACAACACACACACACAATCAGAGCACAACACACACACACATGATCAGAGCACAACACACACACACACACACATGATCAGAGCACAACACACACACACCCACGATCACAGCACAACACACACGATCAGAGCACAACACACACACACACACAATCAGAGCATAACACACACACCCACGATCACAGCACAACACACACGATCAGAGCACAACACACACACACACACACAATCAGAGCACAACACACACACACACAATCAGAGCACAACACACACAATCAGAGCACAACACACACACACACAATCAGAGCACAACACACACAATCAGAGCACAACACACACACACACACAATCAGAGCACAACACACACACATATGATCAGAGCACAACACACACACACACACATGATCAGAGCACAACACACACACACATGATCAGAGCACAACACACACACACACACACACACACATGATCAGAGCACAACACACACACACCCATGATTAGAGCACAACACACACACACACATGATCAGAGCACAACACACACACACCCACGATCAGAGCACAACACACACAAGCTCCATAAATGACTCATTGGAAAATCTCCACAATCAGCTTTTAAAGTGTTTCCATGGACACGAGTGCAGACCGGCAGGAATCAGACGCATCTTTAGAGGCGCAAAACACAACAAGAGCTGAATGGAGTAAATAGATCATCCTGGACGGCCATTCAGTGTGTGTGTGTGAGTGTGTGTGTGTGTGAGTGTGTGAGAGTGTGTGTGTGTGTGAGTGTTAGTGTGAGTGTGTGTGTGTAAGTGTATGTGAGAGTGTGAGTGAGTGTGTCTGTGTGTGTGTGTGAGTGTTAGTGTGAGTGTGTGTGAGTGTTAGTGTGAGTGTGTGAGTGTTAGTGTGTGTGTGTGAGTGTGTGTGAGTGTGTGTGTTTGTGTGTGTGTGTATGTATGTGTGTGTGAGAGTGTGTGTGAGTGTGTGAGAGTGTGAGTGAGTGAGTGTGTGTAAGTGTGTGTGAGAGTGTGAGTGAGTGTGTGTAAGTATGTGTGTATGTGTGTGTGTGTGTGTGTGTGTGTGTGAGTGTGTGTGTGTGTGAGTGTGAGTGAGTGTGTGAGAGTGTGAGTGAGTGTGTGTGAGTGTGTGTGTGTGTGAGTGTGTGTGTGTGTGTGAGAGAGAGTGTGAGTGAGTGTGTGTACCTGTGTGTGTGTGTAAGTGTGTGTGAGAGTGTGAGTGAGTGTGTGTGTGTGTGTGTGTGTGTGTGTAAGTGTTAGTGTAAGTGTGTGTGAGAGTGTGAGTGAGTGTGTGTATGTGTGTGTGAGTGTGTGAGTGTGTGTGTACGTGTGTGTGTGTGTATGTATGTGTGTGTGTGTCTGTGTGTGAGTGTGAGTGTGTGAGAGTGTGAGTGAGTGTGTGTGAGAGTGTGAGTGAGTGTGTGTGTGTGAGTGTGTGTGTGTAAGTGTGTGTGAGAGTGTGAGAGAGTGTGAGTGAGTGTGTGTAAGTGTGTGTGTGTGTGTATGTGTGTGAGTGTGTGTGTGTGTGTGAGCTCACCTGACTGGCCAGAGCCGCGGCGGCCTGTGTGTGTCTGAAGCTCACACACTCGCTCGGGTTGTACTGTGGCTTCTGTCCTTTCAGATCTTTCTCA
>CM077214.1:33530353-33537853 GCA_039654625.1 Rhinogobio ventralis
TGAGCTGGCGGGCGTGTCTCGTCTCACTGGTCTGAGGCAGTCGGGCGTAAAGGCAGTTCTGCATCTCCTTCTTTCCGTCCTCCTTATATTTATTCTACAATCAAACATTATTCACATCATATCATTTATATTTATATTAACACGTTCAGCATTCGGCTGTAAAGAGCTCCAGCATTTATAGTGGCAGACGACAAAACTGGTGTGAAAGCTAACATAGTTATCATTACAGTTGTTGTCAAAGTAACAGATATTGTTATAGTTAATGTTAAATTAATTATTATAGTTATAGTTATCATCAGAGTTATTAAAGTTTGAGTTATTGGGAATGTAGCAGCGGAATATCGGTCAGGATGTAGACGAAGGGTACGAAGAGTGAATCACCTCACTGATGAGCGGCGTCAGCTCCTTCACAAAGTGTGTGTGCAGCGTCTCGGGCAGCTGAGAGTACAGACAGTGAGACAGATCCTCCTGCGTCTCTCTCCGGTACTGACTCTACACACACACACACACACACAGACAGTGAGACAGATCCTCCTGCGTCTCTCTCCGGTACTGACTCTACACACACACACACACACACAGACAGTGAGACAGATCCTCCTGCGTCTCTCTCCGGTACTGACTCTACACACACACACACATCATCATCAACATCACACACATACACACACACACACACACACACACACACACATCATTAACATCACACACACACACATCAACATCACACACACACACGCACACACACACAGACAGTGAGACAAATCCTCCTGCGTCTCTCTCCGGTACTGACTCTACACACACACACACACACACACACACAGACAGTGAGACAGATCTTCCTGCGTCTCTCTCCGGTACTGACTCTACAACACACACACACACACACACACACACACAGACAGTGAGACAGATCCTCCTGCGTCTCTCTCCGGTACTGACTCTACACACACACACACATCATCATCAACATCACACACATACACACACACACACACACACACATCATTAACATCACACACACACACATCAACATCACACACACACACGCACACACACACACACACACACACACAGACAGTGAGACAAATCCTCCTGCGTCTCTCTCCGGTACTGACTACACACACACACACACACACACAGACAGTGAGACAGATCCTCCTTCGTCTCTCTCCGGTACTGACTCTACAACACACACACACACACACACACACATCATCATCAACATTACACACATACACACACACACACACACATCATTAACATCACACACACACACATCAACATCACACACACGCACGTACACACACACACACAGACAGTGAGACAGATCCTCCAGCGTCTCTCTCCGGTACTGACTCTACAACACACACACACACACATACACACACACATCATCATCAACATCACACACATACACACACACACACACACACATCATTAACATCACACACACACACATCAACATCACACACACGCACGCACACACACACACACAAACAGACAGTGAGACAGATCCTCCTGCGTCTCTCTCCGGTACTGACTCTACAACACACACACACACACATCATCATCAACATCACACACATACACACACACACACACACACACATCATTAACATCACACACACACACATCAACATCACACACACGCACACACACACACACACACAGACAGGGAGACAGATCCTCCTGCGTCTCTCTCCGGTACTGACTCTACAACACACACACACACACATACACACACACATCATCATCAACATCACACACACACACACACACACACACACACACATCATTAACATCACACACATATCAGCATCACACACACGCACACAGACAGTGAGACAGATCCTCCTGCGTCTCTCTCCGGTACTGACTCTACACACACACACACACACACACATCATCAACATCACACACATACACACACACACACACACACACACACAGACAGTGAAACAGATCCTCCTGCGTCTCTCTCCGGTACTGACTCTACAACACACACACACATCATTAACATCACACACACACACACATCAACATCACACGCACACACACACACACACACACACACACACACAGACAGTGAGACAGATCTTCCTGCGTCTCTCTCCGGTACTGACTCTACAACACACACACACACATCATCATCAACATCACACACACACACACATCATCATCAACATCACACTTACACACACACACATCATCAACATCACACACACACACACACACACAGTGAGACAGATCCTCATGCATCTCTCTGCGGTACTGACTCTACAACACACACACACACACATCATCATCATCAACATCACACACACACACACACACACACATCATCATCAACATCACACTTACACACACACACATCATCAACATCACACACACACATCATCAACATCACACACACACACAGTGAGACGGATCCTCATGCATCTCTCTGCGGTACTGACTCTACAACACACACACACACACACATCATCAACATCAACATCACACACACACACACACACACACATCATCATCAACATCACACTTACACACACACACATCATCAACATCACACACACACATCATCAACATCACACACACACACAGTGAGACGGATCCTCATGCATCTCTCTGCGGTACTGACTCTACAACACACACACACACACACATCATCAACATCAACATCACACACACACACACACATCATCATCAACATCACACTTACACACAAACACACATCATCAACATCACACACACACATCATCAACATCACACACACACATCATCAACATCACACACACACACACACACACACACATCATCAACATCACACACACACACACAGTGAGACAGATCCTCATGCATCTCTCTGCGGTACTGACTCTACAACACACACACAAACACACACACATCATCTTCAACATCACACACACACACACACATCATCATCAACATCACACTTACACACACACACATCATCAACATCACACACACACACACACACAGTGAGACAGATCCTCATGCATCTCTCTGCGGTACTGACTACAACACACACACACACACACACACATCATCATCATCAACATCACACACACACACACAAATCATCATCAACATCACACTTACACACACACACATCATCAACATCACACACACACACACACACACACAGTGAGACAGATCCTCATGCATCTCTCTGCGGTACTGACTCTACAACACACACACACACACACACACACATCATCATCATCAACATCACACACACACACACATCATCATCATCAACATCACACACACACACACATCATCATCATCATCAACATCACACTTACACACACACACACACCATCAACATCACACACACACACACACACACACACATCATCAACATCACACACACATCATCAACATCACACACACACACATCATCAACATCACACACACACACACACAGTGAGACAGATCCTCATGCATCTCTCTGCGGTACTGACTCTACAACACACACACACACACACACACACACACACACATCATCATCAACATCACACACACACACACATCATCATCAACATCACACTCACACACACACACACACACATCATCAACATCACACATACACACACACACACATCATCAACATCACACACACACACACAAACAGTGAGACAGATCTTCATGCACCTCTCTGCGGTACTGACTCTACAACACACACACACACACACATCATCATCATCAACATCACACACACATCATCATCAACATCACACACACACACACATCATCAACATCACACACACACACACAAACAGTGAGACAGATCCTCATGCATCTCTCTGCGGTACTGACTCTACAACACACACACACACACGTACATCACTCTGAAGATCCGCCATCTGTTTGGCAAACTGCGTCTCCTGCGTTTGCGGCAGCTGAGAGTAAACACTGCTGGAGTTCTCCTGTTTGCTGCTCCGCTTGTACTTATTCTGAGAGGAAACAATCACAGAGTCAAGATATGATTCACAGAGTCAAGATATGATTCACAGAGTCAAGATATGATTCACTGAGTCAAGATATGATTCACTGAGTCAAGATATGATTCACTGAGTCAAGATATGATTCTCAGAGTCAAGATATGATTCACTGAGTCAAGACATGATTCACTGAGTCAAGATATGATTCACTGAGTCAAGATATGATTCTCAGAGTCAAGATATGATTCACTGAGTCAAGATATGATTCACTGAGTCATGATTTGATTCACTGAGTCAATATATGAAACGATTCACAGAGTCATGATTTGATTCACTGAGTCAATATATGAAACGATTCACAGAGTCATGATTTGATTCACTGAGTCAATATATGAAACGATTCACAGAGTCATGATTGGTACAACACGTGACTATGGGATATCGTGCTCTAGCGCCATCTGCTGAAGACACCTTTATTCACGCCTGAAAGGCCAATGACGCAGGACGACGTGGGCGTGCCGTTGTATGCGTCATTCCCTTTGTTCAGTCCAGCTCTTCACCGAGCCTCCGACTGCGCAGGGCCCAGAGGTGTTGTTCCTCGTTTCCCTCCTTCTGGGAACAGTAGTTATATACATATCTCAACATCTCACTCGGTACAACACATGACTATGGGACACTTTAACTCAAAGCCCCCTTGTCATCGGCGCCCTAGTGCTCCGTGTTGTGGCCATGACATTGCTTGGGAGCCCTGCTGCCATTAGATTCTCCCTCTCAGCGGGTCGGCCCATAGAGTTACTGCAGCCGGCCTCTTGGCTGGTGGCGGTCGAGAAGACGATCTAAAACCAGGCTGTGCCGCCGACTGGGTCAGTCTGCTAAATTTCCCAGGCATTTAGAGATTCCACCTGTTCTTGGAGTTCTCAAATCGTGCCTGAAACGCGTCAAGACCTTCTGCAAGAAGACCGGTCGGGGAGATCGGTGCACTGAGCATTCCGATCTCATTCGGCAAGTTCAACCATAGATGGCACTGAGCGACCACCGCACTGGCCATCGCATGACCCAAAGACAGTAACGAGCAACGAGTTGCACACAGTATATAGTCGGCCATGGATCGAACTTCCCACATGAGCTCCTCACACAGCCTTCCTCCTGACACGGCCTCGCTCAGCTCCCCCAAGCAGATGGCCTGATCATTTTGCAGCAAGGACACAGTGCTCAAAGCTCTAGCTGTGCAGGCTTGATCACTATAGATCCTGCTGAGCTGTTTGTACGAGAGCCTGTTGGGAGAGTCAGGGTACCTGCAATCCCACCCGCTACGCCCTGCTCGAGTGCCGCATTCACATCCATTCACATTCACATCCAGACTCAAAACACATCTGTGCATTCACTGAATGAGCCACTGTACGTCCCACTGGTTTGCTCTCATCTATGTATCATCTTTTTATTCTTTTACTTCTTTTTATAACTATTTCAATTTAACCTTGTTTTTATTTTTGGTTAGTGCTGTCTGGTTGGGAGAGTTGAGAGAATTGGGAAGTGAGACGGTGAGTTTACGTACACACTCAGATGTGAGTGTGGAACACCAGTCCTCGGATGCAGGCTGGTGTAGTGCCGAAAGCCTTCAGAGGCAGACGCTGTCGGAAAAACTGCGGCCTATTGAAAGGAAGCCGAAGCTACTAGTGTGTCTCACGAACCCAAAATCTATGACTCTTCTGTTCAGGGGAGCCCCGAATTTGTGTGTGTGAGTGTGTGTGTGTGTGTGAGTGCGTGTGTGAGAGAGTGAGAGTGTATGAGTGAGTGTGTCTGAGTGTGTGTGCGAGAGAGTGTGTGCGTGTGTGTGTGTGAGAGTGAGTGTGTGTGAGAGTGTGTGTGTGAGTGTGTGTGTGTGTGTGTGTGTGAGAGAGAGTGAGTGTATGAGTGATTGTGTCTGAGTGTGTGCGCGAGAGAGTGTGTGCGTGTGTGTGTGAGTGTGTGTGTGTGTGTGTGTGTGTGTGTGTGTGTGAGTGTGTGTGAGTGAGTGTGTGTGTGTGTGTGTGTGTGTGTGGTGTTCTGTGACACACTCGCCTCGCTCAGGAGTTCAGAGGCGTTTCTGGCGTGTTGCGTCTCCGTGGTCTCTGGCAGAAGAGCGTACAGACTAACAGAAGACTCTTTCTTGGCCTCCTCCTTGTATTTCCTCTGAAATCAAAGCGATCGGTCACGTCTCTGAGGGCTGATCCTGACACGCGTGTCACACGGCTCACGTGAGCGCAGTACCTGACTCAGGAGGTTGGTGGCATCTTTGGCGTGTTGCGTCTCCAGAGTCTCCGGCAGCAGCGAGTACAGAGCGCTCGACGCCTGCTTCCTTCCTGCCTCTCTGTACTTACTCTGAAAGCACACACTCTCACTGGGTTAATGTTCTTGTTTGCACCCTGAGAGCACGTGAGTGTTGGAAATGCCTCTATAAGAGCTGTCAATCATACTTTAATTGAATTAAATGCAGCGTAATCAAATAGCATACATCAGTGTTTGCTGGAGATAAAGACATTATGGAAGACTGTGGAAGACTGAATAGGCAAAAGGTGTGTTTAAATGTTGTCTATCGTCTCTAAAGCACTGGTTGACCCGGGGTTAAAAGTGACCCGAGTTAGCCCAGACGTGAGTGTGTTCTCACGTGGCTCTGCAGGTCGGTCAGCGCTCGCACGAGCTGCGTCTCCGAGGTCTCGGGCAGCTGAGAGTACAGGCAGCTGCAGGCGCTCCTCCGGCCGTCCTCTCTGTACTTGTTCTGGAAGACACATTAACGGCTGTGTTTAGAGATTTCTCTGAGTGCGGTCGTGCAGCGGATACAGTGTGTGTGTGTGTGTGTGGCGTACATCGCTCTGCAGCTCGGACACTCTGGCGGCGAACTGAGTCTGCGGCGTGTGCGGGAGCTGAGAGTAAACGCTGGACGACAGGAGCTTCTTCCCCTCCTTATATCTGACCTGTGGAGCAGACACACAGACGCTGAGCGCATGCAGAACGTGTGTGTGAGTGTGTGTGAACTCATGAAGGTGACATGACCTCGCTCTGGATCTCCGCCGCGTCTCTGGCGTGTTGCGTGTCTCTGGTTTCTGCGAGCGTGTGATACAGAGACGTGCTGTTCTCCTTCTTAGCCGACTCTCTGTATTTGCTCTGAAACATCACAAACATTCTCAGGGTTTATTTAAGACCTTTTTAAGAGAAATAAAGGGATAAACTGAAGGGAACACGTCGATATGTTCTCTAATGTAAATGAGTATTAGTGACACTTCAAAGTTTAAAAACACAATTTCCAACAGATCTCGTCACTTTTTAATTAATTTAATACAAATAAACAGCTTAAAGTTTGAGATGAGAAATCTCGTGAAAGTGACTTTATGATTAAAACGAGAGCAAATATCTGCCGATGTGTTCATAAACATCAACAACTCAAATGTGAGTAATCTTCACACCCAATGACAGAGATTTGCTCTCGTTTTAATCATAAACTCAGTTCATTTTGTTCAGTTTCTCAGGAAACAAGACTTCATTTCTTCATTTC
>CM077214.1:33551761-33561761 GCA_039654625.1 Rhinogobio ventralis
TCCGTTTTGTTATTCTCTTTATATTTGACCTGCATGTAAAACACACACACATGTCCTCATCACATACACAGTGTGTGCTCATGATCTGATCATGTGATCTGCGGTGGACACACATACGTGACTCTGCAGCTGGCAGGCATGTTTAGCGTGTTCAGTCTGGAGCGTCTGTGGCATCAGGCTGTATAAATTACTCTCCGCTTCCTTCTTCCCGTCCTGCTTGTACTGAAGCTAAAACCAGACTCACACAGATCATACACTTTAAAAATATCAGCAATTTATAGTTTTCAGTCATGTGACTGGCGTGGAGACCGGGAGGCCAAAACATCCGTAGAACTGAAATCTCAAAATCTGCTCTACTGTACATCATCAATGAGTGTATATTGAATTTGGTCTGGTAAAAATGACAGGCCTTGTTTTGCCCTCAGGGTGGGCGCCAGGTGAGGAAGTGATGTCATAGTGCTGTTACCTGGCTCTGGATGTCGGTCATGTGACTGGCGAGCTGTGTGTCTGCGGTCTGCGGCAGGAGCGAGTACAGACTGACCTGATCATCCTTCTGCTTATATCTGACCTGCATCATCAAATTAAATCAGTATCAGCTGCATTCACTCTCAGACGCTCAGCGGCTCTGCTGTGGATTTCTGCACATTTTCATTTGTGAAATAGAGCAAAAACAGACAATACTGTGCTCTAACCTCTTGTTTATTGAGCTGGAGTATAAAATCAGTATCACATATTCAGAGAAAACAGCACTCTTGCACTCTTATGATTTAATAAATCCAATTATCTTGAATTTTGGGTGCATTTGATCCGTTTCAGCCTCAAGCCTGTTCATCTCCGACCCAGATTCATACACACAGTTCATTCTGTGATCTGTCTTTAAGTCATATCAGGAATGTTATTAAATGACCAACAGAGGACCGTGTGGGAATGCTCCGTTAGCATCCCAAATGTCCTCTTTGCAACGTTGCTGAGTGACCATAGAATAACCCAAATGGAACGTCCCCCTATAGTCATATCAGGAATGTTATTAAATGACCAACAGAGGACCGTGTGGGAATGCTCCGTTAGCATCCCAAATGTCCTCTTTGTAACGTTGCCATGTGACCATAGAATAACCCAAATGGAACGTCCACCTAAAGTCATATCAGGAACCTTGAACTGCAGCACTTTCATAAGCAAAATCTGATTTTTTAGGAACGTCCCTAATGTTCTGTAAAGGTTGGGGATTTTCGTCACCTCTAGGGAACGTTGTGAGAATGTCCCCTTCTACGTGGGTAGTGCCCTAACTAGTGCGCATCACCTCGCTCTGCAGGTCTGCGATCTCTCGCGCCGTCTGCGTCTGCAGTGTCTCTGGCAGTCGAGTGAAGAGCGGACTGGACAAACTCTGCCGGCCGTCCTCTCTGTACTTCACCTGAACACAAAACACAAGCTCTTCTTCTGATTGTACAGTGGATTTCACCATCACACGGGCCGCTCTACCTCACTGATGATGTCAGTGGCGTGTTTAGCATGTTGCGTGTCCAGCGTCTCTGGCAGTGTGGCGTACAGCGAGCCGTTCACGGGCTGCTTATATTTCACCTGAAGGAAACACACACAGACATGAGAAACTCCCTGAGAAAGAGCAGAGACTCCATCAGAGACTCGAACCTGAGATTCTGAGATAATATTACAATACTTCAACATGTTAGCGCTCACATGTTCACGGTTCTCAGATTAGGGTTAATGGTCACATGACATGCAGCTAAACAAATAAAATATTTAATGTTTTTTTTTTTTTTTTTTTTTTTTTAACGTTAACTGATTATTAAGAGTTTTATTTCGATTTATTGAATTTTTTTAATTATTTATATAAATTTTACATTTTTGATTTAATTAATTATTAATATGCATTTTTATTTTAAATTTTCTTTATTTAGCATTTTTATGATTTCATTAATTATTATTAAGTTTTATTTTGATTTATTTTATTTTAAAGTTATTTATTTATATACGTTTTACATTTTTTATTTAATTAATTATAATATGCATTTTATTTTTATTTTCGTTATTTTATGTTAATGATTAATATTAAAGTTATTTATATACATTTTAAATTTTTGACTTAATTATTAATATATTTTATGTTGATTAATTTTATTTTTTATTTTATTTATTTTACATGTTTATCATTCCATTAATTATTATGAAGTGTTTTATTTTTTAATTATTTATTACTTTTAATTTGACGTTTACATGATTAATTATTATTACGTTTTTATTTGATTGTTTTTATTTAGTTCTATTTGACATTTAATTATTTAATAAATTATTAATTGATTGATTTAAAAAAAGTTATTTAAAAAAAAATAATAATAATAATTTTTGAATAATGATTAGCTTTAAATTAAGTTTGGAAAAGGCAGATTTGAATGACTGTGATGTTGAATCCCTGAGATCACGTGTTCATCAGTCGGAGGTTTGGCTCGCCTCGCTCTGCAGATCGGTCACGGATCGGGCGAACTGCGTCTCCGGCGTGTCGGACAGCTGAGAGTAAACGCTGGACGCGAGGCTCCTCCTGCCCTCCTCACGGTACTTGTTCTGAAACACACGTGCAGACGGAGTCACGCGTGATGGACGTCACATCAGCCTGTGAATGAAGCGGCAGTGGACGGAGCTTCACCTCACTGAGCATGTGCGAGATCTGCTGGACACACTTCATCTCTGCCGAGTCTGGAACCGCGGTGAACGAGGATCCCGAGAAATCACCCTTCCCGATGCCTTTATACGCCACCTGAGCGAAGAGGTGGAGATGAAGGTCACGCTACAGTCACACGCGTGTGAGGAAGAGCAGAACACGGTACCTGGCTCTGGATCTGTGCGGCGTCTCGAGCGTGTTGAGTCTCTGGAGTTTCTGCGAGCTGATGGTACAGAGATCTGCTCATCTGCTGCTGAGCCGCTGCCTTATACTTCACCTGAACACACACACACACACACACACATCAGATCACACATGCTTGTCATGATGTGGACTGGAGGAAGTCTGGCCTGAACACTGAAAATGATTGGGATTGTTCAGGTGTGTGTCGTACGTGGCTCTGTAAGTCATCGGCGTGTTTGGCGGACTGCGTCTCCAGCGTCTCGGGCATTAACGAGTACAGATTACTGGAGTTTTCCTTCAGGTCCTCTTTATAATTCAGCTGAAACACACAAACACACATGAAGACTGACAGAGGCTCCAAACACAACTTAATTTATCAACACTCCCAGTGTCTGTTCATAACAGCAATAACTTAACTTAAGTCATGATTACAGCAGAAATACCAGATGAGATACACTATATTGCCAAAAGTATTGTTACGCCCCTCCAAATCCCTGAGTTCAGGTGTTCAATCCCTTCATGGCCACAGGTGTATAAATCAAGCACTAGGCATGCAGACGCTTCTACAAACATTTGTGAAAGAATGGGTCGCTCTCAGGAGCTCAGTGAACTCAAGCGTGGTACCGTGATAGGTTGCCACCTGTGCAATAAATCCATTCCTGACATTTCCTCACTACTAAATATCCCACGCTCAACTGTTAGTGGGATTATAACAAAGTGGAAGCAATTGGGAACAACAGCAACTCAGCCACGAAGTGATAGGCCACGTAAAATCACAGAGCGGGGTCAGCGCATGCTGAGGGTCACAGTGCGCTGAAGACGCCAACTTTCTGCAGAGTCAATAGCTACAGACCTCCAAACTCCTGTGGCCTTCAGATGAGCTCAAGAACAGTGTGTAGAGAGCTTCATGGAATGGGTTTCCATGGCCGAGCAGCTCATCCAAGCCTTACATCACCAAGAGCAATGCAAAGCGTGGGAAGCAGTGGGGTAAAGCACGCCGCCACTGGACTCTAGAGCAGTGAGACGTGTTCTCTGAGTGACCAATCACGCTTCTCTGTCTGCCAATCCCATGGACGAGTCTGGGTTTGGCGGTTGCCAGGGGAACGGGACTTGCCTGACTGCATTGTGCCAAGTGTAAAGTTTGGTGGAGGGGGGATTATGGGGTGGGGTTGTTTTTCAGGGGTTGGGCTTGGCCCCTTAGTTCCAGTGGAAGGAACTCTTAATGCTTCAGCATACCAAGACATTTTGGACAATTTCATGCTCCCAACTTTGTGGGAACAGTTTGGGGACCGGTCCTGTCCCAACATGACTGCGCTCCAGTGCACAAAGCGTCGGTCCATAAAGACATGGATGAGCGAGTTTGGTGTGGAGGAACTTGACTGGCCTGCACAGAGTCCTGACCTCATCCCGATAGAACACCTTTGGGATGAATTAGAGCGGAGACTGCGAGCCAGGCCTTCTCATCCAACATCAGTGCCTGACCTCACAAATGCGCTTCTAGAAGAATGGTCAAAAATTCCCATAAACACACTCCTAAACCTTGTGGAAAGCCTTCCCAGAAGAGTTGAAGCTGTTATAGCTGCAAAGGGTGGGACAACTCCATATTAAACCCTACGGATTAAGAATGGGATGCCATTAAAGTTCATGTGCATGTAAAGGCAGGCGTCACAAAACTTTTGGCAATATAGTGTATCTTAGTCAATAAGGGAGTAAAACATGTGAGAACGACTAGATGACTTTATGATAACACACTCTCACCAGACGTCAGAATCAGAAGCTCTTCTGAAGAGTTAGAGCAGAAGCTGATGTCTGTAATTATGTGTGTGCTGTGATTGTGTGTGTGCAGTGTGTGTATGCTGTGATTGAGGAGTGTAAGAGACTCAGAGTCTGAATCTGAGGTGATGATGGAGGACGGAGACGCTCACCTCGCTCTGGAGCTCCATCTGCTGCTTCACAAACTCGTTCTGCGGCGTCTCTGCCATCAGGGAGTAGAGATTACTGCCCGTCACAGACGCCCGGCCCTGCTGGTACTTCAGCTGATCACATGACAAAACACACACACATGATCACATGATGTTGTCTTGAAGAGCAGGACTAGAGGGATGTGCATCCGATTGATCCGATTATTGTAGCACGTGTGTAAACACACACATCAGATCAGATCTGTGCTTTAACCCTTGCTGTGGAAATGCAGCCACATGCGTGTGAGGAAGAGCAGAACAAGGTACCTGGCTCTGGATCTGTGCGGCGTCTCGAGCGTGTTGAGTCTCTGGAGTTTCTGCGAGCTGATGGTACAGAGATCTGCTCATCTGCTGCTGAGCCGCTGCCTTATACTTCAACTGAACACACACACACAGTATCACCATCCTCCTCCTCCTGGCAGACGCAGGTGAGGTGTACCTGTGTGAGTGTGTGTGAGAGAGTGTGTGTGTGTGTATGTGAGAGAGTGTGAGTGTGTGTGTACCTGACTCTGCAGCTCCGAGATGCTCCTGCTGAACTGAGTCTCTGGGGTTTCAGGAAGCTGAGAGTAAACGCAGCTGCTGACGCTCTTCCGGCTCTGCTCGCGGTACTTGTTCTACACACACACACAGACACACAGACACAGACGTCACACACTTCATCAGTCAGCGTAACCTGCTCTGATCCTTCACCCGTCTGATTCACCTCACTGATGGTCTCTGTGATCTCTCTGGCGAACTGAATCTCCGGCGTCTCGGCCAGCGTGGAGAACAGAGAGCCTGACGTCTGTCCGTCCGCATACATCACCTGATACAACACACACACACACACACACACACACATCATGAGCAGCCCCTCAGAAATGTCATTCTGTCACCTCACAAACCACATGAGCACGATTGAACTCAAATTCAACACATTTTACGGATGAAGCAGTGCCGTGTGTGTGCGTGTTTGTGTGTGAGTGTGTGAGCATGTGTGTGTGTGAGCGTGTGTGTGTGTGATAGTGTGTGTGTGAGTGAGAGTGTGTGTGCGTGTGTGTGAGTGAGTGAGAGAGAGTGTGTGTGTGTGTGTGTGTGTGTGTGTATGAGTGTGTGCGTGTGTGTGTGTGTGAGTGTGTGTCTGTGTGAGTGTGTGTGTGAGAGTTTGTGTGTGTGTGTGTGAGAGTGTTTGCGTGTGGTGTGTGAGAGTGTGTGTGTGAGTGTTTGCGTGTGTGTGTGTGTGTGTGTGTGAGAGAGTGTGTGTGTGTGTAAGAGTGTGTGTGTGAGAGTGTGTGCTTGTGTGAGTGTGTGTGTGTGATGGGTAGGTTTAGGGGTAGGGTTAGTGTAAGGGGATAAAATATACAGTTTATACAGTATAAAAACCATTATGTCTATAGAAAGTCCCCATAAAACATGAAAACCCAACCTGTGTGTGTGTGTGTGTGTGTTTGTGTGTGTGTTTGTGTGTGTGTGTGAGTGAGAGTGTGTGTGCGTGTGTGTGAGTGAGTGAGAGAGTGTGTGTGTGAGTGTGTGTGTGTGTCTGTTTAAGTGTGTGTGTGAGAGTTTTTGTGTGTGTGTGTGTGTGTGTGAGAGTGTTTGCGTGTGTGTGAGTGTTTGCGTGTGTGTGTGTGTGTGAGAGAGTGTGTGTGCGTGTGTGAGTGAGTGAGAGAGTGTGTGTGTGTGTGTGTGTGTGTGTGTATGAGTATGTGCGTGTGTGTGTGTGTGTGAGTGTGTGTGAGTTTTTGTGTGTGTGTGTGTGTGAGTGTTTGCGTGTGTGTGTGAGAGTGTTTGCGTGTGTGTGAGTGTTTGCGTGTGTGTGTGAGAGTGTGTGTGTGTGTGTGTGTGTGAAAGTGTGAGAGAGTGTGTGTGTGTGTAAGAGTGTGTGTGTGAGAGTGTGTGTGTGTGTGTGTGTGTGTGTGAGAGTGTGTGTGTGTGTGAGAGAGTGTGTATGTGTGTAAGAGTGTGTGTGTGAGAGTGTGTGCTTGTGTGTGTGTGTGTGTGAGAGTGTGTGTGTGTGTGAGAGAGTGTGTATGTGTGTAAGAGTGTGTGTGTGAGAGTGTGTGCTTGTGTGTGTGTGTGTGTGATGGGTAGGTTTAGGGGTAGGGTTAGTGTAAGGGGATAAAATATACAGTTTATACAGTATAAAAACCATTATGTCTATGGAAAGTCCCCATAAAACATGAAAACCCAACCTGTGTGTGTGTGTGTACCTGGCTCTGTAGCTGGTACGCCTCTTTAGCGTGTTTTGTCTCCAGTGTTTCTGCCAGTTGTGTGTACAGAGACGTGGACGCGTCTTTTCTTCCGGCTTCTTTGTATTTATTCTGCCAGACACAGAGAGGAGTGTAAGAGCGCAGTCGGTCACATGACATTTGACAGCTGAACACGCGTGATGAGTGTGTGTTACGTGGCTCTGCAGGTCCGTCATGTGTTTGGCGTGTTGCGTGTCCGTCGTGTCGGGCAGCTGAGAGAACAGACTACACGACAGCTTCTTCCTCCCGTCTGCTCTGTATCTGACCTGTCAATAATCATCATCATCATCATCATGTAGCGTGTGTGCCTCTGTCAGTGTGTGTGTGTGTGTGTGTTGTACCTCACTCTGCAGCTCCATCATCTCTCTAGCGAACTCCGTGTCACGCGTGTCGGGCATCAGTGAGTACAGATTCACACACAGATCCCGGCGTCCGTCCTCATGGTACTGACGCTGAACCAGCAGAACACATTAAATAAACACACTAATGAAAACTGTTCATTAAACATGACTCAATATCTTCAGTCATTGTGCTTCTGCAGTGAATGTGTCTTGATGTAAGGATGTTCATGGTCATGTGATCACGTGTCTCACCTCACTGTGCAGGTGTGTGGTGTCTTTAGCGGGTTGAATGTCCAGTGTTTCAGGAACACACGAGTGGGTCACCAGCTTCGTTCTGCCGCTCTATTAAAGCACAAACACACTTCAGATCAAACTCACTCAGAGCTTCTGCAACACAATGAAGTAAAAGTAAAAAGATCAGTAAAAAGATCCATTATGTGTGGTCAATAGTTCACAGTGAGGTCAGATGACGTCCAGCTCCTCCTCTCTGGACGTCTGTGGGTGGAGGGATAGGGTTGTGGGTGTGGTCAGATATTCTAGCTCCACCCATTAGGCCCTAATTACATTCGCTCCTCCTCACTGGATGGAGAGGCGGATCTAGACATAAGCTCCTCCCATCTGCTCTGCAGTGAGCAGCCTCTCAGAATGTCCTTCTGTCAGCTGACAAACCACATGAGCACGACTGAACTCAAACTCAACACTTTACAGATGAAGCAGCGCCGTGAACATTCACAAATAGTTTATGATGATCAACAGCTGTTTAAAGCGTTAATATGAAACGAGCTGATCATGTGACCTTCATCATCTGTGAAACACGGCACATCTGCTGTGTGAAAGCTTCATTCATAAATATAATAAACATAACAGACCATCAGTATCTCCGTCTGAGCGCCTGTGACGTCTGTCTGACTCTCTGTCGCCTCTGTCAGCTGCATATGAAAACAAATTAATTATAATTATAATAATTAATAAAATAAAAACATATGTTTATTTAATACATAAAACATAATAAACTAGTACCTTCATCTGAGCGTGTGTGACGTCTGTCACCTCTGTCAGCTGCATATGAAAACATTCTAATTAATAATAATAATAATAATAATAAATAAATGATGATTAATAAAATAAAAAAATAATGAATAATGATTAAAGAATAGATAAAACAGACCATCAGTATCTCCGTCTGAGCGTCTGTGACGTCTGTCGCCTCCAGCTGCATATGAAAACACTCAAATGAATAATGATGATTAAAAAAAAAAAAAAAATTTGTTTATTTAATACACAAAACAATAAACCAGCACCTTCACCTGAGCATCTGTGACGTCTGTTTGACTCTCTGTCGCTTCTGTCAGCTGCATATGAAAACATTCTAATTATTAATAATAATAATAATAATAAATAAATAACGTTTAATACATAAACATAACAGACCATCAGTATCTCCGTCTGAGCGCCTGTGACGTCTGTCTGACTCTCTGTCGCCTCTGTCAGCTGCATATGGAAACATTCTAATTAATAATAATAATAATAATAATCACAATAAACCCTAAGTAATATAGTTGATTGTTTATAATTGCTGAGCATTAACAGAATATGAGTTTGATTCTGATCCACAGGAGAGTGTGTGTGTGTGTGTGTGAGTGTGTGTGTGTGTGTGTGAGAGAGTGTGTGAGTGTGTGTGTGAGTGTGTGTGTGTCTGTGTGTGGCCAGGTAAACCCTACGTTATGGGGACACACAAAGATGGCAATATCCGAAATCCTTGTCCTTGTGGGGACATTTTTTGGTCCCCATGAGGAAAACAGCTTATAATTCATACTAAGTGATGTTTTTTGAAAATGTAAAAATGCAGAAAGTTTCCTATGATGAGTAGGTTTAGGGGTAGGGGTAGTGTGTGTGTGTGTGTGTGTGTGTGTGTGAAGGGTAGGTTTAGGGGTAGGGGTAGTGTGTGTGTGTGTGTGTGTGTGTGTGTGTGTGTGTGATGGGTAGGTTTAGGGGTAGGGGTAGTGTAGGGGGATAGAAAATATGGTTTGTACGGTATAAAAACCATTATGTCTATGGAAAGTCCCCATAAAACATGAAAACCCAACATGTGTGTGTGTGTGAGTGTGTGTGTGAGTGTGTGTGTGAGTGTGTGTGTGTGTGTGTGTGTGTGTGTGAGAGTGTGTGTGAGTGTGTGTGTGTGTGTGAGTGTGTGTGTGTGTGTGAGTGTCTGTGTGAGTGCTTGTGTGTGTGTGTTTGTTTATGTGATTTATGAGTAATGACATGGGTATTACACTGGTATTACAACGTAAACGTGGTTTATGAGGACATTTCCTGTGTCCTCATAATGAAAATAGCTTTAAAAACATACTAAACAATGCAGAATGTTTCCTGTGATGGGTAGGTTTAGGGGTAGGGGTAGTGTGTGTGTGTGTGTGTGTGTGTGTGTGTGTGTGTGTGTGTGTGTGTAGATCTGAGCGCTCTTATGAAGCTTTTAGCGCTGGTCAACAAACAACATCAGTCGAGCATCAAACTAAAGATTTATTACTGATGGGACGCTGTGACACACACACACTGAGCAGTGACACACACACACACACACTGAGCAGTGACACACACACTGAGCAGTGACAC
>CM077214.1:33574261-33576761 GCA_039654625.1 Rhinogobio ventralis
TACCTAGAATATCAAAATCAACTGCAGGCGATCGATCATTTTCCTATTTAGCACCTAAACTCTGGAACAGCCTTCCTAGCATTGATCGGGAAGCAGACACACTCTGTCAGTTTAAATCTAGACTAAAAACACATCTCTTTACTATGGCATACACATAAAACATTTTTAATTTATATTATTCAAATCAGTTAAATGATTGTTAGGCTGCATTAACTAGGTCAGCCGGAACCGGGAACACTTCCCATAACACCTGATGTACTCGTTACATCATAAGAGGAATGGCATCTACGCTAATGTTAGTCTCTCTGTTTATCCTGAAGTTTACTGCAGTCAGCCGGATCCGGGCCGTATCCAGATCAGATGGTGGACCAGCGCCTGGACATGACCAACTCATCCCTGAAGTGTCTGCAGAGACCGTGTCAATTAAACTCCCCCCGTAAATGTGTCTCATATCTGATGAAGTTTGATCACTCTTCATCACTGTGCTCCATCTGTGCTGTATAAAGTGTTTCCAGGTGAAGGAAAGTTATTGTTGTCATGTTTGGGTGGATTATTCCTTTAACACTCAACAAGAGCTAAAAATACTACGGTAAATCTGAAATAAACGTTGTTCTTGTGTGACGCAGCGATAACCTTTCTGCTGTAATCACAGTAATAATCATCTCATCAAACTCTGGGAATAACACAATGGCTTTTCATAATGACTTCACTGCTATTGTGTGATAAAAATAAAGCATGAATGCCTATTGAATCAGCAGGATGTTTCCCTGGCGACCCCTGGCTCCGCCCCCAAACACATATAACCAATCAGCTCCTGATCCAGCGGTCAATGAGACAATCAAACATCACTGGCATATACGGAGGAAGTGACAGAACAGCAGGACAGGAAGTTACTGTGTGTGTTCCTGTATCCTGAGAGAGAGATGATCAGAGTGATTTCTGACAGCTTCATTCTTTAGATCTACAGTCTGAAAGTCTATGTGTGTTTTTGGACCATCATGGAGCTTCACGTGACGCTACGGAAGCCCAAATGAGAGTTTGTTTGTGTCCTAAACGCCCTACAATTACAGCTCGTAAAGCAGAGCGAGCGTCTCTCCAGAGACAGACTAACAAGCGCTCGACGAGTTCAGAGAGCCAAGCGCTTGAGTAATGACCCTTCCTCTCATGTTTCTGGAAGAGTCTCTTCTGCTCACTGAGGCTGCATTTATTTGATTTAAAAACACAGTGGAAATATCATTCCATTTTAAAATAGCTGTAAATGTTTTCTATGTGAATACACTATATTGTCAAAAGTATTGGGACGGCAAGTTCAGGTGTTCAATCCCTTCATGGCCACAGGTGTATAAATCAAGCACTAGGCATGCAGACGCTTCTACAAACATTAGTGAAAGAATGGGTCGCTCTCAGGAGCTCAGTGAACTCAAGCGTGGTACCGTGATAGGTTGCCACCTGTGCAATAAGTCCATTCCTGACATTTCCTCACTACTAAATATTCCACGCTCAACTGTTAGTGGGATTATAACAAAGTGGAAGCAATTGGGAACAACAGCAACTCAGCCACGAAGTGATAGGCCACGTAAAATCACAGAGCGGGGTCAGCGCATGCTGAGGGTCACAGTGCGCAGAAGACGCCAACTTTCTGCAGAGTCAATAGCTACAGACCTCCAAACTCCTGTGGCCTTCAGATGAGCTCAAGAACAGTGTGTAGAGAGCTTCATGGAATGGGTTTCCATGGCCGAGCAGCTCATCCAAGCCTTACATCACCAAGAGCAATGCAAAGCGTGGGATGCAGTGGGGTAAAGCACGCCGCCACTGGACTCTAGAGCAGTGAGACGTGTTCTCTGGAGTGACCAATCACGCTTCTCTGTCTGCCAATCCCATGGACGAGTCTGGGTTTGGCGGTTGCCAGGGGAACGGGACTTGCCTGACTGCATTGTGCCAAGTGTAAAGTTTGGTGGAGGGGGGATTATGGGGTGGGGTTGTTTTTCAGGGGTTGGGCTTGGCCCCTTAGTTCCAGTGAAAGGAACTCTTAATGCTTCAGCATACCAAGACATTTTGGACAATTTCATGCTCCCAACTTTGTGGGAACAGTTTGGGGATGGCCCCTTCCTGTCCCAACATGACTGCGCTCCAGTGCACAAAGCGTCGGTCCATAAAGACATGGATGAGCGAGTTTGGTGTGGAGGAACTTGACTGGCCAGAGTCCTGACCTTATCCCAATAGAACACCTTTGGGATGAATTAGAGCGGAGACTGCGAGCCAGGCCTTCTCGTCCAACATCAGTGCCTGACCTCACAAATGTGCTTCTAGAAGAATGGTCAAAAATTCCCATAAACACACTCCTAAACCTTGTGGAAAGCCTTCCCAGAAGAGTTGAAGCTGTTAGAGCTGCAAAGGGTGGACCAACTCCATATTAAACCATACGGATTAAGAATGAGATGGCATGTTCATGTGCATGTAAAGGCAGGCGTCCCAAAGCTTTTGGCAATATAGTGTATAT
>CM077214.1:33591761-33600316 GCA_039654625.1 Rhinogobio ventralis
GGTATATCAGGTGTGTATGCAGGTGCGTGTGCAGGCGTGAATGCAGATATATCAGGTGTGTATGCAGGTATATCAGGTGTGTATGCAGGCGTGTATGCAGGAATATCAGGCGTGTATGCAGGTATATCAGGCGTGTATGCAGGCGTGTATGCAGGTATGCAGGTGTGTATGCAGGTATGCAGGTGTGTATGCAGGCGTGTATGCAGGTATGCAGGTGTGTATGCAGGCGAGTATGCAGGTGTGTATGCATGCCTATCAGGTGTGTATGCAGGTGTGTATGTATACAGGTGTGTATGCAGGAATATCAGGTATGTATGCAAGCGTGTATGCAGGCATATCAGGTGTGTATGCAGGCGTGTATGCAGGTATATCAGGTGTGTATGCAGGTGCGTATGCAGGCATGTATGCAGGTATATCAGGTGTGTATGCAGGTGCGGATGCAGGCGTGTATGCAGGTATATCAGGTGTGTATGCAGGTGTGTAGGTGTGTATGCAGGCATATCAGGTGTGTATGCAGGTGTGTATGCAGGCATATCAGGCGTGTATGCAGGCGTGTATGCAGGTATGCAGGCGTGTATGCAGGCGTGTATGCAGGTATGCAGGCGTGTATGCAGGCGTGTATGCAGGTATGCAGGCGTGTATGCAGGCATGCAGGCGTGTATGCAGGCGTGTATGCAGGTATATCAGGTGTGTATGTAGGTATATCAGGTGTGTATGTAGGTGTGTATGCAGGTGTGTATGCAGGTGTGTATGCAGGTGCGTATGCAGGCGTGTATGCAGGTATATCAGGTGTGTATGCAGGTGTTAATGCAGGCGTGTATGCAGGTATATCAGGTGTGTATGCAGGTATATCAGGTGTGTATGCAGGTGTGTATGCAGGCGTGTATGCAGGTATATCAGGTGTGTATGCAGGTGCGTATGCAGGCGTGTATGTAGTTGTGTATGCAGGTGCGTATGCAGGCATGTATGTATGTATATCAGGTGTGTATGCAGGTGTGTATGCAGGCATATCAGGTGCGTATGCAGGCGTGTATGCAGGCGTGTATGCAGGCATATCAGGTGTGTATGCAGGCGTGTATGCAGGCGTGTATGCAGGCATATCAGGTGTGTATGCAGGCGTGTATGCAGGCGTGTATGCAAGCATATCAGGTGTGTATGCAGGCGTGTATGCAGGCGTGTATGCAGGCATATCAGGTGTGTATGCAGGCGTGTATGCAGGCGTGTATGCAGGTGCGTATGCAGGTATATCAGGTGTGTATGCAGGTGTGTATGCATGCCTATCAGGTGTGTATGCAGGCGTGTATGCAGGCATATCAGGCGTGTATGCAGGCGTGTATGCAGGCATATCAGGCGTGTATGCAGGCGTGTATGCAGGCGTGTATGCAGGCGTGTATGCAGGCGTGTATGCAGGTATATCAGGTGTGTATGCAGGCATATCAGGTGTGTATGCAGGCGTGTATGCAGGCGTGTATGCAGGCGTGTATGCAGGCGTGTATGCAGGCGTGTATGCAGGTATATCAGGTGTGTATGCAGGTGTGTATGCATGCAGGTGTGTATGCATGCCTATCAGGTGTGTATGCAGGAATATCAGGTGTGTATGCAGGCGTGTATGCAGGCATATCAGGTGTGTATGCAGGTGCGTATGCAGGCGTGTATGCAGGTATATCAGGTGTGTATGCAGGTGCGGATGCAGGAGTGTATGCAGGTATATCAGGTGTGTATGCAGGTGCGTATGCAGGCATATCAGGCGTGTATGCAGGCGTGTATGCAGGCGTGTATGCAGGCGTGTATGCAGGCGTGTATGCAGGCGTGTATGCAGGCGTGTATGCAGGTGTGTATGCAGGCGTGTATGCAGGTGTGTATGCAGGCGTGTATGCAGGTGTGTATGCAGGTATATCAGGTGTGTATGCAGGTATATCAGGTGTGTATGCAGGTGTGTATGCAGGCGTGTATGCAGGCGTGTATGCAGGCGTGTATGCAGGCGTGTATGCAGGTGTGTATGCAGGTATATCAGGTGTGTATGCAGGTATATCAGGTGTGTATGCAGGTGTGTATGCAGGCGTGTATGCAGGTATATCAGGTGTGTATGCAGGTGCGTATGCAGGCGTGTATGTAGTTGTGTATGCAGGTGCGTATGCAGGCATGTATGTATGTATATCAGGTGTGTATGCAGGTTTGTATGCAGGCATATCAGGTGTGTATGCAGGCGTGTATGCAGGCATATCAGGTGTGTATGCAGGCGTGTATGCAGGCGTGTATGCAGGCGTGTATGCAGGCATATCAGGTGTGTATGCAGGTGTGTATGCATGCCTATCAGGTGTGTATGCAGGAATATCAGGTGTGTATGCAGGCGTGTATGCAGGCATATCAGGTGTGTATGCAGGTGCGTATGCAGGCGTGTATGCAGGTATATCAGGTGTGTATGCAGGTGCGTATGCAGGCGTGTATGCAGGTATATCAGGTGTGTATGCAGGTGCGTATGCAGGCTTGTATGCAGGCATATCAGGTGTGTATGCAGGCGTGTATGCAGGCGTGTATGCAGGCGTGTATGCAGGCGTGTATGCAGGCGTGTATGCAGGCGTGTATGCAGGCGTGTATGCAGGTATATCAGGTGTGTATGCAGGCATATCAGGTGTGTATGCAGGCGTGTATGCAGGCGTGTATGCAGGCATATCAGGTGTGTATGCAGGCGTGTATGCAGGCGTGTATGCAGGCATATCAGGCGTGTATGCAGGCGTGTATGCAGGCGTGTATGCAGGCGTGTATGCAGGCGTGTATGCAGGCGTGTATGCAGGTATATCAGGTGTGTATGCAGGTGTGTATGCATGCAGGTGTGTATGCATGCCTATCAGGTGTGTATGCAGGAATATCAGGTGTGTATGCAGGCGTGTATGCAGGCATATCAGGTGTGTATGCAGGTGCGTATGCAGGCGTGTATGCAGGTATATCAGGTGTGTATGCAGGTGCGGATGCAGGAGTGTATGCAGGTATATCAGGTGTGTATGCAGGTGCGTATGCAGGCATATCAGGTGTGTATGCAGGCGTGTATGCAGGCGTGTATGCAGGCGTGTATGCAGGCGTGTATGCAGGTATATCAGGTGTGTATGCAGGCGTGTATGTAGTTGTGTATGCAGGTGCGTATGCAGGTATATCAGGTGTGTATGCAGGTATATCAGGTGTGTATGCAGGTGTGTATGCAGGCGTGTATGCAGGCGTGTATGCAGGTATATCAGGTGTGTATGCAGAATATCAGGTGTGTATGCAGGCGTGTATGCAGGTATATCAGGTGTGTATGCAGGTGCGTATGCAGGCGTGTATGTAGTTGTGTATGCAGGTGCGTATGCAGGCATGTATGTATGTATATCAGGTGTGTATGCAGGTGTGTATGCAGGCATATCAGGTGCGTATGCAGGCGTGTATGCAGGCGTGTATGCAGGCATATCAGGTGTGTATGCAGGCGTGTATGCAGGCGTGTATGCAGGCATATCAGGTGTGTATGCAGGCGTGTATGCAGGCGTGTATGCAGGCATATCAGGTGTGTATGCAGGCGTGTATGCAGGCGTGTATGCAGGCGTGTATGCAGGCATATCAGGCGTGTATGCAGGCGTGTATGCAGGCGTGTATGCAGGCGTGTATGCAGGCGTGTATGCAGGTGCGTATGCAGGTATATCAGGTGTGTATGCAGGTGTGTATGCATGCAGGTGTGTATGCATGCCTATCAGGTGTGTATGCAGGAATATCAGGTGTGTATGCAGGCGTGTATGCAGGCGTGTATGCAGGCATATCAGGTGTGTATGCAGGTGCGTATGCAGGCGTGTATGCAGGTATATCAGGTGTGTATGCAGGTGCGGATGCAGGAGTGTATGCAGGTATATCAGGTGTGTATGCAGGTGCGTATGCAGGCATATCAGGTGTGTATGCAGGCGTGTATGCAGGCGTGTATGCAGGTATATCAGGTGTGTATGCAGGCGTGTATGCAGGTATATCAGGTGTGTATGCAGGCGTGTATGCAGGTGTGTATGCAGGTATATCAGGTGTGTATGCAGGTATATCAGGTGTGTATGCAGGTGTGTATGCAGGCGTGTATGCAGGTATATCAGGTGTGTATGCAGGTGCGTATGCAGGCGTGTATGTAGT
Source organism: Rhinogobio ventralis (assembly GCA_039654625.1). Lineage (NCBI taxonomy): Eukaryota > Metazoa > Chordata > Actinopteri > Cypriniformes > Gobionidae > Rhinogobio > Rhinogobio ventralis. Next base: position 33,595,899 of record CM077214.1, read on the forward strand.
TGTGTATGCAGGTGCGTATGCAGGCATGTATGTATGTATATCAGGTGTGTATGCAGGTGTGTATGCAGGCATATCAGGTGTGTATGCAGGCGTGTATGCAGGCATATCAGGTGTGTATGCAGGCGTGTATGCAGGCGTGTATGCAGGCATATCAGGTGTGTATGCAGGTGTGTATGCATGCCTATCAGGTGTGTATGCAGGAATATCAGGTGTGTATGCAGGCGTGTATGCAGGCATATCAGGTGTGTATGCAGGTGCGTATGCAGGCGTGTATGCAGGTATATCAGGTGTGTATGCAGGTGCGTATGCAGGCGTGTATGCAGGTATATCAGGTGTGTATGCAGGTGCGTATGCAGGCTTGTATGCAGGCATATCAGGTGTGTATGCAGGCGTGTATGCAGGCGTGTATGCAGGCGTGTATGCAGGCGTGTATGCAGGCGTGTATGCAGGCGTGTATGCAGGTATATCAGGTGTGTATGCAGGCATATCAGGTGTGTATGCAGGCGTGTATGCAGGCGTGTATGCAGGCATATCAGGTGTGTATGCAGGCGTGTATGCAGGCGTGTATGCAGGCATATCAGGCGTGTATGCAGGCGTGTATGCAGGCATATCAGGCGTGTATGCAGGCGTGTATGCAGGCGTGTATGCAGGCGTGTATGCAGGCGTGTATGCAGGCGTGTATGCAGGCGTGTATGCAGGCGTGTATGCAGGCGTGTATGCAGGCGTGTATGCAGGTATATCAGGTGTGTATGCAGGTGTGTATGCATGCAGGTGTGTATGCATGCCTATCAGGTGTGTATGCAGGAATATCAGGTGTGTATGCAGGCGTGTATGCAGGCATATCAGGTGTGTATGCAGGTGCGTATGCAGGCGTGTATGCAGGTATATCAGGTGTGTATGCAGGTGCGGATGCAGGAGTGTATGCAGGTATATCAGGTGTGTATGCAGGTGCGTATGCAGGCATATCAGGTGTGTATGCAGGCGTGTATGCAGGCGTGTATGCAGGTATATCAGGTGTGTATGCAGGCGTGTATGTAGTTGTGTATGCAGGTGCGTATGCAGGTATATCAGGTGTGTATGCAGGTATATCAGGTGTGTATGCAGGTGTGTATGCAGGCGTGTATGCAGGTATATCAGGTGTGTATGCAGGCGCGTATGTAGTTGTGTATGCAGGTGCGTATGCAGGCATGTATGTATGTATATCAGGTGTGTATGCAGGTGTGTATGCAGGCATATCAGGTGTGTATGCAGGCGTGTATGCAGGCATATCAGGTGTGTATGCAGGCGTGTATGCAGGCGTGTATGCAGGTATATCAGGTGTGTATGCAGGCATATCAGGTGTGTATGCAGGTGCGTATGCAGGCGTGTATGCAGGTATATCAGGTGTGTATGCAGGTGCGTATGCAGGCGTGTATGCAGGTGCGTATGCAGGCGTGTATGCAGGCATATCAGGTGTGTATGCAGGCGTGTATGCAGCGTGTATGCAGGTATATCAGGTGTGTATGCAGGTATATCAGGTGTGTATGTAGGTATATCAGGTGTGTATGCAGGTGTGTATGCAGGTGTGTATGCAGGCATATCAGGTGTGTATGCAGGCGTGTATGCAGGCGTGTATGCAGGTATATCAGGTGTGTATGCAGGTGCGTATGCAGGTGCGTATGCAGGCGTGTATGCAGGCATATCAGGTGTGTATGCAGGCGTGTATGCAGGCGTGTATGCAGGCGTGTATGCAGGCGTGTATGCAGGCGTGTATGCAGGTATATCAGGTGTGTATGTAGGTATATCAGGTGTGTATGCAGGTGTGTATGCAGGTGTGTATGCAGGCATATCAGGTGTGTATGCAGGTGTGTATGCAGGCATATCAGGTGTGTATGCAGGCGTGTATGCAGGCATATCAGGCGTGTATGCAGGCGTGTATGCAGGTGTGTATGCAGGCATATCAGGTGTGTATGCAGGTGCGTATGCAGGCGTGTATGCAGGTATATCAGGTGTGTATGCAGGTGCGTATGCAGGAGTGTATGCAGGCATATCAGGTGTGTATGCAGGTGCGTATGCAGGCGTGTATGCAGGCATATCAGGTGTGTATGCAGGCGTGTATGCAGGCGTGTATATCAGGTGTGTATGCAGGTATATCAGGTGTGTATGCAGGTGTGTATGCAGGCGTGTATGCAGGCGTGTATGCAGGCGTGTATGCAGGCATATCAGGTGTGTATGCAGGCGTGTGTGCAGGCATATCAGGCGTGTATGCAGGCGTGTGTGCAGGCATATCAGGCGTGTATGCAGGCGTGTATGCAGGCGTGTATGCAGGCGTGTATGCTGGCGTGTATGCTGGCGTGTATGCTGGCGTGTATGCTGGCGTGTATGCAGGTATATCAGGTGTGTATGTAGGTGTGTATGCAGGTGTGTATGCAGGTGCGTATGCAGGCGTGTATGCAGGCATATCAGGTGTGTATGCAGGTGTGTATGCAGGTGTGTATGCAGGTGCGTATGCAGGCGTGTATGCAGGCATATCAGGTGTGTATGCAGGTGTGTATGCAGGCGTGTATGCAGGTCTATATGCAGGTCTATATGCAGGCGTGTATGCAGGTCTATATGCAGGCGTGTATGCAGGCGTGTATGCAGGTCTATATGCAGGCGTGTATGCAGGTCTTTATGCAGGTGTGTATGTAGGTGTGTATGAAGGTGTGTATGCAGGAATATCAGGTGTGTATGCAGGTGTGTAGTGAAGCTCTTACTGCACATGGCTCTGCTGGGATTGACCTGCTGTCCCGTCAGGAACTGCTGCAGTTTCCGGATGTCCACGCGTGTCTGAGCCATGAGCTCCACATCTCTGTGACTCGCACTGGCACTCTGAGAGCTGTCGTCACCTGAGAGACGTCACACACACACACACACACCATCAGATACACCTGCAGAACACATCTACCACCCTCCGCTCAGATGGACACATGTAAACGCTCGTCATACATGTGGGTCTCACCCAGGGCGGGTTGCCCAGCTCTTTGAAGTGTGTTGTGACAGAAACCAGGTCCGTCTCAATCTTGAGATTCATTTCACCGTTCAGATTGGCCTCCATCACCTGAAACACAAACACTGATCACATGACCAATCAACGGTTGTCATTTCGCTCCCGAATGGGGAAATACTGCAATAAAATCAACAAACTGTCCCATAAATGTTTTTAAAGCTCAAATAGCGTTAAAAAGCATCTCTGACAAACTTCTGACAGGAGCTTTGCCAACTGCTGATTGGCCCTTTAATTGAGAAGGCGGGGCTTATCCCATCATACTCACATCTCAGTTTCTCCGTCACTTACCAGATAGTTGGAGAGATTCTTCATGCGGTCCACAACGCTCTTCATGGTCTTCAGAGGAGGCAGATATATGCTGACCTAAACAACACCGATCTGTCAGCGTGAAGATCCGTTCATATAATCACAACGGACACACACTCTTAGAGACGACACACACTCACATCAAAGTCTGGCATCTGCGGCTCCCTGAAATCATGCCACAGTCGCCTGGGAATCACATCCACGGGGATATCATGAGTGACCACACGACTGACGCTGGACAGAGACGGCTGACACACACACACACACACACACAGCACACGTGTGTGATCATTACTATGAGACTGTCGCACTCTCTCAAGCATATACACTAGAACATCACACACACACACACAGCTGTGGCCTCTGCTGGTGTGTGTTGGCTCTCCTCTCACCAGCTCAGCGGCCAGCGTCAGACACGGGCAGTTCTTCTTGGTCAGTTTGATTTTGACTGATTTGGCGTTCTGTGCCGTTTTCAGGGCCCTGGACAGATTCTCGGGAGCCACTTCCAGGAAGATCTCATTGGCGTCAGCCGACACTCCCTCCAGCTGGAACTCATCGAAGAAATTCACCTGAAACACAGACACACAGACTCGTCTGACCGAACTGACACACACACACTGCATCCCTTCATCACCCAGAGAGAGCGGAGATGAACATGAGAGTCACATGATCAATGACACGCATTTACTCGCCTGGAAACACAGCACAACCTAAGAGGACTCATTTATACATCAGTTCAGTTCATAGTTTCACACTTTTCAAAGTCAGTCCTGACGGAGTTCAGTGTCCCTGCAGTGAGAGAGTGTGTGTGTGTGTGAGTGTGAGAGAGAGTGAGTGTGTGTGTGTGTGTGTGTGAGTGTGAGAGAGAGAGAGTGTGTGTGTGTGTGTGTGTGAGTGTGAGAGAGAGAGTGAGTGTGTGTGTGTGTGTGAGTGTGAGAGAGAGTGAGTATGTGTGTGTGTGAGTGTGAGAGAGAGAGTGAGTGTGTGTGTGTGAGAGTGTGAGAGAGAGAGTGAGTGTGTGTGTGTGTGAGTGTGAGAGAGAGAGTGAGTGTGTGTGTGTGTGAGTGTGAGAGAGAGAGTGAGT
>CM077214.1:33610816-33620816 GCA_039654625.1 Rhinogobio ventralis
CACATGATTTACTGTAGTGACACCACATGATTTACTGTAGTGACACCACATGATTTACTGTAGTGACACCACATGATTTACTGTAGTGACGCCACATGATTTACTGTAGTGACACCACATGATTTACTGTAGTGACACCACATGATTTACTGTAGTGACATCACATGATTTACTGTAGTGACACCACATGATTTACTGTAGTCACACCACATGATTTACTGTAGTGACATCACATGATTTACTGTAGTGACACCACATGATTTACTGTAGTGACACCATATGATTTACTGTAGTGACACCACATGATTTACTGTAGCGACACCACATGATTTACTGTAGTGACATCACATGATTTACTGTAGTGACACCACATGATTTACTGTAGTGACGCCACATGATTTACTGTAGTGACACCACATGATTTACTGTAGTGACACCACATGATTTACTGTAGTGACATCACATGATTTACTGTAGTCACACCACATGATTTACTGTAGTGACACCACATGATTTACTGTAGTGACACCACATGATTTACTGTAGTGACATCACATGATTTACTGTAGTGACACCACATGATTTACTGTAGTGACGCCACATGATTTACTGTAGTGACACCACATGATTTACTGTAGTGACACCACATGATTTACTGTAGTGACACCACATGATTTACTGTAGTGACATCACATGATTTACTGTAGTGACACCACATGATTTACTGTAGTGACATCACATGATTTACTGTAGTGACACCACATGATTTACTGTAGTGACACCACATGATTTACTGTAGTGACATCACATGATTTACTGTAGTGACACCACATGATTTACTGTAGTGACGCCACATGATTTACTGTAGTGACGCCACATGATTTACTGTAGTGACACCACATGATTTACTGTAGTGACATCACATGATTTACTGTAGTGACACCACATGATTTACTGTAGTGACACCACATGATTTACTGTAGTGACACCACATGATTTACTGTAGTGACACCACATGATTTACTGTAGTGACACCACATGATTTACTGTATTGACACCACATGATTTACTGTAGTCACACCACATGATTTATTGTAGTGACATCACATGATTTACTGTAGTGACACCACATGATTTACTGTAGTGACACCATATGATTTACTGTAGTCACACCACATGATTTACTGTAGTGACATCACATGATTTACTGTAGTGACGCCACATGATTTACTGTAGTGACATCACATGATTTACTGTAGTGACATCACATGATTTACTGTAGTGACGCCACATGATTTACTGTAGTGACACCACATGATTTACTGTAGTGACACCACATGATTTACTGTAGTGACACCATATGATTTACTGTAGTCACACCACATGATTTACTGTAGTGACATCACATGATTTACTGTAGTGACACCACATGATTTACTGTAGTCACACCACATGATTTACTGTAGTGACATCACATGATTTACTGTAGTGACACCACATGATTTACTGTAGTGACACCACATGATTTACTGTAGTGACATCACATGATTTACTGTAGTCACACCACATGATTTACTGTAGTCACACCACATGATTTACTGTAGTGACACCACATGATTTACTGTAGTGACATCACATGATTTACTGTAGTGACACCACATGATTTACTGTAGTCACACCACATGATTTACTGTAGTGACATCACATGATTTACTGTAGTGACACCACATGATTTACTGTAGTGACACCACATGATTTACTGTAGTGACATATTTACTGTAGTGACATCACATGATTTACTGTAGTGACATATTTACTGTAGTGACATCACATGATTTACTGTAGTGACATCACATGATTTACTGTAGTGACACCACATGATTTACTGTAGTGACACCACATGATTTACTGTAGTGACACCACATGATTTACTGTAGTGACGCCACATGATTTACTGTAGTGACGCCACATGATTTACTGTAGTGACACCACATGATTTACTGTAGTGACATCACATGATTTACTGTAGTGACACCACATGATTTACTGTAGTGACGCCACATGATTTACTGTAGTGACACCACATGATTTACTGTAGTGACACCACATGATTTACTGTAGTGACATCACATGATTTACTGTAGTGACACCACATGATTTACTGTAGTCACACCACATGATTTACTGTAGTGACATCACATGATTTACTGTAGTGACACCACATGATTTACTGTAGTGACACCATATGATTTACTGTAGTCACACCACATGATTTACTGTAGTGACATCACATGATTTACTGTAGTGACGCCACATGATTTACTGTAGTGACATCACATGATTTACTGTAGTGACATCACATGATTTACTGTAGTGACGCCACATGATTTACTGTAGTGACACCACATGATTTACTGTAGTGACACCACATGATTTACTGTAGTGACACCATATGATTTACTGTAGTCACACCACATGATTTACTGTAGTGACATCACATGATTTACTGTAGTGACACCACATGATTTACTGTAGTCACACCACATGATTTACTGTAGTGACATCACATGATTTACTGTAGTGACACCACATGATTTACTGTAGTGACACCACATGATTTACTGTAGTGACACCACATGATTTACTGTAGTGACGCCACATGATTTACTGTAGTGACATCACATGATTTACTGTAGTGACATCACATGATTTACTGTAGTGACACCACATGATTTACTGTAGTGACACCACATGATTTACTGTAGTGACACCATATGATTTACTGTAGTCACACCACATGATTTACTGTAGTGACATCACATGATTTACTGTAGTCACGCCACATGATTTACTGTAGTGACATCACATGATTTACTGTAGTGACATCACATGATTTACTGTAGTGACATCACATGATTTACTGTAGTGACACCACATGATTTACTGTAGTGACACCACATGATTTACTGTAGTGACACCATATGATTTACTGTAGTCACACCACATGATTTACTGTAGTCACGCCACATGATTTACTGTAGTGACACCACATGATTTACTGTAGTGACACCACATGATTTACTGTAGTGACATATTTACTGTAGTGACATCACATGATTTACTGTAGTGACACCATATGATTTACTGTAGTGACACCACATGATTTACTGTAGTGACACCACATGATTTACTGTAGTGACACCACATGATTTACTGTAGTCACACCACATGATTTACTGTAGTGACACCACATGATTTACTGTAGTCACATGATTTACTGTAGTCACACCACATGATTTACTGTAGTGACACCACATGATTTACTGTAGTCACACCACATGATTTACTGTAGTGACACCACATGATTTACTGTAGTGACATCACATGATTTACTGTAGTCACACCACATGATTTACTGTAGTCACACCACGTGATTTACTGTAGTGACGCCACATGATTTACTGTAGTCACACCACATGATTTACTGTAGTGACGCCACATGATTTACTGTAGTGACGCCACATGATTTACTGTAGTCACACCACATGATTTACTGTAGTGACACCACATGATTTACTGTAGTCACACCACATGATTTACTGTAGTCACACCACATGATTTACTGTAGTGACACCACATGATTTACTGTAGTCACACCACATGATTTACTGTAGTGACACCACATGATTTACTGTAGTCACACCACATGATTTACTGTAGTCACACCACATGATTTACTGTAGTGACACCACATGATTTACTGTAGTCACACCACATGATTTACTGTAGTGACGCCACATGATTTACTGTAGTCACACCACATGATTTACTGTAGTGACGCCACATGATTTACTGTAGTGACGCCACATGATTTACTGTAGTCACACCACATGATTTACTGTAGTGACGCCACATGATTTACTGTAGTGACACCACATGATTTACTGTAGTCAAGTCAAGTCAACTTTATTTATATAGCGCTTTCTACAATGCAGATTGTTTCAAAGCAGCTTCACAGTGTTAAACAGGAAAATAATGCAACAGAATTTGATTCGGCTGTACAGCCGCTCTGGAGAAAACAGTGATGTCATCAGCTCATTTCAATTATCATGTACTGTATATTCAAGTAATGTAGTTGACATAGTTCATTTAGTTTAGTAATTACATTTATTTGGTTATTTATTAGAAAATTTAGTGTCCCCAACTGAGCAAGCCAGAGGCGACAGTGGCAAGGAACCAAAACTCCATCAGGTGTCCTAATGGAGAAAAATAAACCTTGGGAGAAACCAGGCTCAGTCGGGGTGCCAGTTCTCCTCTGGCCAATTAACAAACAGTGTATGATTATTATTTTGGCAACCTTACAGGTCAGAAGTAATATTAGATCGGATTATTCGAAAGATCGGAGGCATCCATTGAGGATGCCATGTCGATGAGCAATTTCAGAGGGTAGACTAATTGACACGGTCTCTGCAGACACTTCAGGGATGAGTTGGTAATGACTGCAGTAAGCCTCGGGATAAACAGAGAGACTAACATTAGCGTAGATGCCATTCTTCTTATGATGTAACGAGTACATCAGGTGTTATGGGAAGTGTTCCCGGTTCCGGCTGACCTAGTTAATGCAGCCTAACAATAATTTAACTGATTTGAATAAAATATAAATTAAAAATGTTTTATGTGTATGCCATAGTAAAGAGATGTGTTTTTAGTCTAGATTTAAACTGACAGAGTGTGTCTGCTTCCCGAACAATGCTAGGAAGGCTGTTCCAGAGTTTGGGTGCTAAATAGGAAAAGGATCGACCGCCTGCAGTTGATTTTGATATTCTAGGTATTATCAACTGGCCAGAGTTTTGAGACCGCAATAGACGTGATGGAGTATAATGCGTTAAGAGCTCGCTCAAGTACTGGGGAGCTAAACCATTTAGTGATTTGTAAGTAATTAGCAAGATTTTAAAATGTATGCGATGTTTAATAGGGAGCCAGTGCAGTGTTGACAGAACCGGGCTAATATGGTCATACTTCCTGGTTCTAGTAAGAACTCGAGCTGCTGCGTTTTGGACCAGCTGCAGTTTATTTATTAAGCAAGCAGGGCAACCACCCAGTAGAGCATTACAATAATCTAGCCTTGAGGTCATGAACGCATTGAAAGCATGTGCCGTAATTTAGATATATTTTTAAGATGGTAGAATGCAGTTTTACAGATGCTAGAAACGTGGCTTTCAAATGAGAGATTGGTATCAAAGAGCACACCCGAGTTTAGCCAATTCTTCTTCTCCTATAGCAGTGAATGAGTGTAATTGTTCCTCAGTGACACTACAATGCACTGTCTGATGTGATACTGTAGTAGACGGCTGCATGTTTTTTTTTCCAATTTTTTTCCTAATATTATCAATCTTACAAGTAAAGAAGTTCATAAAGTCATTACTGCTGTGCTGTTCATCAGAAGTTGAAGCTTTATCTTTGGTTGATTTAGCCACTGTATCGAATAAATACCTAGGGTTGTGTTTGTTTTCTTCTAAGAGAGTCGAGAAATAAGCAGATCTAGCAGTTTTTACGGCCTTTCTGTATGAAATCATGCTCTCTTTCCACGAAATGCGAAAAACTTTCAGTTTTGTTTTCTTCCAGCTGCGCTCCATTTTTCTGGCTGCTGTTTTAAGGGCCCGGGTGTGTTCGTTGTACCACGGCGTTGGACTATTCTCTTTAATCTTCTTTAAGCGCAGAGGAGCAACTGTGTCTAAAGTGCTGGAAAAGAGAGAGTCAATAGTTTCTGTTGCAACATCAAGTTCCTCTGGGCTATCTGGGATGCTGAGGAGATGAAACTGATGAGGAAGTTTATTTACAAAGAAATCTTTAGTCGCAGCAGTGATAGTCCTGCCATATTTGAAGCAAGGGGACGGCTTTGCAGCCTTTGCTAAATTAAGCATACATGATACTAGGTAATGATCTGAGATGTCATCGCTCTGCTGCAGAATTTCAACGGTATCAACATTTATTCAATGTGACAATACTAGGTCTAAAGTATGATTACGGCGATGAGTGGGTCCTGACACGTGTTGCCTAACACTCTAGAATGTCTCTAAATGCCAATCCCAATGCGTCTTTTTCATTGTCTACATGGATATTAAAATCACCAACAATTAGGACTTTATCTGTAGCCAGTACTAACTCTGATAGAAAATCAGCAAATTCTCTGGTAAAGTGTGTATTGTGCTCTGGTGGCCTGTATACAGTAGCCAACACAAATGTTAAACGGGATTTATCAATTTCACTACATAACCTTACGTAAAGCACCAAAACTTCAAAATAATTATACTTGAAACTAGACTTCTGAGTAATACTGAAGATATTATTATAAATTACAGCAACACCTCCCCCTTTACCTTTCAGACGCGGCTCGTGTTTATAACAATAATCTTGTGGGGTGGACTCATTTAAAGTAATGTAGTCGTCAGGTTTTAGCCAGGTTTCTGTCAAACACAGCACATCTAGATTATTATCTGTAATCATATCATATCATATCAATCATATCGTCTAGGATGGTTTAGGCTGGTTTAGGCAGGTCTAGGCTGGTTTAGGCGGGTCTAGGCTGGTTTAGGCAGGTCTAGGATGGTTTAGATGGTGGAGCAGTATTAGATTAGATTAGATTAGATTAGATTCAACTTTATTGTCATTACACAAGTACAGGTACGAGGCAACGAAATGCAGTTTGGGTCTAACCAGAAGTGCAATAGCAGCAAGTGCAGGATATACAGTGGTTTCATAAGTGCAGGACATGAATATGTACTGAATAAATATAAAGATGGCTATTACTATAAACAGAATTTACAGATAGATATGTACTGAATATAATATACAGATGGATGTTGCTATAAACAGTTTGCAGATAGATATATACTGAACAGAATTTACAGATAGATATGTACTGAATATATATATATACAGATGGCTATTATTGTAAACAGAATTTACAGGGTAGATATATACTGAATGTAATATACGGATGGATATTACTATAAACAGAATTTACAGGGTAGATATGTACTGAATATATATACAGATGGATATTACTATAAGCAGAATTTACAGATAGATGTATATAATGATATGTTAGGCTAAGATGGGCAGTATAGCAATGAACGATATAGTGCAAATGAGCATATTTCAGTTAGGTAGTAGTGCAAGATGCATATATGTACAGGGGTTACTGTAATAAACAGTCGATAGTGCAAATGAACATCCAGTAGTGCAAATAACAAGTGAAGGCAGATGTGAGGGGGAGAGAAGGGTTATCAGTATATAGGGGGAGTGGGATCAACGAGGTCTGCTGGTCCTGGTCCGGAGGCACCTGAAACGCCTACCAGAGGGCAGGAGAGAAAACAGTTTGTGGGCTGGGTGAGAGGAGTCCTTAAGGATGCTGCGAGCTCGATGCAGACAGCGTTTCCTCTGGATGTGGTCGATGGCAGGTAGTGGAGTCCCTGTGATGCGCTGGGCGGTTTTCACCACCCGCTGTAGTGCCTTGCGCTCTGCAGCAGAGCAGCTCCCATACCATACTGTAACACAGTTGGTCAGGATGCTTTCTATTGCGCAGCGATAGAAGTTCACCAGTATAGCCGAGGATAGCTGATTCTTCCTCAGTGTCCTCAGGAAGAAAAGACGCTGGTGAGCCTTCTTGACCAGGCTGGAGGTGTTGGTTGTCCAGGACATGTCCGCCGAGATGTGGATCCCCAGGAACTTGAAACTGGAACATGAAAAAAAAAGATAGACTAGTGTGATAATTCTGGTGAAGAATATATGTAAGGAGTTAGGCTGGTTTAGGCAGGTTTAGGCAGGTTTAGACGGGTCTAGGCAGGTTTAGGCGGGTCTAGGCAGGTTTAGGCGGGTTTAGGCAGGTTTAGGCAGGTCTAGGCAGGTATAGGATGGTTTAGGCAGGTTTAAGCGGGTCTAGGCTGGTTTAGGCAGGTCTAGGCTGGTTTAGGCAGGTATAGGCGGGTTTAGGCAGGTCTAGGCAGGTTTAGGCTGGTCTAGGCAGGTTTAGGCGGGTCTAGGCAGGTTTAGGCAGGTTTAGGCAGGTTTAGGCAGGTTTAGGCGGGTTTAGGCTGGTTTAGGCTGGTTTAGGCGGGTCTAGGCTGGCGAAGTCGAACATCATTAGTGCCGACGTGAATAATAATCTTAGAGAATTTACGATTAGCATTAGCCAGCACTTTTAAATTTGCTTTGATGTCAGGCGCTCTGGCTCCTGGTAAACATGTGACTATGGTGGCTGGTGTCTCTATTTTCACGTTCCGTGTAATAGAATCGCCAATAACTAGGGCACTTTCAACAGGATTTTCAGTGGGTGCGTCACTGAGCGGGGAGAACCTGTTTGATGTTCTAATCGGAAAGGAAGAGTGTTTTTTTGATCCGCGACTATGCCGTCTCACCGTCACCCAGTTGCTGCTCTACAGCCGGAACCGAACAATGTACAGAGTTCTAGGTATAGGCAGGTTTAGGTGGGTTTAGGCAGGTCTAGGCAGGTTTAGGCTGGTCTAGGCAGGTTTAGGCGGGTCTAGTCTGGTTTAGGCAGGTCTAGGATGGTTTAGATGGTGGAGCAGTATTAACATGAAGAAAAAAGATAGACTAGTGTGATAATTCTGGTGAAGAATATATGTAAGGAGTTTGGTGTGGGATTAAAATACAACCATTGTTTTAAGTCGTCATTTATACAGTGCAGATGGTTCAAAGTTTTTACAGCTGAAGTTTAATTTCAAATTAAATTTCAGCTGTAAAGCAGCTGAGAAATGCAGTTCATAATAGTGTTTTCTTACAGGTTGATTCATTTGACGTGTGTAAACAGGGTCTGAATTTTCTTGCATTAAATGAAAGTGAAATGATTGTACAGAATGTTAGATATGCTTACTAAATCTGTCTGTTCTTCTGTCAGCAGTAAATGTGATGACGGCAAGAGGTTTATCAGGTGAGTGTCTGGTGTTTCAGGAGTGTGTGTGTGTGTGTGTGTGTGTGTGTGTGCGTGAGTGTGTGTGTGTGAGAGTGTGTGTGAGAGTGTGTGTGAGAGTGTGTGTGAGAGTGTGTGTGAGAGTGTGTGTGAGTGTGTGAGTGAGTGAGTGTGTGTGTATGAGTGTGTGTGTGAGTGTGTGAGTGTGTGAGTGAGTGTGTGTGTGTGTGTGTGTGTGTGTGTGTGTGTGTGTGTGTGTGTGTGTGAGTGTGTGTGTGAGTGTGTGCGTGAGTGTGTGAGTGTGAGTGTGAGTGTGTGTGTGTGAGAGAGTGTGTGAGAGTGTGTGAGAGTGTGTGAGAGTGTGTGAGAGTGTGAGTGTGTGTGAGTGTGTGTGAGTGTGCGTGAGTGTGTGCGTGAGTGTGTGAGTGTGTGAGTGTGTGAGTGAGTGAGTGTGTGAGTGTGTGTGTATGAGTGTGTGTGTGAGTGTGTGAGTGAGTGTGTGTGTGTGAGTGTGTGCGTGAGTGTGTGAGTGTGAGTGTGTGTGAGTGAGTGAGTGTGAGTGTGTGTGTGTGTTTTGTGTGTGTGCGTGAGTGTGCGTGAGTGTTTTGTGTGTGTGCGTGAGTGTGCGTGAGTGTGTGTGTGTTTGTGTGTGTTTGTGAGTGTGTGAGTGTGTGAGTGAGTGAGTGAGTGTGTGTGAGTGTGAGTGTGTGTGTGTGAGTGTGTGCGAGTGTGTGCGAGTGAGTGTGAGTGAGTGTGAGTGTGAGTGTGTGTGTGTTTGTGTGTGTGTGTGAGTGTGTGAGTGTGTGAGTGTGTGTGTGAGTGTGTGTGTGAGTGTGTGTGCGTGATTTTGTGACATATCCGGACACAAATGTGCATAATGACATGGGTATGACACAGGTATTACAAGGAGAGGGTGACTTATGAGGACATTACCCATGTGCCCATTTTTCAAAAGGCTTATAAATCATACAGAATGAGGTTTTTTTTGACACAGACGCTGAGCCGTCCTTCACGCAGCGGCCGTGGCTCTTCCAGTGCAATCAGAGCCTCCTGCTGCTGGAGATGGAG
>CM077214.1:33633316-33640816 GCA_039654625.1 Rhinogobio ventralis
CTCGTGTGAGTCAGTCGTTCTCGTGTCAGTCAGTCGCTCTCGTGTCAGTCAGTCGCTCTCGTGTAAGTCAGTCGCTCTCGTGTAAATCAGTCGCTCTCGTGTGAGTCAGTCGCTCTCGTGTCAGTCAGTCGCTCTCGTGTCAGTCAGTCGCTCTCGTGTCAGTCAGTCGCTCTCGTGTGAATCAGTCGTTCTCGTATCAGTCAGTCACTCTCGTGTCAGTCACTCTCGTGTCAGTCAGTCGCTCTCGTGTCAGTCAGTCGCTCTCGTGTGAATCAGTCGTTCTCGTGTGAGTCAGTCGTTCTCGTGTCAGTCAGTCGCTCTCGTGTCAGTCAGTCGCTCTCGTGTAAATCAGTCGCTCTCGTGTGAATCAGTCGTTCTCGTGTGAGTCAGTCGTTCTCGTGTCAGTCAGTCGTTCTCGTGTCAGTCAGTCGCTCTCGTGTCAGTCAGTCGCTCTCGTGTGAATCAGTCGCTCTCGTGTGAGTCAGTCGCTCTCGTGTGAGTCAGTCGCTCTCGTGTGAGTCAGTCGCTCTCGTGTGAGTCAGTCGTTCTCGTGTCAGTCAGTCGCTCTCGTGTCAGTCAGTCGCTCTCGTGTAAATCAGTCGCTCTCGTGTGAGTCAGTCGCTCTCGTGTGAGTCAGTCGCTCTCGTGTGAGTCAGTCGCTCTCGTGTCAGTCAGTCGCTCTCGTGTCAGTCAGTCGCTCTCGTGTGAATCAGTCGTTCTCGTGTGAATCAGTCGTTCTCGTGTCAGTCAGTCACTCTCGTGTCAGTCAGTCGCTCTCGTGTCAGTCAGTCGCTCTCGTGTGAATCAGTCGTTCTCGTGTGAATCAGTCGTTCTCGTGTGAGTCAGTCGTTCTCGTGTCAGTCAGTCGCTCTCGTGTGAGTCAGTCGCTCTCGTGTGAGTCAGTCGCTCTCGTGTGAATCAGTCGCTCTCGTGTGAATCAGTCGCTCTCGTGTGAGTCAGTCGCTCTCGTGTGAGTCAGTCGTTTTCGTGTCAGTCAGTCGCTCTCGTGTGAATCAGTCGCTCTCGTGTGAGTCAGTCGTTCTCGTGTCAGTCAGTCGCTCTCGTGTCAGTCAGTCGCTCTCGTGTAAATCAGTCGCTCTCGTGTGAGTCAGTCGCTCTCGTGTCAGTCAGTCGTTCTCGTGTCAGTCAGTCGCTCTCGTGTGAGTCAGTCGCTCTCGTGTGAGTCAGTCGCTCTCGTGTCAGTCAGTCGCTCTCGTGTGTGTCAGTCGCTCT
This sequence comes from Rhinogobio ventralis, assembly GCA_039654625.1. Lineage (NCBI taxonomy): Eukaryota > Metazoa > Chordata > Actinopteri > Cypriniformes > Gobionidae > Rhinogobio > Rhinogobio ventralis. Next base: position 33,634,550 of record CM077214.1, read on the forward strand.
CGTGTGTGTCAGTCGTTCTCGTGTGAGTCAGTCGCTCTCGTGTGAGTCAGTCGCTCTCGTGTGAATCAGTCGCTCTCGTGTGAATCAGTCGCTCTCGTGTGATTCAGTCGTTCTCGTGTGAGTCAGTCGCTCTCGTGTGAGTCAGTCGCTCTCGTGTGAGTCAGTCGCTCTCGTGTGAGTCAGTCGCTCTCGTGTGAATCAGTCGCTCTCGTGTGATTCAGTCGCTCTCGTGTGAGTCAGTCGCTCTCGTGTGAGTCAGTCGCTCTCGTGTGAGTCAGTCGCTCTCGTGTGAGTCAGTCGCTCTCGTGTGAGTCAGTCGCTCTCGTGTGAATCAGTCGCTCTCGTGTGAGTCAGTCGCTCTCGTGTGAGTCAGTCGCTCTCGTGTGAGTCAGTCGCTGCCCTGCTTTGTTTATGTCAGCCATTCCCAGGACCGATCCTCATAAACATACGGCTGTGACGCTGAACACACGATCATCAGACTGGGATTCTGTGAGCAGGGTCTGAATAGATGTACAGTATCTGAAGTGTGTGTGAGTTTCATTGAGTGGCTGAAGAAAATCCATCCTGGCGTGTTTTTCCTGAACACTGCAGCTGTAAACACGACCTTCACACGGCCGTGGATCTGTCCAGAGATCCCTCAGATGAGCCTGTGTGGAATCATATTCCTGTGGTGTTTGTTTCATCCTCACAGTGAGACGCTGCCAGAGAAAAGCAGCTCTGATCAATCACAGCGCTTCAAACATCTGAGGCTGAAGAGAAACAGACCACCGCAATCACAGATATCAAGAGCTCTTACATGCTTTACATCTGTGCTGTTTATTATTTATTATATCAATATGTGTTTACAGTTGAACCGATTCGCTGTCGATCTGAACGTAAATGTTAGTAATTCAGAGTAAGGTTTTTTCTTTTTTAAAGAAGTCATGAAGTGAAAGCAAGTTATAGAAGTTTACTTTAAAGCAAATGTACTGAACTTCAAAATGAAGTTGAAATCACAGCTAAAGGGTTTAAATTCAGTTTTCACAGGATGAATTGTGAGTGTTTAAGCTTTGATACCTAATTTATGATGATTACTGAAATATGTGATGGGAAAAGGCAGTAAATAATCTCAGAGTGACGCTGATGGTGAGTTGTGACAACATGCACCGCTGTCAATATTGTGTTTTTAGATAAACTGGATGTCAAAATAAAAACCCAGAGAAATATTCACTGGAGGGAGTAGAGAGTGTGACAACTAGCCCCGGTGTGCTCTCAATCACTCATATATGACAGGGAACAATATTTTCCTTTCCAAACGCATTCATTAATATGTGCAGAGAGGAGATTTATTCCTCCATCTGTCCGTCCTCTGAGGCCGCGGGCTGTTTCCTGTTCCTGTGCGATCAGGAGGAACCAACATGCTGCCAAAAAAACATTTCCTCCTTATGTAATCAGTTTCAGTCTGTTTGGAGTTTTTCCAGTCCAATTGTTTAAATATTTCCTGGCAACATTTAATAATTTTGGGAACGTTTGGAAAAATTAGCATTCAAAGGAGACGGAATATCTTCATCCCAATCAGTGAGTGTGGTGACAGGAAGTGACCTCACTGCGTTTCCTGTTAGCTGCTCTTTGCCCTCCTGAGCCACAGATCCTGATATTACTAGTTTGATTTAATGAATCAAATGACATCACAGGTCAGAGGTCATTAGCATCAGAGTCTCTGACCCTCTCAGAGTCAAACATCATTGCTTAGAGAGGGAGGTCAGTCTGACATGAGGAGGAGGAGGAGAGGAAGATCTCCATGTTCCCTACTAAACAAACATCAGCAGGGTCATTCAGATTCCCATCATCATCTGAATATTTCAGACACAGCATTACACTCGCGGCTCTTCGGGTGTATTCATCAGTTTCACTCGTTTTCTCTGCGCTCTGCTCATGAAAATATATTGAAGGCCGTTTCTGCCACAGAAGAAAAAAACATGCTTTTGTTAATCATAATTATGACATAAAGAGTCAACATGATGAAATAAATGACATAACTGACTTTTTATCTCATAAATTCAACTTTTTAACTTTTAATTACGACTTAATATATCATAATTATGATTGACTTTTGGTCATCATTTTGACTATTATGTCAATTTAAGCTTTTTATTTCATAATTTTGACTTTTTATCAATTTTAACAGTTATGGCATTTTAAGTTTTTATGATCGGATGATGATCTGATGCTGATCTGATGATGATTTGACGATGATCTGATGATGATCTGACGATGATCTGACAATGATCTGACGATGATCTGACGATGATCTGATGATGATCTGACGATGATCTGACAATGATCTGATGCTGATCTGATGATGATTTGACAATGATCTGATGCTGATCTGACGATGATCTGACGATGATCTGATGATGATCTGACGATGATCTGACGATGATCTGATGATGATCTGACGATGATCTGACAATGATCTGACGATGATCTGATGATGATCTGACGATGATCTGACAATGATCTGATGCTGATCTGATGATGATTTGACAATGATCTGATGCTGATCTGATGATGATCTGACGATGATCTGACGATGATCTGACGATGATCTGACGATGATCTGACGATCTGACGATGATCTGACGATGATCTGATGATGATCTGACGATGATCTGACGATGATCTGACGATGATCTGATGATGATCGGAAGATGATTTGATGATGATCTGACGATGATCTGACGATGATCTGACGATGATCTGACGATGATCGGACGATGATCTGACGATGATTTGACGATGATTTGACGATGATCTGACGATGATGATCTGACGATGATCTGACGATGTTCTGACGATGATCTGACGATGATCTGACGATGATCTGACGATGATTTGACGATGATCTGACGATGATCTGACGATGATCGGATGATGATCGGATGATGATCTGACGATGATCTGACGATGATCTGACGATGATTTGAAGATGATCTGACGATGATCTGACGATGATCAGATGATGATCTGACGATGATTTGACGATGATCTGACGATGATCTGACGATGTTCTGACGATGATCTGACGATGATCTGACGATGATCTGACGATGATTTGACGATGATCTGACGATGATCTGACGATGATCGGATGATGATCTGACGATGATCTGACGATGATCTGACGATGATCTGATGATGATCTGATGATGATCTGCTCTTCGCTATGCAGGATCTGTCTGGATCACACACTTTTCACTGCAGACACTCAGGCTTCTATCAGCATCGCTCTGTTAAAAACACTGAACGGCTCGATTAGAAGTCCAGTCCGGATTCTTCTGTCCTGGGAAAGTTCAAAGCCTCACAATGACACACACAGATCAGAGCAGCTTTTCCCATGAGCCTTCACTCACTGCCTGCTGTGAACGTGACCTCAGTGACCTCTGAGTGTGCATGATCTGCTGCCAAGAGTGTGTGTGTGTGTGTGTTTTTCTGTGTGTGTGTGTTTTTGTGTGTGTGTATCTCGAGCCTCAGGATATTTTCGTCAATAACAGTTTTTCATTTGGTTGGTGGCAGTATGAGAGGATGTGAATGTATTATAATGTCAGTGTTATTATGAGTTTCAAAGTATAATTTCTCTACACAAAATAAGGGAATTGTTCTCTTTTCTCTCTGACAGATTTATTCATGAGATTAATTATGATTAATTATATGAAGCTGTAAAATGTGAAAGTATGTTCAGATGTCACAGCTGTAGATAATTTTCATATATGAGAATATGAAGTGCAGATTAAATTCTCTTGTTCTTGATCAACACGCCACTCCTTTCTGAGTTCTGTGGAAGTATTTAGACACTTGCAAAGATCTCAGTGTCACTGAATCAGATACAATATATGAATTTATTGTAACGAAAGATGCAAGCGGTCAGAAGCTCGGCAGAGACTGAAGATGGTGGGGTTTGAACGGCTGAATCAACAGATGTGGTGTTTGTTTGTGGTCAGTCAGTGGATGATGTTGCTGATTCAGACATGGAGACTTGATGAAGACTGATGTTAGTTACTCTTCATCTGATGAGACTTTTATAAATGTCACAGAAATATAACATACACTATATTGCCAAAAGTATTAGGACTTACAACACCAAGTGCAATGCAAACTGTGGGATGCAGTGGGGTAAAGCACGCCGCCACTGGACTCTAGAGCAGTGAGACGTGTTCTCTGAGTGACCAATCACGCTTCTCTGTCTGCCAATCCCATGGACGAGTCTGGGTTTGGCGGTTGCCAGGGGAACGGGACTTGCCTGACTGCATTGTGCCAAGTGTAAAGTTTGGTGGAGGGGGGATTATGGGGTGGGGTTGTTTTTCAGGGGTTGGGCTTGGCCCCTTAGTTCCAGTGAAAGGAACTCTTAATGCTTCAGCATACCAAGACATTTTGGACAATTTCATGCTCCCAACTTTGTGGGAACAGTTTGGGGATGGCCCCTTCCTGTCCCAACATGACTGCGCTCCAGTGCACAAAGCGTCGGTCCATAAAGACATGGATGAGCGAGTTTGGTGTGGAGGAACTTGACTGGCCTGCACAGAGTCCTGACCTCATCCCGATAGAACACCTTTGGGATGAATTAGAGCGGAGACTGCGAGCCAGGCCTTCTCGTCCAACATCAGTGCCTGACCTCACAAATGCGCTTCTAGAAGAATGGTCAAAAATTCCCATAAACACACTCCTAAACCTTGTGGAAAGCCTTCCCAGAAGCGTTGAAGCTGTTATAGCTGCAAAGGGTGGGACAACTCCATATTAAACCCTACGGATTAAGAATGGGATGGCATTAAAGCTCATGTGCATGTAAAGGCAGGCGTCACAAAACTTTTGGCAAAATAGTGTATGTATTGGATTTTGAGTATGAGTTGTATGAGTTTGTTTTAATGACAATCACAGGACTGAGTTTTCATTGTTCTGAAATGTCTTTAAATTGACTTTTGATCCTGTAAACACAGCGTGGGTGTGAGGACACAGAACCCACGGCTCTCTCTCGGGAAACAGGAAGTGATCTGGGAATCAGCAGCTGGAGTTCCCATGGAGAAATGAGTGCAGCTGAATCTGTGGGGCCCGACGGGGTAGACGGGGCCGAACCGTCACGCTGAACACTGGCAGAAACAGCGGCCCTGAAAGTCCTATAACACATGCAGTCTGAGACATGCAGACGTACTGAACGTGACGAGCGGCTCTGAGAGAGCAAACAGAATCAAGCCCTACATTTGTTCTTGTTCCAGAAGTGTTTCACTCGGGTATATGGCACAATAGGGAAGAAAAGACCAGCGCGTGTGTTTCGCCCATATCAGGGAGGATTATATGTTTGTGAGCGCAGTGAAGCGGCTTTACTCCAGTGTGTGTGACCTCTGAGTGACTCTGGCGAGTTAAAGCACCGCAGTGAAGCTGATTCATCACTGACAGACACAAGCACGTGTCCTTCTGAGACAGAGACTGAGATCAGCTGTTTAACATGCGGCCGGGGCCTCAAACCATCAACACATGCGGCCTCAGATCAGCTCAGCAGGGACCGAACGCAACGGGACGACGAGAGCGAAACACAAACACGAGCTCCAGCAGCGCCGCGGCCTCATAACATCAGCAGCAGCTCCAGCACCTCCCTCCATCCCTGCGGCGGGGCTCTCTCATACATCCCTCTCTCTCTCATCCCTCTCTCTCATCCCTCTCTCTCTCATCCATCTGTCTCTCATACATCCCTCTCTCTCTCATCCATCTGTCTCTCATACATCCCTCTCTCTCTCATCCATCTGTCTCTCATACATCCCTCTCTCTCTCTCTCTCTCACTCATCCATCTCTCTCATCCCTCTCTCTCTCATCCATCGCTCACTCATCCATCTCTCTCTCATACATCCCTCTCTCTCATCCCTCTCTCACTCATCCATCTCTCTCTCATACATCCCTCTCTCTCACCCCCCTCTCTCTCATCCATCTCTCTCTCTCTCACCCCCCCCCTCTCTCATCCTTCTCTCTTTCTCACCCCCCTCTCTCTCTCTCTCTCTCTCTCTCTCTCTCATCCCTCTCTCTCATCCATCGCTCACTCATCCATCTCTCTCTCATACATCCCTCTCTCTCACCCCCTCTCTCTCATCCATCTCTCTCTCTCTCACCCCCCCCTCTCTCATCCTTCTCTCTTTCTCACCCCCCCCTCTCTCTCTCTCTCTCTCTCTCTCTCTCATCCCTCTCTCTCATCCATCGCTCACTCATCCATCTCTCTCTCATACATCCCTCTCTCTCACCCC
>CM077214.1:33645816-33648316 GCA_039654625.1 Rhinogobio ventralis
AATGTTGAAAAACATCCAGGTTTGAACGTTAAAGGAACATTCCATTGAATGTTCTCCAAACGTTCTGAAACAAGTATTAACGTGAAATTTAAAAACAATTACATTTAAATACCAGATATTTATGAATGAATGTTCTATTAATGTTACAGGAAGAACGTTTGTTCATAACATTGAGAGAACCTTGCCAGAACGTTCCCTGTTAGTGTGAAGCTCTTCATCACACAAACACTCACTGACAAACACTCCTTCTTTAGTGTATCTGTTTTAATGAACATTGGACAACACTTTATTTGAAAATGATGATGATTGCACAGTCTTTTGAAGGTGTGTAATGATTTCACACTTGTGGGATCAATAGACATTTTCTGGATGTCATGCTGATCTGTTCTGAGGGATAATGCTGGAAATAGATATTAATAAAATCAGCGATAAAGCATTGAGAGGAGATGGAAAACATTAAACATATCTGGAGTCTGTGCAGGTCAGGTCACATTATCATTCGTCATGTGGCGCTCTGGGAATATTTCTTTCTTTGCCTGCATGTTTCTGTATTTCTGTCACATCACAGTTATGGCTCAATACGGAGAAAAGCTTCTGGCTGGAATGCTTGGAGAATTCCCTGAATCATTGTCCCTGACGGACGACTCGTTCAGGCGAATCACTCTTCTCTATTGGGAGGTTTCTGGGCTGTTTCTCTCGGCTCTTTTTGAAGGGCTAATGAATCTCAGAAAAACACAGAGTGTGTTATGAAATACAGAACAGAAGAAAGCTGTTCTGTTCTCCATAGTGACAAACAGCCTTGAATTGATGACTTCATATTATCAAATATGATTCACGAGCTTCAGGATTCACTCCAAACTCATCCAATTGGTGTTTTAGACTGTCTTTATGAGTAAGTCATTGATTTACTCTAATACAACGATCCATTCAGGAAGAAACAAATGCTTTATTTGTCTACTCAGGACTGGTGGCCATGACGGGACGAGACTCGAGACTGGCGGCCATGACGGGATGAGACTCTGGACTGGCGGCCATGATGGGATGAGACTCTGGACTGGCAGCCATGAAGGGAAGAGTCTCTAGACTGGCGGCCATGACGGGACAAGACTCTAGACTGGCGGCCATGACGGGACGAGACTCTAGACTGGCGGCCACGACGGGACGAGACTCTGGACTGGCGGCCATGACGGGACGAGACTCTAGACTGGCGGCCATGACGGGACGAGACTCTAGACTGGCGGACAGGAAGGGACGAGACTCTAGACTGGCGGACAGGATGGGACGAGACTCTAGACTGGCGGTCACGACGGGACGAGACTCTAGACTGGCGGACATGACGGGACGAGACTCTAGACTGGCGGCCATGACGGGACGAGACTCTAGACTGGCGGCCATGACGGGACGAGACTCTAGACTGGTGGCCATGACGGGACGAGTCTCTAGACTGGCGGCCATGACGGGACGAGACTCTAGCCTGGCGGACATGACGGGACGAGACTCTAGACTGGCGGCCATGACGGGACAAGACTCTAGACTGGCGGCCATGATGGGACGAGACTCTGGACTGGCGGACATGACGGGAAGAGTCTCTGGCGTAGCATCCAAATGGCTGGAATCTGTGGCCACCGGAGCTCGAGGCACATGGCCCCCTCCAAAAAAAGTCTTCCTCAACCTTCCCCACAGTGAAGGGGGAACCACTTAGTAGAGCGCAGTCCATGTATTGTTTTAATGTCCGTTAATTTCTTCCTCTAGTCATGCATGATCTTTAGGGCTCGTTTAGGCCATAACAATAGAAATCCTTAAAAACTGCATCTTTCCATTTTAGACGATGAGAAAGAGCACAGAACTGACCAGTGTAGTCCTCAATGGTGTTGGTCCCTTAACGAAGAAACAAGATCTCCTCTGCTGGATCCATGTGTTGGTCAGTCAATCTGTAATGCTAAATTGAACAAAAGCAGGATGAGGCGGATCCAGATTAGGTTTATTAACAAACACAGGTAAAAACAGAGCTTGAGCACACCAGGAAACCAGAACCAAGAGCATCTACAGTGAAACATCGACTGACACTGAGAAAGACTGTAGTAGGTGAATATATTGAATACTGTATTTGTTTCTATTCATTTTTGATTAATTATTTATGATACTAGATATGTGACGATAACACACTCCTGCTCCTGTGATATTGCTTTAATATTCAGTGAGAATAAATGTGATTTGCTCCATGGTGATTTGATTGGATGATGAAAGTGTCATTGAATTACAGCAGGAACATAAATTAAGAGTCTATTTTGATTTCACGTGCACTGCTTTGTAGTTTTGTGTTTTTCTCTGAAACGAAATGCAAGACGCACACAGAAATCCCTCGGTTTGTTCACATCTTCAGGGGTTTGGAGGCGCTGCTGTCTTTTCATCTGTAGAGTTTCAGCGGATTTCAAGCAGACGTGTCCAAATGGTCTCAGCGAAGCATCTGAGGATCTGTTCCAGATCTTGTTTTCTCAGT
>CM077214.1:33655816-33658316 GCA_039654625.1 Rhinogobio ventralis
CCTTTGTGGATGACCTGGACCACCTGTCGGCGGCGGAGGGGAATGGCAGCGGGACCGGGGACAACGGCCGGACCTTCCTGGAGATCACAGCTCTGCTGGCCGCTGCTCAGCACGGGCACGAGGCCGCGGTCCGGCTGCTGCTGGACTGGGGTGCGGACGTCAGCTTCTGTCAGAAGAGCACAGGCTGGAGCGCGCTAATGCTGGCGGCGGCCGGCGGGGCGCTGAGCGTCACACAGCAGCTGCTGGAGCGAGGAGCCGACGCCGACCAGCTCAACGTCCTGGGCAAGACTGCCTTTGAGGTGGCGCTTCAGCTGCGGCACAGAGAGGTCAAGAGCTACCTGGACGCCATCACCACCGTCCGGCCGCAGCCAGGTATAATCATCTCATGCTCTTCATCTGCTGTCGTTTAGATCAGAGACCCTCTGTTTCGCTGATGGGAATCGCTTATGTAAAAGACTAGAGATTTCTACTGGCAGATGCTCGGGCGATTGAGTGCGATAATATTAGACGTTCACCTGATTTCATTGTTTCTTTAATGCTCAACAGACGATGAGAAGAAGCGGCCCGATGTCTTCCACGCGCTGAAGTTAGGTGAGTTCAGATCAAATCTGCTGTCAATATTCATCAGTGTATGACTACTGACTTAATATAAAGTCCTTTATTCACATGAATCTGGAACATGAAGTTATTGTAAACAAATATTGAACAGGGTACAAATATATCTTTGAAGTATGAATACACTGATCAGGCATAACATTATGAGCACCTTCCTAATATTGTGTTGGTCCTCCTTTTGCTGACCCTGATGGTCTCTGATGGACTCCACTAGACCCCTGAAGGTGTGCTGTGGTATCTGGCACCAAGATGTTAGCAGCAGATCCTTTAAGTCCTGTAGGTTTTGAGGTGGGGCCTCCATGGATCGGACTTGTTTGTTCAGCACATCCCACAGATGCTCGATTGGATTGGGATCTGGGGAATTTGGAGTCAACACCTCAAACTCGTTGTTGTGCTCCTCAAACCATTCCTGAAGCATTTGTGCTTTGTGTCAGGAGCATTATCCTGCTGGAAGAGCCACAGCCACCAGGGAATACCGTTTCCATGAAAGGCTGTACATGGTCTCAACAATGCTTAGGTAGGTGGTACGTGTCAAAGTAACATCCACATGGATGGCAGGACCCAAGGTTTCCCAGCAGAACATTGCCCAAAGCATCACACTGCCTCCGCCGGCTTGCCTTCTTCCCATAGTGCATCCTGGTGCCATGTGTTCCCCAGGTAAGCCACGCACACGCACCCGGACATCCGCATGATGTAAAAGAACACGTGATTCCTCAGACCAGGCCACCATCTTCCATTGCTCCATGATCCAGTTCTGATGCTCACGTGCCACTGTTGGTGCTTTGGGCGGTGGACAGGGGTCAGCATGGGCACTCTGACTGGTCAGCGGCTATGCAGCCCCATACACAACAAACTGAGATGCTCTGTGTATTCTGACACCTTTCTATCAGAACCAGCATTAACTTCTGGAGCAATTTGAGCTCCAGTAGCTCGTCTGTTTGATCGGACCACACGGGCCAGCCTTCGCTCCCCACGTGCATCAATGAGCCTTGGTCGCCCATGACCCTGTCTCCGGTTCTCCACTGTTCCTTCCTTGGAGCACTTTTGATAGATCCTGACCACTGCAGACCGGGAACACCCCACAAGAGCTGCAGTTTTGGAGATGCTCTGACCCAGTCATCTAGCCATCACAATTTGGCCCTTCCTCACTCAAATCTTTAAATCCGCAAGAACAGAGAAAAAAGTTCTCGCTCCCAGGGCTGCGAGAACAAAATTACGTCATTACGCCAGCCCTGGTTTGGGAGTTCTCGCAGCTTGTTCTCGACACATCATCTGAGCAGAACTTTTTCTTGTGGGTGTCCGAGAACTATTATGTGATTTGTCCGAAATTTTAAGTGGGCAGGGTTAATGCGGAGAAACGGACATGTTCGGCACCTGCTTTTCTCGTGAAGTATGGAATGTCCTGGCCAGAACGAACTTTGATCTTGTTCTTGCCACCTCAAGAAAACAAAAATAATTATTTGTTCTTGTGGAGTATGTACCAAGCTTTACGCTTGCCCATTTTTCCTGCTTCTAACACATCAACTTTGAGGACAAAATGTTCACTTGCTGCCTAATATATCCCACCCACTAACAGGAGCCGTGATGAAGAGATCATTATATTATATGCCATCTGTATATTATATTCAGTACATATCTATCTGTAAATTCTGTTTATAGTAATAGCCATCTGTATATTATATTCATAGTACATATTAACCTGTAAAATTCTATTTATAGTAATAGCCATCTTTATATATATTCAGTACATATTCATGTCCTGCACTTATGAAACCACTGTATATCCTGCACTTGCTGCTATTGCACTTCTGGTTAGACCTAAACTGCATTTCGTTGCCTTGTACCTGTACTTGTGTAATGACAATAAAGTTTCTAATAAAGAATC
>CM077214.1:33668316-33675816 GCA_039654625.1 Rhinogobio ventralis
TCTCCAGAGACACACACACACACCATCTCCAGAGGCACACACACACACACACACACCGTCTCCAGAGGCACACACACACACACACACACCGTCTCCAGAGGCACACACACACCGTCTCCAGAGGCACACACACACCGTCTCCAGAGGCACACACACACACACACACCGTCTCCAGAGGCACACACACACCGTCTCCAGAGGCACACACACACACACACCGTCTCCAGAGGCACACACACACGCACACCGTCTCCAGAGGCACACACACACGCACACCGTCTCCAGAGGCACACACACACGCACACCGTCTCCAGAGGCACACACACACGCACACCGTCTCCAGAGGCGCGCACACACACACACACACCGTCTCCAGAGACGCGCGCACACACACATCGTCTCCAGAGACGCGCGCACACACGCCGTCTCCAGAGACGCGCGCACACACGCCGTCTCCAGAGACGCGCGCACACACGCCGTCTCCAGAGACGCGCGCACACACGCCGTCTCCAGAGACGCGCGCACACACGCCGTCTCCAGAGACGCGCGCACACACGCCGTCTCCAGAGACGCGCGCACACACGCCGTCTCCAGAGACGCGCGCACACACGCCGTCTCCAGAGACGCGCGCACACACGCCGTCTCCAGAGACGCGCGCACACACGCCGTCTCCAGAGACGCGCGCACACACGCCGTCTCCACAGACGCGCGCACACACGCCGTCTCCAGAGACGCGCGCACACACGCCGTCTCCAGAGACGCGCGCACACACGCCGTCTCCAGAGACGCGCGCACACACGCCGTCTCCAGAGACGCGCGCACACACTCCGTCTCCAGAGACACGCGCACATACACACACACACCGTCTCCAGAGGCACACGCGCACATACACACACACACCGTCTCCAGAGGCACACGCGCACATACACACACACACCGTCTCCAGAGGCACACGCGCACACACACACACACCGTCTCCAGAGGCACACGCGCACATACATACACACACCGTCTCCAGAGGCACACACACACACCGTCTCCAGAGGCACACGCGCGCACACACACACACCGTCTCCAGAGGCACACGCGCGCACACACACACACCGTCTCCAGAGGCACACGCGCACACACACACACCGTCTCCAGAGGCACACACACACACCGTCTCCAGAGGCACACGCGCACACACACACACCGTCTCCAGAGGCACACGCGCACATACACACACACACCGTCTCCAGAGGCACACGCGCACATACACACACACACCGTCTCCAGAGGCGCACACACACACACCGTCTCCAGAGGCACACACACACACCGTCTCCAGAGGCACACGCGCGCGCACACACACACACCGTCTCCAGAGGCACACGCGCGCACACACACACACCGTCTCCAGAGGCACACGCGCGCACACACACACACCGTCTCCAGAGGCACACGCGCACACACACACACCGTCTCCAGAGGCACACACACACACCGTCTCCAGAGGCACACGCGCACATACACACACACACCGTCTCCAGAGGCACACGCGCACATACATACACACACCGTCTCCAGAGGCGCACACACACACACCGTCTCCAGAGGCACACACACACACCGTCTCCAGAGGCACACGCGCGCGCACACACACACACCGTCTCCAGAGGCACACGCGCGCACACACACACACACCGTCTCCAGAGGCACACTCGCACACACACACACCGTCTCCAAGGCACACGCGCACACACACACACACACCGTCTCCAGAGACACACACACACACACCGTCTCCAGAGACACACACACGCACACCGTCTCCAGAGGCACACACACACGCACACCGTCTCCAGAGGCACACACACACGCACACCGTCTCCAGAGGCACACACACACGCACACCGTCTCCAGAGGCGCGCACACACACACCGTCTCCAGAGACGCGCACACACACACCGTCTCCAGAGACGCGCACACACACACCGTCTCCAGAGACACACACACACACACACACCGTCTCCAGAGGCACACACACACGCACACCGTCTCCAGAGGCACACACACACGCACACCGTCTCCAGAGACGCGCGCGCACACACACCGTCTCCAGAGACGCGCGCACACACACCGTCTCCAGAGACGCACACACACACACACCGTCTCCAGAGACGCACACACACACACACCGTCTCCAGAGACGCACACACACACACACACCGTCTCCAGAGACGCACACACACACACACACACACCGTCTCCAGAGACGCACACACACACACACACGCACCGTCTCCAGAGACGCACACACACACACACACCGTCTCCAGAGACGCGCACACACACACCGTCTCCAGAGACGCGCGCACACACACACACACACCGTCTCCAGAGACGCGCGCACACACACACACCGTCTCCAGAGGCACACGCGCACACACACACACACACACCGTCTCCAGAGGCGCTCGCGCACATACATACACACACCGTCTCCAGAGGCACACACACACACACACACCGTCTCCAGAGGCACACGCGCACATACATACACACACCGTCTCCAGAGGCACACACACACACCGTTTCCAGAGGCACAAGCGCACACACACACACCGTCTCCAGAGGCACACACACACACACCGTCTCCAGAGGCACACGCGCACATACATACACACACCGTCTCCAGAGGCACACGCGCACACACACACACACCGTCTCCAGAGGCACACGCGCACATACATACACACACCGTCTCCAGAGGCACACACACACACCGTCTCCAGAGGCACACGCGCGCACACACACACACCGTCTCCAGAGGCACACGCGCACACACACACACCGTCTCCAGAGGCACACACACACACCGTCTCCAGAGGCACACGCGCACACACACACACCGTCTCCAGAGGCACACACACACACACACCGTCTCCAGAGGCACACACACACACACACCGTCTCCAGAGGCGACACACACACACACCGTCTCCAGAGGCACACACACACCGTCTCCAGAGGCACACGCGCACACACACACACACCGTCTCCAGAGGCACACGCGCACATACATACACACACCGTCTCCAGAGGCGCACACACACACACACCGTCTCCAGAGGCACACACACACACCGTCTCCAGAGGCACACGCGCGCGCACACACACACACCGTCTCCAGAGGCACACGCGCGCACACACACACACACCGTCTCCAGAGGCACACTCGCACACACACACACCGTCTCCAAGGCACACGCGCACACACACACACACCGTCTCCAGAGACACACACACACACACCGTCTCCAGAGACACACACACACACACCGTCTCCAGAGACACACACACGCACACCGTCTCCAGAGGCACACACACACGCACACCGTCTCCAGAGGCACACACACACGCACACCGTCTCCAGAGGCACACACACACGCACACCGTCTCCAGAGGCACACACACGCACACCGTCTCCAGAGGCGCGCACACACACACCGTCTCCAGAGACGCGCACACACACACCGTCTCCAGAGACACACACACACACACACACCGTCTCCAGAGGCACACACACACGCACACCGTCTCCAGAGGCACACACACACGCACACCGTCTCCAGAGGCACACACACACACACACACACCGTCTCCAGAGACGCACACACACACACCGTCTCCAGAGACGCGCACACACACACCGTCTCCAGAGACGCGCGCGCACACACCATCTCCAGAGACGCGCGTACACACACCGTCTCCAGAGACGCGCGCACACACACCGTCTCCAGAGACGCACACACACACACACCGTCTCCAGAGACGCACACACACACACACACACCGTCTCCAGAGGCACACACACACAAACACACCGTCTCCAGAGGCACACGCGCACACAAACACACCGTCTCCAGAGGCACACGCGCACACACACACACCGTCTCCAGAGGCGCACACACACACACACACACACCGTCTCCAGAGGCACACACACACACCGCCTCCAGAGGCGCACACACACACACACAAACACACCGTCTCCAGAGGCACACGCGCACACAAACACACCGTCTCCAGAGGCACACACACACACACACTGTCTCCAGAGGCACACACACACATACACACACATGCCGTCTCCAGAGGCACACACACACCGTCTCCAGAGGCGCACACACACATACACACATGCCGTCTCCAGAGGCGCACACACACACACACACACACACCGTCTCCAGAGGCACACACACACCGTCTCCAGAGGCACACACACACACACACACCGTCTCCAGAGGCACACACACACACACCGTCTCCAGAGGCACACACACACACACCGTCTCCAGAGGCACGCACACACACACACACACACACACACACCGTCTCCAGAGGCACACACACACACACACACACCGTCTCCAGAGGCACACACACACACCGTCTCCAGAGGCACACACACACACCATCTCCAGAGGCACACACACACACCGCCTCCAGAGGCGCACACACACACACACACCGCCTGCAGAGGCGCACACACACACAAACACAAACACACCGTCTCCAGAGGCACACACACACAAACACACCGTCTCCAGAGGCACACACACACCGTCTCCAGAGTCACACACACACACCGCCTCCAGAGGCGCACACACACAAACACACCGTCTCCAGAGGCACACACACACACCGCCTCCAGAGGCGCACACACACACACACACACCGCCTCCAGAGGCGCACACACACACACACAAACACACCGTCTCCAGAGGCACACGCGCACACAAACACACCGTCTCCAGAGGCACACGCGCACACACACACACCGCCTCCGGAGGCGCACACACACACATAGACACCGCCTCCAGAGGCGCACACACACACACACAAACACACCGTCTCCAGAGGCACACACACACAAACACACCGTCTCCAGAGGAGTGTGTGTGTCTCTGTATTCGCGTCTTTGCATTGACTTTGTTTATAATCTACTCGCGCAAATAATTAAATCAGCTTTTTATGTGCACATCCTGATCACGTGTGGATGTGAATTGAGCTGAATAATGACTCTTGTCTTCTGTAGAAATTGAATAGTTTCATATTTGATATGTTTGCATCATTGTGTGTGTGTTTGTGTGTGTGTGCAGGTGGCAGCGGGGCAGACAGTGTTCTGTCTCAGATCGCGGCTCAGAGGAAGAGAGCGGCTGGTCTGTTAGACAGCAGGACGGTTGCCGTAGAGACGCCCAGCCCTGCCCCGACGCCACTGCCCTCTGCGCCCGACACCAGCCCACCCGACAGCCACGGCAGACGCGTAGGTGTCCGTGAACGAGTGTGTGTGTGTGAGTCTGTGACTCTCTGATCCTCTGTGTGTGTGTTTCAGAAACTGGAGTTAAATAAGCGTCCTCAGTCAGGAAACTCCTCCACGTCCAAGAGCACGTCGCCCACCCTCACGCCCTCTCCGTCGCCCACGCCGAAGCCCCCCGGCGCCGCAGACTCGCTGTCGTCCGCATCCACGCAGCCCCGGTCCAAGAGCAGCGGCGGCTCCAGCAGCGGCACCATCACCGACGAGGGTCAGGCCTTTAATATTCCCTTTAAACAAGGTTTTGCGACATTTTGTCCAAAAATGTATCCATTTTAATCAATTTCAACTCTTGTTAGTTATACAAGCGTGATTTATTTCTTTGCTCTTCTGTGGTGTAAATGTGTTAATCTCTGATTGTTTTCTCACACACAGACGAGTTATCAGGGATTCTGAGGAAGCTTTCCCTGGAGAAATATCAGCCCATCTTTGAGGAGCAGGAGGTGCGTCTGTCTGGCAATTTGCAAATAATATTTTTACTTTTAAATATGCACACTGCTCACATTCATAATATAACACAAAAAAAGCCAAACAAAAATGTAGAGTTGTTTGCATCACTGTCGGCCGTTTAGCATTGGTATCATAAACTGCTGTCAAATGTTTAGATGTCTTTCACACCCATGCATTTATCAGATGCTGTTACCCAAAGTGTGTTAAAGCTGAAGCGCCGTGAACGCCGCCGCCTGTGATCTGACTGGCCGCTGAGACGGAGTCGATTAGTCTTCCTGTGTTCAGTTGAGGAATGAACGGAGCACTGTAGCGCCTCCCATCCAATACATCACAATAATCTCTGTGCTTTACGTTTGATATGAAACAAAGTCTCAGATTTCAAATGACATCCATTTTATTATGAAATTCAAAAACATAAACAGCGTTTTGGCTCCGCTCGAGAGAAGCGGCACATGAACGGATCATAACCATGAGCGAGCATCTGAAGGTGTGTTAAGAGATACAGGACCAGTGACCGAATCCAGATCACGCTCAATCAGTGTTTCAGCGGACGGACGGCAGTAACACCGCTCACATTTCCCTCACAAACTCCAAATCCAGTGTCCAGAAAAATCACTCTACAGATAAATATATGCACCGGATATTCATTATAATGTTCAATGCTCTTCAATATTTAATGCATGTATGAATACATCCGGCAGGCTTTTATGACAGCCATTTAAATGTTTATATTTCATATAATATTATTATTATAATATTGTGTTTATATACAAATCAGTTCATTTTTACCTTCAATATTACAGTGCAACGGACTCCCATCGTTTACAGCGTTAGTTCAGAGATTTGTTTTCCATGTATTGTATCTGATAAATATCCACAATAATCAATACTGAATCGAATCGTGAAATTTGTGTCAATACCCAGCCCTAATATTTAGGGTTTCTGCAGGTCATCAGACCCGTCAGACTTTCCTTCCTCACATAAAGCCATGGAGTCTCTTCAGAACATCTGGAATAATCTGCTCGATCCGTACGGATCAGTTTCTCTGGATGAACTTTCTGAAGCGTCAGTGGAAGTTGCTTAGACTGTCAATGGAGGACAGAAATCTTCCCATTTCATTACAAATATCTTCATTTGTGTTCAGAAGATGAACGACAGTCAGTCACATTTAATCATTAAAGCAGTCCAGAAAAACTGAAACAGAATAAACCATAAAACAATCAATAAAACACATGCACTGCAGAAATGATGCTCTTCCTCAGGATTTCTGTTTTCCAGCTCAAATATCCAAACATCCTTAAATCAGGACACATTAATGACATGAGAAATGAAGAAATGAAGTCTTGTTTCCTGAGAAACTGAACAAAATGAACTGAGTTTATGATTAAAACGAGAGCAAATCTCTGTCATTGGGTGTGAAGATTACTCACATTTGAGTTGTTGATGTTTATGAACACATCGGCAGATATTTGCTCTCGTTTTAATCATAAAGTCACTTTCACAAGATTTCTCATCTCAAAGTTTTTGTAAAATGAATGAAAAAGTTATGGATCTGTTGATTGTATTGTCAAACTTTAAAGTGTCGCTAATACTCATTGTGTGCTGAGACATTTACACACATTGACGTGTTCGTTTCAATTTATCCCTTAATTAATTATCCCTTAAATTGGTCTTAAAAAGGTCTTAGATTT
>CM077214.1:33683316-33693316 GCA_039654625.1 Rhinogobio ventralis
TTAGATGTGTTTTGCCCTCAGGTGAAGTGACCTGTGCTTGGGGTCAGGGGTCAGGGGTCAGTCAGGTGTGCGGGAGCTTAAAAACGTTCAGCGAGTGGATTCGTGTGTTGTTGTGCAGCAGGATGAGACTCGAGCTTGGAAATTATTGATGTGTTTATTTTTAGGAAGCCACTGGTTGTGAATATCATAATGAGGCCATGTGACCCTGACGTAGATCTTTATTACAGTGTGTTCGTTTCTTTACTTCACTGATGTTTATCTGGTGTGTGGAGTGCTGTTCTGTCACTGAACATTATATGACATATCAAGTGTGTATATTTCTAAAGCCGTGGTGTCGTTGGTTCTGTCCATGCTGTGCATGCTGGGAAACTCAAAGATGTGTGTGTGTGTGTGTGTTTGACCGGTCAGTTGTTCATTACTGTGTTGTGTTGATCTAGCAGAAAACCGGCGGCAGTGACTGAGAAATCCAACCCGTCGAAGCGTCACCGCGACCGCCTGAACGCAGAGCTGGACCGGCTGGCGAGTCTGCTGCCCTTCTCATCCGAGATCATCTCCAAACTGGACAAACTGTCCGTCCTGCGCCTGAGCGTCAGCTACCTGCGGGTCAAGAGCTTCTTCAGCGGTATGTGTGTGTGTGTGTGAGTGTGTGTCCGTCCTGCGCCTGAGCATCAGCTACCTGCGGGTCAAGAGCTTCTTCAGCGGTATGTGTGTGTGTGTGTGTGAGTGTGTGTCCGTCCTGCGCCTGAGCATCAGCTACCTGCGGGTCAAGAGCTTCTTCAGCGGTACGTGAGTGTGTGTGAGTGTGTGTGAACCAGTCGTGGCTTCTAGTGGTCAACCGATATATCGCATGTGTTAGAAGCGGGACTGTTATTTTGACGGGTGGCGCTCACACTCTTCATTAGTTTAGGGCCGCTGTTGAACAGTCATATCTGTTATTATGTAGACCTGTTAAACAAAGAAAGTAAATCTTTAAAGGATGAGTTCACTTCAAAATGAAAATGTCCTGATAATTTACTCACCCCCATCTCGTCCAAGATCAGGGCGAGTGGCGATCGATAGTGGATAATATAATATATAATGTACTGACGGTAACAAGGTTGCGCTGTTGACGCTCGCGCAGCCTCTCGAGGAGAAATCAAACAACGAAACAAATGAGCGCCGCTCACACAGAGAAACTCAGTCACATACTGCAGTAAAAATGTGCAGTTTTTATATTTATAACATATGATAAACAACATCACACGAGCAAGAGTGCTGTTTTCCTGAATACCATCACGATTGAAAATGTGACACTGAATTCATATGATAGTTCCATAAACAATTAATTAAAGCTGCTGTCCGTAACTTTTTTTGTGTTCAAGATTTACAAAAATTATATAATGAGAATGTACAACATGAATCCATTTTCCAAACCGTGTTTTTGTCTTACCCTGAATCATTATGGTACACTTATAATAAGTGTTTATATTGGGACTATTTCAGACGGTGTGGTAGGAGCCGCTGCGGAGGAGCACAGTCCCTGCGTGACTCGCCACAGACATGAACAGAGAGAAGTAGCTCCGGCTGCAGTGTTCTTACGCCAGACGCATGCAGTTCTGTTTATTAACCGCTAGAGCGCAAAAAGTTACGGACTGCAGCTTTAACGTTAAGTCACTTACATTTTAGATGCAATATTGACTGTTTTTGTTCTATTTCAGCAGCGAAAATAGTTCCAAACAAAGATCACAGCAGAACCATAACGCTTCTCACAGCAACAGTGTGAATGATTCAGCGTTTGGAATGAATCGGTTAAATCAAAGATTCAATGACCTATTCGTAAACGACTGCCTCATTCTTGAATGAATCAGCCGTTTGAATGAATCGACTCAATGACTCACTCATTGAGACGGTCAGCGTTTGAAAGAATCGACTCAATGACTCACTCATTATGACAGTCAGCGTTTGAATGAATCGACTCAATGACTCACTCATTATGACGGTCAGTGTTTGAACGAATCGACTCAATGACTCACTCATTATGACGGTCAGCGTTTGAACAAATCGACTCAATGACTCACTCATTATGACGGTCAGCGTTTGAACAAATCGACTCAATGACTCACTCATTAAGACGGTCAGCGTTTGAACGAATCGACTCAATGACTCACTCATTATGACGGTCAGCGTTTGAACAAATCGACTCAATGACTCACTCATTAAGACGGTCAGCGTTTGAACGAATCGACTCAATGACTCACTCATTATGACGGTCAGCGTTTGAACAAATCAACTCAATGACTCACTCATTATGACGGTCAGCGTTTGAACGAATCGACTCAATGACTCACTCATTATGACGGTCAGTGTTTGAACAAATCAACTCAATGACTCACTCATTATGACGGTCAGCGTTTGAACTCGACTCAATGACTCACTCATTATGACGGTCAGCGTTTGAACAAATCGACTCAATGACTCACTCATTATGACGGTCAGCGTTTGAACAAATCGACTCAGTGACTCACTCATTATGACAGTCAGCGTTTGAACGAATCGACTCAATGACTCACTCATTATGACGGTCAGCGTTTGAACAAATCGACTCAATGACTCACTCATTAAGACGGTCAGTGTTTGAACGAATCGACTCAATGACTCACTCATTAAGACGGTCAGCGTTTGAACTCGACTCAATGACTCACTCATTATGACGGTCAGCGTTTGAACAAATCGACTCAATGACTCACTCATTATGACGGTCAGCGTTTGAACAAATCGACTCAATGACTCACTCATTAAGACGGTCAGCGTTTGAACGAATCGACTCAATGACTCACTCATTATGACGGTCAGCGTTTGAACAAATCAACTCAATGACTCACTCATTATGACGGTCAGCGTTTGAACGAATCGACTCAATGACTCACTCATTATGACGGTCAGTGTTTGAACAAATCAACTCAATGACTCACTCATTATGACGGTCAGCGTTTGAACTCGACTCAATGACTCACTCATTATGACGGTCAGCGTTTGAACAAATCGACTCAATGACTCACTCATTAAGGCGGTCAGCGTTTGAACGAATCGACTCAATGACTCACTCATTATGACGGTCAGCGTTTGAACTCAACTCAATGACTCACTCATTATGACGGTCAGCGTTTGAACAAATCGACTCAATGACTCACTCATTAAGACGGTCAGCGTTTGAACGAATCGACTCAATGACTCACTCATTATGACGGTCAGCGTTTGAACTCGACTCAATGACTCACTCATTATGATGGTCAGCGTTTGAACAAATCAACACTCATTAAGACGGTCACATGCCGCCACCTACTGGCAGTTTAGTTTCATGTTTAAACATTCTTATTTGTATATTCAAAAAATACATTATTTATAACATTATTTAATGCAGTTGTAATTTTTCAGTGTAAAATTAGTGGCTGTATGTTATTGTGGCTGTATGTTATAGTGGCTGTATGTTATTGTGGCTGTATGTTATTGTGGCTGTATGTTATAGTGGCTGTATGTTATAGTGGCTGTATGTTATAGTGGCTGTATGCTATAGTGGCTGTATGTTATTGTGGCTGTATGTTATAGTGGCTGTATGTTATAGTGGCTGTATGCTATAGTGGCTGTATGTTATTGTGGCTGTATGTTATAGTGGCTGTATGTTATAGTGGCTGTATGTTATTGTGGCTGTATGTTATTGTGGCTGTATGTTATTGTGGCTGTATGTTATAGTGGCTGTATGTTATAGTGGCTGTATGTTATAGTGGCTGTATGTTATTGTGGCTGTATGTTATTGTGGCTGTATGTTATTGTGGCTGTATGTTATAGTGGCTGTATGTTATTGTGGCTGTATGTTATTGTGGCTGTATGTTATTGTGGCTGTATGTTATTGTGGCTGTATGCTATAGTGGCTGTATGTTTTTGTGGCTGTATGTTATAGTGGCTGTATGTTATAGTGGCTGTATGTTATAGTGGCTGTATGTTATTGTGGCTGTATGTTATTGTGGCTGTATGTTATTGTGGCTGTATGTTATTGTGGCTGTATGTTATAGTGGCTGTATGTTATAGTGGCTGTATGTTATTGTGGCTGTATTTTATTGTGGCTGTATGTTATAGTGGCTGTATGTTATAGTGGCTGTATGTTATAGTGGCTGTATGCTATAGTGGCTGTATGTTTTTGTGGCTGTATGTTATAGTGGTTGTATGTTATAGTGGCTGTATGCTATAGTGGCTGTATGTTTTTGTGGCTGTATGTTATTGTGGTTGTATGTTTTTGTGGCTGTATGCTATAGTGGCTGTATGTTATAGTGGCTGTATGTTATAGTGGCTGTATGTTAATGTGGCTATATGTTATTGTGGCTGTATGTTATTGTGGCTGTATGTTATAGTGGCTGTATGCTATAGTGGCTGTATTTTTTTGTGGCTGTATGTTATAGTGGCTGTATGTTATAGTGGCTGTATGCTATAGTGGCTGTATGTTTTTGTGGCTGTATGTTATTGTGGCTGTATGCTATTGTGGTTGTATGTTTTTGTGGCTGTATGCTATAGTGGCTGTATGTTATAGTGGCTGTATGTTATAGTGGCTGTATGTTAATGTGGCTGTATGTTATTGTGGCTGTATGTTATAGTGGCTGTATGTTATAGTGGCTGTATGTTATAGTGGCTGTATGTTATTGTGGCTGTATGCTATAGTGGCTGTATTTTTTTGTGGCTGTATGTTATAGTGGCTGTATGTTATAGTGGCTGTATGTTATTGTGGCTGTATGTTATAGTGGCTGTATGTTATTGTGGCTGTATGTTATAGTGGCTGTATGCTATAGTGGCTGTATTTTTTTGTGGCTGTATGTTATAGTGGCTGTATGTTATAGTGGCTGTATGTTATAGTGGCTGTATGTTATAGTGTTATTGTGGCTGTATGCTATTGTGGCTGTATGTTATAGTGGCTGTATGCTATAGTGGCTGTATTTTTTTGTGGCTGTATGTTATAGTGGCTGTATGTTATAGTGGCTGTATGTTATAGTGTTATTGTGGCTGTATGCTATAGTGGCTGTATTTTTTTGTGGCTGTATGTTATAGTGGCTGTATGTTATAGTGTTATTGTGGCTGTATGCTATTGTGGCTGTATGTTATTGTGGCTGTATGTTTTTGTGGCTGTATGCTATTGTGGCTGTATGTTATTGTGGCTGTATGCTATAGTGGCTGTATGTTTTTGTGGCTGTATGTTATAGTGGCTGTATGTTATTGTGGCTGTATGTTATTGTGGCTGTATGTTATTGTGGCTGTATGTTATAGTGGCTGTATGTTATTGTGGCTGTATGTTATAGTGGCTGTATGTTATAGTGGCTGTATGTTATTGTGGCTGTATGTTATTGTGGCTGTATGTTATAGTGGCTGTATGTTATTGTGGCTGTATGTTATTGTGGCTGTATGTTATTGTGGCTGTATGTTATAGTGGCTGTATGTTATAGTGGCTGTATGTTATTGTGGCTGTATGTTATAGTGGCTGTATGTTATTGTTAGAGGGTTCTGCTCACCGTTGGCAGAATCATGTGCTGTGAAACTGGGATGTGTGTGTTGGAGTGCTCTGGATTCTGAAGTATTGTTGCCATTGCCGTTGATTTAGCAGTGATCAATTAGTGTATAAATCACTGAAGTGTTTGATAGTGATTATGAATGATCTCTGATATACATGAACATACATGAGCGTCCACACAAACATGCATGGGGTCATGTGCTGATCATGTGATTCCTCTGAAGTGTGTGTGTGTGTGTGTGTGTGTTTCCCCATCACCACTAGAGGGTGTATGAGAGGCGAGACACAGGGAATGCTGGGATATTGTGCCTGTAAATGGCTGTAAGGAGACTCTTCTGAAGTGTCTCAAACATTAATAACTGATGAAATTTAATATAAGAAGTGATGACCTGAATCATCATTCAGATTCAGAGAAATATTGATGCTCAGCTTTATAGATATGATTGTGATTGCATGCAGTATTAAAGGGGTTGTGCAGTTATGATATAATATAACCCAATATAACAACAAATTTTTATCTTTTGAAATAATTAACTGAACAATATGCCTTGGATCACATGAACAGATGATAACCTAACCCTTACACTTTTCCTGTTGGTTCTCTGCAGTGTTGGAACATATTCTGGCAAATTTAACCTTCCTGTTGACTTGTAAAATCACTTCCATTTGTTTTATTAATAAAATATATTGGAAGTAAATTCATAATGTGTCATTACAAATACTTTGCTTTAAAAGTACTTCGTGAGGTGCCTAGAGATTCCCACCCCTACATTTAAACTGGCATGAACACACATCATTCTTGTGTGTGTGTGTGTGTGTGTGTGTGAGTCTGTGTGTGTGTGTCTGTGTGAGTGTGTGTGAGTCTGTGTGTGTGAGTCTGTCTGTGTGTGTGTCTGTGTGAGTGTGTGTGTGTGTGTGTGTGTCTGTCTATGTGTGCGTGTCAGTATCTACAGTTGTCTGTCTCAGTAGTTCGGTCCTGTTGTCGAGTTACAGCAGATGCTCTTTGCTCTGAATGAACTCTGACTCTCAGTCCTGAGAGGAAACGCTTGAGCAAGACGTGTCTAAAAATCTCATCCTGCACAAAGCAGGAGCTTAAGAAGGAAGAAGATCAGATCCGCCACAGGAACAGAGACGTCAGTAACACGTCAGCGCTCGTCCTCTGGTCCACTTTCACATGTGTTTGAAGATCAAGAAACTCTTCAGGAAGTGTAAAACCTGTGGAGAGAAACCACGACGCAAACAAACAAACCCTCCAATTACCATGGCAATATAAATGCTTGACGCAGTGTGTGTTAGAGACGCAGTGTGTTCAGTGTGTGTTAGAGACGCAGTGTGTGTTAGAGACGCAGTGTGTTCAGTGTGTGTTAGAGACGCAGTGTGTGTTAGAGACGCAGTGTGTTCAGTGTGTGTTAGAGACGCAGTGTGTGTTAGAGACGCAGTGTGTTCAGTGTGTGTTAGAGACGCAGTGTGTTCAGTGTGTTAGAGACGCAGTGTGTTCAGTGTGTGTTAGAGACGCAGTGTGTGTTAGAGACGCAGTGTGTTCAGTGTGTGTTAGAGACACAGTGTGTGTTAGAGACGCAGTGTGTTCAGTGTGTGTTAGAGACGCAGTGTGTTCAGTGTGTGTTAGAGACGCAGTGTGTTAGAGACGCAGTGTGTTCAGTGTGTGTTAGAGACGCAGTGTGTTCAGCGTGTGTTAGAGACGCAGTGTGTGTTAGAGACGCAGTGTGTGTTAGAGACGCAGTGTGTTCAGTGTGTGTTAGAGACGCAGTGTGTTCAGCGTGTGTTAGAGACGCAGTGTGTTCAGTGTGTGTTAGAGACGCAGTGTGTTCAGCGTGTGTTAGAGACGCAGTGTGTGTTAAAGACGCAGTGTGTTCAGTGTGTGTTAGAGACGCAGTGTGTTCAGTGTGTGTTAGAGACGCAGTGTGTTCAGTGTGTGTTAGAGACGCAGTGTGTTCAGCGTGTGTTAGAGACGCAGTGTGTTCAGCGTGTGTTAGAGACGCAGTGTGTTCAGTGTGTTAGAGACGCAGTGTGTTCAGCGTGTGTTTGAGACGCAGTGTTTTCAGCGTGTGTTTGAGACGCAGTGTGTTCAGCGTGTGTTTGAGACGCAGTGTGTTCAGCGTGTGTTAGAGACGCAGTGTGTTCAGCGTGTGTTAGAGACGCAGTGTGTTCAGTGTGTTAGAGACGCAGTGTGTGTTAGAGACGCAGTGTGTTCAGCGTGTGTTAGAGACGCAGTGTGTTCAGCGTGTGTTAGAGACGCAGTGTGTTCAGTGTGTTAGAGACGCAGTGTGTTCAGCGTGTGTTAGAGACGCAGTGTTTTCAGCGTGTGTTTGAGACGCAGTGTGTTCAGCGTGTGTTAGAGACGCAGTGTGTTCAGCGTGTGTTAGAGACGCAGTGTGTTCAGTGTGTTAGAGACGCAGTGTGTTCAGCGTGTGTTAGAGACACAGTGTGTTCAGCGTGTGTTAGAGACGCAGTGTGTTCAGCGTGTGTTAGAGACGCAGTGTGTTCAGCGTGTGTTAGAGACGCAGTGTGTGTTAGAGACGCAGTGTGTTCAGCATGTGTTAGAGACGCAGTGTGTTCAGTGTATGTTAGAGACACAGTGTGTTCAGCGTGTGTTAGAGACGCAGTGTGTTCAGTGTGTTAGAGACGCAGTGTGTTCAGCGTGTGTTTGAGACGCAGTGTTTTCAGCGTGTGTTTGAGACGCAGTGTGTTCAGCGTGTGTTTGAGACGCAGTGTGTTCAGTGTGTTAGAGACGCAGTGTGTTCAGCGTGTGTTTGAGACGCAGTGTTTTCAGCGTGTGTTTGAGACGCAGTGTGTTCAGCGTGTGTTTGAGACGCAGTGTGTTCAGCGTGTGTTAGAGACGCAGTGTGTTCAGCGTGTGTTAGAGACGCAGTGTGTTCAGTGTGTTAGAGACGCAGTGTGTGTTAGAGACGCAGTGTGTTCAGCGTGTGTTAGAGACGCAGTATGTTCAGTGTGTTAGAGACGCAGTGTGTTCAGCGTGTGTTAGAGACGCAGTGTGTTCAGCGTGTGTTAGAGACGCAGTGTGTTCAGCGTGTGTTAGAGACGCAGTGTGTTCAGTGTGTTAGAGACGCAGTGTGTTCAGCGTGTGTTTGAGACGCAGTGTTTTCAGCGTGTGTTTGAGACGCAGTGTGTTCAGCGTGTGTTTGAGACGCAGTGTGTTCAGTGTGTTAGAGACGCAGTGTGTTCAGCGTGTGTTAGAGACGCAGTGTGTTCAGCGTGTGTTAGAGACGCAGTGTGTGTTAGAGACGCAGTGTGTTCAGCATGTGTTAGAGACGCAGTGTGTTCAGTGTATGTTAGAGACGCAGTGTGTTCAGCGTGTGTTAGAGACGCAGTGTGTTCAGCGTGTGTTAGAGACGCAGTGTGTTCAGCGTGTGTTAGAGACGCAGTGTGTTCAGCGTGTGTTAGAGACGCAGTGTGTTCAGCGTGTGTTAGAGACGCAGTGTGTTCAGCGTGTGTTAGAGACGCAGTGTGTTCAGCGTGTGTTAGAGACGCAGTGTGTTCAGCGTGTGTTTGAGACGCAGTGTGTTCAGCGTGTGTTTGAGACGCAGTGTGTTCAGCGTGTGTTAGAGACGCAGTGTGTTCAGTGTGTGTTAGAGACGCAGTGTGTTCAGCGTGTTAGAGACGCAGTGTGTTCAGCGTGTTAGAGACGCAGTGTGTTCAGTGTGTGTTAGAGACGCAGTGTGTGTTAGAGACGCAGTGTGTTCAGCGTGTGTTAGAGACGCAGTGTGTTCAGCGTGTGTTAGAGACGCAGTGTGTTCAGCGTGTGTTAGAGACGCAGTGTGTTCAGCGTGTGTTAGAGACACAGTGTGTTCAGCGTGTGTTAGAGACGCAGTGTGTTCAGCGTGTGTTACAGACGCAGTGTGTTCAGTGTGTGTTAGAGACGCAGTGTGTGTTAGAGACACAGTGTGTTCAGCGTGTGTTAGAGACGCAGTGTGTTCAGCGTGTGTTAGAGACGCAGTGTGTTCAGTGTGTGTTAGAGACGCAGTGTGTGTTAGAGACGCAGTGTGTTCAGCGTGTGTTAGAGACGCAGTGTGTTCAGCGTGTGTTAGAGACGCAGTGTGTTCAGCGTGTGTTAGAGACGCAGTGTGTTCAGTGTGTGTTAGAGACGCAGTGTGTTAGAGACGCAGTGTGTTCAGCGTGTGTTAGAGACGCAGTGTGTTCAGTGTGTGTTAGAGACGCAGTGTGTGTTAGAGACGCAGTGTGTTCAGCGTGTGTTAGAGACGCAGTGTGTTCAGTGTGTGTTAGAGACGCAGTGTGTGTTAGAGACGCAGTGTGTTCAGCGTGTGTTAGAGACGCAGTGTGTTCAGCGTGTGTTAGAGACACAGTGTGTTCAGCGTTTGTTAGAGACGCAGTGTGTTCAGCGTGTGTTAGAGACGCAGTGTGTTCAGCGTGTTAGAGACGCAGTGTGTTCAGTGTGTTAGAGACGCAGTGTGTGTTAGAGACGCAGTGTGT
>CM077214.1:33705698-33758425 GCA_039654625.1 Rhinogobio ventralis
ACTTGCAGTTAGGGTTAGGGTTAGTCGCCTTGAGTTCACTGAGCTCCTGAGAGCGACCCATTCTTTCACAAATGTTTGTAGAAGCGTCTGCATGCCTAGTGCTTGATTTATACACCTGTGGCCATGAAGGGATTGAACACCTGAACTCAGGGATTTGGAGGGTGTGCCAATACTTTTAGAAATATAGAGTATATATATATATAATTTTTTGTCCAATTAATACAAGAAATAATGGACATTGATCTTCAGTTGTGTGACCTGAACATGTCTGTCTGAAGATCCTGCTTTGTGTCGTTATCTGTGGAACTATGATTATTTGCATGTAAAGCTTCAGTTATGTTTGCTGTCATTTTGAAAGTGTTTTATGTTCCCGGTGTCTCATAAATTTTAATCCTGTGTCTGCAAGGTCAGATATCATGGAAATCTGGGTGTTTAATATGTGCTTGTTCTCAACCCTTTTTTAGGATCAGAAAGTTCATTCCTTTACTTGAATTTTTATTTCGTTAAGTTAAACGTTTGTTTTATAAATGTGAGAATTATTCAGTGCTATTTAATGTTTCCTCTCAGTCGTATTACAGTTTCTGACAGAGACATTTTTAGTTCCCCAAGCAGAAGAAGGGTTAGACCGAAGAAATGTGAACAACAAACTGATGTCTTTGATGTCACATGACCAGCAGCAGATAGAGACACACAATGGCACATATAATGAACCGTTAGGCTCCATAACATCGAGGCTTAACCTTCTGCGGCGAGCATTCCACAGCCTGCCAGCAGTCATCAATATTTAACAGCTGTTGTTCTTCTGAAAGTCTTTATAGGCTAATGTGGCTTCCTCCGTTTGCACGCAAGGGCTTGGACGCAAGCCAGCCGGCTGTCAGACACGCTGCAGACTGACAGAAGACTGGATCGCGTGACAGCAGCACCTCGCTCGGCCAGCACCTCTCTCTTTCTCTCTCTGTGTGTGTGTGTGTGTTTCCTGTGCTGGTTGGTCAGAGCGGTTATGGGGCGGGGCTCAGCGTGTGTCAGTCTGTGTTCACTCACTCGAGCTGCTCCACATGATCAGGAATAATCCCACAGAGAAGCCAAAGAAAGAACTGAGACCGTTTAAACTCACCGAAGGGTCGAGACACACGTGAAGCGTCTGGTCCTAATAGTTTTGAGAGAGTTAGCAAGAGTCACAGTTTTAGCCTCCTTCACTTCTTTATGGATCATGCATGAGATATTTCTTGAGTGAGATGAAGATCTCAGTGTGTTAAGCTTTTAGATGGACAGCAGACTGTAAATGTTTTCTAGAGCTGAACATGACTGTAATGCTGTGATATATACACAAGTCATTTCAGTTTGTCAAAAACACGAAGATGCTTTTATGAGCAGCACATGGCAGCACATCAAATAACGGCAGAGTTTGAGGCGTTTCCAGACACAATGAGCTGTTCTCTTACGTTAGGGTTAGAATAAGGATGTTGACAGAAAGAGGAAGAGAACAGAGCTGAAGTTGACTGTTCACACATTGGAAAATTCATGCCAGTCACGTATACGAAATAAAATGTAATGTAAATGAATGTGCAAAGTATTTTACTGTATTCTTTCCTGTTCCAGCAGCTGCCCAGGAAAACCCTCGTGAGAAACACGTGAGCGGGAAGGAGCGCGACACGACGGACACATTCGTCCCTGAGAGCCAGCTGCTGCTAGAGGTGTGTGTGAGTGTGTGTGTGTGTGTGTGAGTGTGAGTGTGTGTGTGAGTGAGAGTGTGTGTGTGTGTGTGTGTGTGTGTGTGTGTGTGTGTTCATGTTTTTCTATCCTGGTGGGGACTTCACCCTGAATGCGCACACACTCATGGGGACTCGTGTCACTGTGGGGACATAAATTGAGTCCCCATGAGGAAACAAGCTTATAAATCAGACAGAATTCGTTTTTTTGAAAATGTAAAAATGCCTGTAGTTTTGTCTGATAGGTAGGTTTAGGGTTAGTGTGAGTGTGTGTGTGTGTGTGAGAGTGTATGGTGTATGGTGTGTGTGTGTGTGTGTGTGTGCGTGTGTGTGTGAGTGTGTGTGTGTGAGTGTGTGTGTGAGTGAGTGTGTGTGTGAGTGAGAGTGTGTGAGTAAGTGAGAGTGTGTGTGTGTGAGAGTGAGAGTGTGTGTGTGTGTGTGAGAGTGTGTTTGTGAGAGTGTATGGTGTGTGTGTGTGTGAGAGAGAGTGTGTGTGAGTGTGTGTGAGAGTGAGAGTGTGTGAGTAAGTGAGAGTGTGTGTGTGTGTGAGAGTGAGAGTGTGTGTGTGAGAGTGTGTGTGTAAGTGAGAGTGTGTGTGTGAGAGAGTGTGTGTGTTTGAGTGAGAGTGTGTGTGAGTGAGTGTGTGTGTGTGTGTGTGTGTGTGAGTGAGTTAGAGTGTGTGTGTGAGAGTGTGTGAGTGAGTGTGTGTGTGTGTTTGAGTGAGTGTGTGTGTGTGTGTGTGTGTTTGAGTGAGAGTGTGTGTGTGTGTGTAAATGTGCACTGATGACAACATTAACTGTCATTGATACTGTAGAAGAATAGTCTGGTTTACTAGTGAGTTGATTGACTAGGTTTGCACCGTTGACTTGTTAAACACACAGAATGAGAGGCAGCGGCTCCTCAAGAGACTCTCATTGAGCGGGACAATGTGTTGCGTGACTTAAGGAATCACAGCCTTCAGCTTCCCGACTCAATCCCAGAGGAGAAGAATATTCCAGAGTTTCCGTGGAAATACTCTGAATGGGTTTTTTTCGTGACCTTTTTGATGTGCCTTTGAAGTCTTTGTGACAATGTGAGAAAGGAGGAAAAGCCATCAGGATGTCAATAGAAACAGAGAGGGAGTTTTCATGATCCGTTTTCAGGGCTGAATTTCTGTTTAAAATCTCTGTAGTTAAACTCAAATCCGCTCCGAGCAGCAGGTGCTGTTTTCCCAGAGCTCGTCTTCATGAAGATCTCAGATACAGTCCTCACATTAAATACAGTCGCAAAACCATCATACAGAATCAGAAATCACCTTTACACACTCACTGGATAAACAAATGAATGAATGAACGAACAAACTGCTGTTTAGATGAGTGTTCAAATGATTTCTGATATTTTCTGAAGCTCATCAAGAAAATGTAGAAATTCTGCTCACTACTTGCATCACTAAACTTGCATCATCACAAAAAGACAGTTTGACTCCAGATCACGTGTTTATTTACTGGTGAAACGGCACAGGGCAGACAGTGACGAGTCTGTTGTGTTTCAGTCTCTAGCAGGTTTTGCGCTGGTCGTCAGCAGTGACGGGATGGTCTTCTACGCGTCCTCCACCATCGTTGACTACTTGGGCTTCCACCAGGTGAGATCACATCAGAACATCACACACATCACATGACAGACGTGATCAGAACATCACACACATCACATGACAAACGTGATCAGAACATCACACACATCACATGTGATCAGAACATCACACACATCACATGTGATCAGAACATAACACGCATCACATGACAGACATGATCAGAACATCACACGCATCACGACAGACGTGATCACACGCATCACGACAAACGTGATCAGAACATCACGCATCACGACAAACGTGATCAGAACATCACACACATCACATGTGATCAGAACATCACACACATCACATGTGATCAGAACAGACGTGATCAGAACATCACACAATCACATGACAGATGTGATCAGAACATCACACGCATCACGACAAACGTGATCAGAACATCACACATCACATGACAGACGTGATCAGAACATCACACGCATCACATGTGATCAGAACATCACACGCATCACATGACAGAGACGTGATCAGAACATCACACACATCTCATGACAGACGTGATCAGAACATCACACACATCACATGACAGACGTGATCAGAACATCACACACATCACATGACAGACGTGATCAGAACATCACACACATCACATGACAAACGTGATCAGAACATCACACATCACATGACAGACGTGATCAGAACATCACACGCATCACATGACAGACGTGATCAGAACATCACACATCACATGACAGACGTGATCAGAACATCACACACATCACATGACAGACGTGATCAGAACATCACACACATCACATGACAGACGTGATCAGAACATCACACACATCACATGACAGACGTGATCAGAACATCACATACATCACACACATCACATGACAGACGTGATCAGAACATCACACATCACATGACAGACGTGATCAGAACATCACACGCATCACATGTGATCAGAACATCACACGCATCACATGACAGAGACGTGATCAGAACATCACACACATCTCATGACAGACGTGATCAGAACATCACACACATCACATGACAGACGTGATCAGAACATCACACATCACATGACAAACGTGATCAGAACATCACACATCACATGACAGACGTGATCAGAACATCACACACATCACATGACAGACGTGATCAGAACATCACACATCACATGACAGACGTGATCAGAACATCACACACATCACATGACAGACGTGATCAGAACATCACACACATCACATGACAGACGTGATCAGAACATCACACACATCACATGACAGACGTGATCAGAACATCACATACATCACATGACAGACGTGATCAGAACATCACACACATCACATGACAGACGTGATCAGATCACACGCATCACATGACAGACGTGATCAGATCACACGCATCACATGACAGACGTGATCAGAAGATCACACACATCACATGACAGACGTGATCAGATCACACGCATCACATGACAGACGTGATCAGAACATCACACACATCACATGTGATCAGAACATCACACGCATCACATGACAGAGACGTGATCAGAACATCACACGCATCACATGACAGAGACGTGATCAGAACACCACATGACAGTTGACAGATTCAGATCACGTGTTTACATGTGTGACAGGCGTGATCAGAACATCACACACATCAAGACAAACGTGATCAGAACATCACACATCACGTGACAGACGTGATCAGAACATCACACATCACGTGACAGACGTGATCAGAACATCACACATCACATGACAGACGTGATCAGAACATCACACATCACATGACAGATGTAATCAGAACATCACACATCACATGACAGACGTGATCAGAACATCACACGCATCACATGACAGACGTGATCAGAACATCACACGCATCACATGACAGACGTGATCAGAACATCACACATCACATGACAGACGTGATCAGAACATCACACGCATCACATGACAGACGTGATCAGAACATCACACATCACATGACAGGCGTGATCGTGATCAATATCTGATATAAGGATATGTCAAGTCCTCGTAAGAGTGTGTGTGTAAAGTGGTCAGAATTCCAGGCTGTTGTGGTAAATCTGTGTGTGTCACCACGGTAAAGCCATCACAACTGTCCTCTAAGGAACAATGACTTCAGTCACAGAAACGCTGGGTTATTTTCTTCTTTTAGTGGCGGATCTCACGCGGTCAGTCGTACAGAACTGCTGCTTTACAAGGCAAATGTTCAGAGAGCTTTGCGTGCCTGGTGTATGGAAAGTATGAGGCAAGTTTCACTATTATAGAAAGAATCTGTCATTTCTGACAAAAGAAAAGAAGAGGAAGAATTAAGCATACAGGCTTATTTTGGGAAGGCTGGGATCTGGTACGTTCGGCAGTTGGTGTCACGCGACGTTTAACACTTCATGACCACGCGGTTAGATCCTGGAATCTGAGCCGTCTGACCACAATAAAGCTACACATTCCACTGTAAAAGGCCAATGTTTTTATATATATATATATATATATATATATATATATATATATATATATATATATATATACACATACACTCACCTAAAGGATTATTAGGAACACCATACTAATACTGTGTTTGACCCCCTTTCGCCTTCAGAACTGCCTTAATTCTACGTGGCATTGATTCAACAAGGTGCTGAAAGCATTCTTTAGAAATGTTGGCCCATATTGATAGGATAGCATCTTGCAGTTGATGGAGATTTGTGGGATGCACATCCAGGGCACGAAGCTCCCGTTCCACCACATCCCAAAGATGCTCTATTGGGTTGAGATCTGGTGACTGTGGGGGCCATTTTAGTACAGTGAACTCATTGTCATGTTCAAGAAACCAATTTGAAATGATTGGAGCTTTGTGACATGGTGCATTATCCTGCTGGAAGTAGCCATCAGAGGATGGGTACATGGCGGTCATAAAGGGATGGACATGGTCAGAAACAATGCTCAGGTAGGCCGTGGCATTTAAACGATGCCCAATTGGCACTAAGGGGCCTAAAGTGTGCCAAGAAAACATCCCCCACACCATTACACCACCACCACCAGCCTGCACAGTGGTAACAAGGCATGATGGATCCATGTTCTCATTCTGTTTACGCCAAATTCTGACTCTACCATCTGAATGTCTCAACAGAAATCCAGACTCATCAGACCAGGCAACATTTTTCCAGTCTTCAACTGTCCAATTTTGGTGAGCTCGTGCAAATTGTAGCCTCTTTTTCCTATTTGTAGTGGAGATGAGTGGTACCCGGTGGGGTCTTCTGCTGTTGTAGCCCATCCGCCTCAAGGTTGTGCGTGTTGTGGCTTCACAAATGCTTTGCTGCATACCTCGGTTGTAACTAGTGGTTATTTCAGTCAAAGTTGCTCTTCTATTAGCTTGAATCAGTCGGCCCATTCTCCTCTGACCTCTAGCATCAACAAGGCATTTTCGCCCACAGGACTGCCGCATACTGGATGTTTTTCCCTTTTCACACCATTCTTTGTAAACTCTAGAAATGGTTGTGCGTGAAAATCCCAGTAACTGAGCAGATTGTGAAATACTCAGACCGGCCCGTCTGGCACCAACAACCATGCCACGCTCAAAATTGCTTAAATCATCTTTCTTTCCCATTCTGACATTCAGTTTGGAGTTCAGGAGATTGTCTTGACCAGGACCACACCCCTAAATGCATTGAAGCAACTGCCATGTGATTGGTTGATTAGATTAATGAGAAATTGAACAGGTGTTCCTAATAATCCTTTAGGTGAGTGTATATATATATATACAGCTGGGGAGATGTCATCGCTCTGCTGCAGAATTTCAATGGTATCAACATTTATTCCATGTGACAATATTAGGTCTGGAGTATGATTACGGCGATGAGTGGGTCCTGATACGTGTTGCCTAACTCCAATAGAGTTTAGAATGTCTCTAAATGCCAATCCCAATGCGTCTTTTTCATTGTCTACATGGATATTAAAATCACCAACAATTAGGACTTTATCTGTAGCCAGTACTAACTCTGATAGAAAATCAGCAAATTCTCTGGTAAAGTGTGTAACTTGTGACTATGGTGGCTGGTGTCTCTATTTTCATGTTCCGTGTAATAGAATCGCTAATAACTAGGGCACTTTTAACAGGATTCTCAGTGGGTGCGTCACTGAGTGGGGAGAACCTGTTTGATGTTCTAATCGGAACGGAAGAGTGTTTTTTTGATCCGCGACTATGCCGTCTCACCGTCACCCAGTTGCCCTGCTGCACGGGCTCTACAGCTGGAACCGTACAATGTACAGATTTCACTAAGCTAGTCGCATCCAAAGCAGTGTCTAAAGCCGTTACATTCTCACTACTCTCAGATAAAGTCTGGATGCGTGTCTCTAATTCTGAAATCTTCTCCGTCAGCCTGACTATCTCCTTACATTTATCACATGTGAAGCTCTGTTCGCCAATGGAGAAATTCTGAACATGTAACTGGCAGTGCAAGTGACAATAACAGGAGAAGATGACATGGCTTACCGTGTTTGTTGATTAAACCAGCTCACCACAGTTGTTTGATGGACTCAGAAAACAGGAGACAGGAGACCCGGATGCACGTATGGCAGGCTAACAGGCTAGCGAAATGCTAACGCGTGATAGTGATTTAGATTAAAAGCTAGCGATGTCAGATTTAATGTGATAGGCAATATTAGACAATATATGGTGATGAGTAAGTTATATTTAGCAGTATAAACAACAGGGAATGATATCAAATAAAGATTCAAAGCAAGCAAAGCAGACGCAAACACTCAGCAGCAGGCAGACAGGAGCAATCGATCAGGAGCCAAAGGATCAACAACAACACCTCCGTGTGGCCTGTGTGGTCCGATCAAACAGACGAGCTACTGGAGCTCAAATTGCTCAAGAAGTTAATGCTGGTTCTGATAGAAAGGTGTCTAGTGGAGTCCATGCCTCGACGGGTCAGGGCTGTTTTGGCAGCAAAAGGGGACCAACACAATATTTGGTAATAATGTTATGCCTGATCGGTGTATAATATATACAGTATATATATATATATATATATATATATATTTAGTATTAATATTTGAATATTTCTAAAAGTCTAACATTCAGTTCCCACGGGTCCTTGAAATCCTTGAAAGTTTGTGAATCTGGAAAAA
This sequence comes from Rhinogobio ventralis, assembly GCA_039654625.1. Taxonomy (NCBI): domain Eukaryota; kingdom Metazoa; phylum Chordata; class Actinopteri; order Cypriniformes; family Gobionidae; genus Rhinogobio; species Rhinogobio ventralis. The sequence continues at coordinate 33,714,155 of CM077214.1, forward strand.
AACAGTTCCCACGGGTCCTTGAAATCCTTGAAAGTTTGTGAATCTGGAAAAAAAAAGGTCCTTGAAAGTGCTTGAATTTATTTTGTGCATGAAGTTTTCTGGAAAAAATTCCATATTATTCCCTCCGGTCCGCTAATGTGTTATTTCGGCAACACTTTGTGGCCTGTGCATACTAGCTTGCTTTATTTACGTTAGTTACGTGTATTCACGCGTCATGTTAATTGTTTCCCGCGGGAGGTATTTTGTGTTGTTGTCGTCTTTGCCACAATGTTCACGCACACACGAAACTACTTCGATGGTACCGCAACGGTTTCAGTGCTTACACCAAACCCAAATATGTTCAGTCAATGACTGTATATTTTGTTCAATAAACATAAAACATTTGTGATAATCTGTTGCCCAAATATTTTTTTAATGTAATATTGAATTGTTAAGATAATGTAAACCCATGAGGCAAGAAAAACTCTACAGCATATTCATATATCTTAAAACTTCTGGTGAGACTTCCATGAGCCTTTTCAATAAAGTCATCAGAATCATCAGAGTCATCAGAGTCATTGTAGAATACAGTATATGATGTACTGAATATTCTTCAGTTTTATGCAAAACAGAAATATACGACAAATAGAATATCAGCAACAAAAATGCAACAAAAAAAAAAGCTTTTTTGCATAGTTGTGTTTGACACATGAAAACTAACAATGTCTCTTAAAAGGAAACACGATGTGACCTCACTCTCACTTGAGTGTGTCCCACATTGAGTCCTTGCGTTTGAGGGTATTGGACCTGGAAAGACCTTGAATTTGAAGTTAACTAAGGTGTGGGAACCCTGTGTATATAAATATATATAAAGCAGAGTAGGGTTTGTTGGCCGTATGAAATGGTCGTCATAATGGGGTCAGAGCCCCTGGGTCACAGCGCCTCTCTTTTCTTTCTCTCCGCAGACAGATGTGATGCATCAGAACGTGTTTGATTACATTCACGTGGACGACCGGCAGGAGTTCAGACGGCAGCTGCACTGGGCCATGAACCCTTCGGCCCAAAGCCTGGAGCAGCCGTTACCCAGCGGCACGGGTGCGAGAACACACACATCACATGCATGTATGTGACTGGAGCCAGTGCTGACGTTTGAGCGCTCATGTCTGTCTTGTAGGTGAAGATTTTGTGGTCAGCACTTTGTTTCAGTCTGAGGAGTTCTCCTGCTTCCTAAACCGCTGTTTTATCCTGCGAGTTCGCTGCTTACTGGACAGCACATCTGGATTTCTGGTGAGAGAACAGAGACTTCTAATAACTTCCATGAGATTTTTCCTTAAAGGGTCCATAACACACAGTTTCTGCCGGTCTCGTGTTAATCTTGAGTATCTATAGAGTAGTGTTGATCCTTCATATCTCCCAAGAGCCTTTAGTTTATCATATTTATAAAAGACAGATACACTGAACCGATTCTTTCAGAAAACAGCCGAGCTCGTGGAGGCATGCAGTGGGCGGAGCTAAAGAGTCACACACACTCTCTCTCTCTCTCTCTCTCTCTCTCTCTCTCTCTCAATCACACACTCTCTCAAACACTCACAATCACACTCACTCACTCACACACTCACAATCACACACACACTCACACACAGTTTCTGCCGGTCTCGTGTTAATCTTGAGTATCTATAGAGTAGTGTTGATCCTTCATATCTCCCAAGAGCCTTTAGTTTATCATATTTATAAAAGACAGATACACTGAACCGATTCTTTCAGAAAACAGCTGAGCTCGTGGAGGCATGCAGTGGGCAGAGCTAAAGAGTCACACACACTCTCTCTCTCTCTCTCTCTCTCTCTCTCTCTCAATCACACACTCTCTCAAACACTCACAATCACACACACACTCACAATCACACTCACACACAGTTTCTGCCGGTCTCGTGTTAATCTTGAGTATCTATAGAGTAGTGTTGATCCTTCATATCTCCCAAGAGCCTTTAGTTTATCATATTTATAAAAGACAGATACACTGAACCGATTCTTTCAGAAAACAGCCGAGCTCGTGGAGGCATGCAGTGGGCGGAGCTAAAGAGTCACACACACTCTCTCTCTCTCTCTCTCTCTCTCTCTCTCAATCACACACTCTCTCAAACACTCACAATCACACTCACTCACTCACACACTCACAATCACACACACACTCACAATCACACTCACACACAGTTTCTGCCGGTCTCGTGTTAATCTTGAGTATCTATAGAGTAGTGTTGATCCTTCATATCTCCCAAGAGCCTTTAGTTTATCATATTTATAAAAGACAGATACACTGAACCGATTCTTTCAGAAAACAGCCGAGCTCGTGGAGGCATGCAGTGGGCAGAGCTAAAGAGTCACACACACTCTCTCTCTCTCTCTCTCTCTCTCTCTCTCTCAATCACACACTCTCTCAAACACTCACAATCACACTCACTCACTCACACACTCACAATCACACACACACTCACAATCACACTCACACACAGTTTCTGCCGGTCTCGTGTTAATCTTGAGTATCTATAGAGTAGTGTTGATCCTTCATATCTCCCAAGAGCCTTTAGTTTATCATATTTATAAAAGACAGATACACTGAACCGATTCTTTCAGAAAACAGCTGAGCTCGTGGAGGCATGCAGTGGGCAGAGCTAAAGTCACACACACACTCTCTCTCTCTCTCTCTCTCTCTCAATCACACACTCTCTCAAACACTCACAATCACACACACACACACACACACTCACTCACTCACACACTCACAATCACAATCACACTCACACACACAGTTTCTGCCGGTCTCGTGTTAATCTTGAGTATCTATAGAGTAGTGTTGATCCTTCATATCTCCCAAGAGTCTTTAGTTTATCATATTTATAAAAGACAGATACACTGAACCGATTCTTTCAGAAAGCAGCCGAGCTTGTGGAGGCGGGCAGTGGGCGGAGCTAAAGAGTCACACACACTCTCTCTCTCTCTCTCTCTCTCTCTCACAATCACACACTCTCTCAAACACTCACAATCACACACACACACACACTCACTCACTCACACACACAATCACACACACACGCACACACACTCACACTCAATCACACACTCTCTCACGCACACTGTCTCTCACGCGCACACACACACTCTCTCTCTCACGCACACTCACTCACTCACATACACACAATCACACACACACACACACACTCAATCACACACACACACACTCACAATCACACACTCATAAATCACACTCTCACACACACACACTCACACACTCATTTTTACTTTCTCAAAAAAACTCATTCTGTATGATTTATAAGCCTTTTGAAAAATGGGCACATGGGTAATGTCCTCATAAGTCACCCTCTCCTGTAATACCTGTGTCATACCCATGTCATTATACACATTTGTGTCCTGATATGTCACAAAAACACGAACACACACACACACTATACGTTGGTGTTGTTTACATTATATGCACTTATGCCCCGATTGCCAACAAAACACACACACACACACACTCTCTCACACACACACACACACACACATTTGATGCAGTTTCACTCACACCTGTGGTTTCCATTCATGACCAGGAACAAACACACACACTTGCAGAACTCCGAAACACAAACTGCATCCACTGTTCCCTTAACGCTGGGTTATTTGGGAAGCTGAACAAGGTGATCTTTCCCTCACACCAGAAACACACTTCTTTAGTGACATTGTTGATCTTGTGTGTAAAAACACAACGCCAGCACCGCCGACGGCTCCCGTAACCCCAACACGCTCTTGCTCTCGCTGATGTGTGAGAGTGTGTGTGTGAGTAGTGTGTGTGTGAGAGTATGTGTGTGTGTGAGAGTGTGTGTGTGTGTGAGAGAGTGAGTATGATTGTGTGTGAGTGTGTGTGTGTGTGAGTGTGTGAGAGAGTGTGTGTGAGAGAGTGAGTATGATTGTGTGTGAGTGTGTGTGAGAGAGTGAGTATGATTGTGTGTGAGTGTGTGTGTGTGTGTGAGAGAGTGTGTGTGAGAGAGTGAGTATGATTGTGTGTGTGTGAGAGAGTGTGTGTGTGAGAGAGTGAGTGTGTGAGAGAGTGAGTGTGTGTGTGAGAGAGAGTGTGTGCGTGTGTTCATCTGTGAGAAGTGCCCATATAAGGAACTCTGCCCTTTATGACGTCATACAGGGACATACTCGGAAAAAACTTCCCGAAACGTATACGAATCCTGAAGGAGTGTATTTGGTAAAGAAATACTCTGTCACACGTCCAACTCGTGTTGTGAACTGCTGTCCATGTTTATCATGAGAATCAACTCTTTAACAGCGTAAATAAGGCAGAATGCAGGAAACAGCATTAGACACCCTCCCTCCCCTCCTTTAAATTCCCTCCAAACTTTTGATGGTTCGGCTGCAGGTCTGGAGTCACCAGAACTAGTTCTCCGCGAGTGTTTGCTGCACACAAACACGGTTGATTCAGAAGGTTGTGTTAGACATCTGCTTGTGACGTTCATACGCCTGTGCTCAGATCTGAACCGGCTGTGCTTCCAGACGATGCAGTTCCAGGGCCGACTGAAGTTCCTTCACGGTCAGAGGAAGAAGACGGCGTCCGGAGCGGTTCTTCCTCCTCAGCTGGCGCTCTTCTGTGTGGCCGTGCCGCTGCTGCTGCCCTCCATCGCTGAGATGAAGATGAAGAGCAGCGTGATGAAGGGCAAACACAAGAACCCTGCCGTTCTCGCCTCATTAGATCACAAGTAAGTCTTTTCTGCTCCGTCGCTGCTAGTGCTGAAGAAATGTACAACCCTTTTATTCACCTTTTGTAGTTTAGTTAGTGCAAACCCTAATCCAATTGAACTGAACTGAGCTGAATTTTGCAACAGTTGTTTTCCTGTTTGTCACTGTAAAGCTGTTTTAAAAAACTGTTCTGTATAAAGCGCTGAACTGACCTAGACTCTGAAAAAACACTTGGAGAACATAATAGTTATTATATTTACTATATTTTGGGACCAAATGTTATATTGCACAAATACAGGAATGATGGCGCTCTGACTCATTTCAGCCATGAATGTGATGGAGGGATCTTGACGCATTTTCCTTTACAGATGTGATTGGACACGGACACTCTTTTCAGGTCCTTCCACATCGACTTCTTACTGCGCGTTCACACTGCCGCCGGGAGAGCGTCAACATTCGCTCCGGCCGCCAGCGACGCTGTAGAAAGATCCGCCGCCGCGCTGACGTAGATCGAGTGCTTGGTCCTTCTATAAACTTTATTTAAAGGGGCCAAAGCACACAAGCATGTTGATCGGTATTAGTGCAGACTGACCACAGGTAGGGTAAAAGATAACCTCATGAAATCATTTAAATGTGAAAGTTAAAAAAAATGATAGATGGAAAGAACTTAACAATTATAGTTACATGTTTGCTAACGAAATAAACCAATTAAAAGCCATCTGTGTGTTCATGGTTAAGTGCTGGTCTAATTTCAACATGCAGTTTATAGGAGGCGTTTACTAGCCTTGGTCTTTAATTAACATTAATTTCTGTGAAGCCTGCATTACAGTAACTGTCCTGGTTGAAGTGTGGCCTTAATGCAATTGGTCAAATCTGTGTTGTTTTGAGCCAATGAATTGCATTCCCGCTGAAAATCAAGCGTTCTAGAGCGAAAATGTTGCCAATAAATAGTGTTGCGCTTCTTATCAAGCCCGCCACAGCAATGATCAGCCTCTCCTCCATTTTGCTTGGGAACGGATGTGATGGAAACCAAAGTTTTCAGGACTGCATTCTCTGGAATCCTCTCTAGCAGGACTTCTACATTCTGATTGAGTGCCGCCGAACCGTGTCATATCTCATTACCATAAAGTTGACCTGACTTCAACTCTCCTCGACGCCCAAGACGTGCCGCTGCTCGAATGATTGACTTCCGGCCACTTTGACGCTCTCGCCAGCGGCGGTGTGAACGCACGGTTAGGGTTCAGGACTTTAGAGCTTTACGTTTGTTTCTTTTTTAGCCATTTAGATGGAATTGCATGTTTATTTTCCTGCTAAATCTTCAGATCTGACTGATAACTCAACAGGTTCTGGTTAGTGCTAATTCTGTGTGTGTTTGTCTCCGGCAGTGACAGAGACGATGCTCTCAGACGGTCACACATCATCCTCTCCAAAGACAACGTCAAGTACAAGAGCGACGCTCACTACGGTCCAGACGAGCCCTTAAACTTCTGCAAGTCTGCGTCGAGCGGCCAGAAGTTCATGAGCCTGGACTACGGCGTGTGGCCCGCGAGAAGCTCCTCCGTACGGACGGGTCACGGGGTCGACCTGCCGCCCGCCGCCCGGAAATACACACACTACGGAAAACCGTATCGCCCGGGCCCTGGATATTACAGCAACAGGGCAGACGCGTTCGTGCCGAAAATGTACGGGAGCGCCGCACACAGCGACTACGGCGCAGACGGCATTAAGAGCGAGAACTTCTGCTACGAAGGCCACAGCGAGGGATACGATGCACACGTGATGCCCGAGCCACCCATAAAGGTGGAGCAGGACTCGGACTCGGAGAATGGCTGCGACGTCTACGGACGGTACCCGAGCGGCTATGACGGTGCGCAGATGAAAGCGGAGGCGGCGTACGGCGAGCAGTTCTCCTCCTGTCAGCGGCTGAAGGGAGTGGCGTACGGCGGCCACTATCACAACACGTACGGAGCGGCGCGGCCTCTCAAGTGCGTCCTGAACACAGACACGCCAGCTTCCGTCTCGCTGAACTCTCACTGCGACGACGCCTATGCTGACGACTACAAAGGGTACGTGCAGCACGACTACAAAACAGCCTACGAGTTCAAAGGTCACGGGCTCCTTCACTGCATCAAACAAGAGCCGGCGGATCCTCCGCACTGGAGCGACGGCCAGAGGAACATGATGCCCAACTGCGTGACGGGCAGCGGCGCAAACAAGATCAACCCGTACGCCTTCATGCAGTAGCGCCAGTGCTTCATTCATCCCGTCATCAATCTTTCAGGAGCTGATCATCCCGACACTCAACACCGAAGAGAATGAGGTTCTTCCACAGTGCTTCCGTCCCGTTTCCAGCACAAATATCAAGACAAATCAAGACACATTTACTGGAGAAGCAGAATGACTGAACATATACCCCGGTTTCACAGACAAGGCTTAAGCTAGTCCTAGACTAAAATGCAACTTTGAGCTGTTTTAACTGAAAGTAACTTGATATCTTAAAATACACTCACCTAAAGGCTTATTAGGAACACCTGTTCAATTTCTCATTAATGCAATTATCTAATCAACCAATCACATGGCAGTTGCTTCAATGCATTTAGGGGTGTGGTCCTGGTCAAGACAATCTCCTGAACTCCAAACTGAATGTCAGAATGGGAAAGAAAGGTGATTTAAGCAATTTTGAGCGTGGCATGGTTGTTGGTGCCAGACGGGCCGGTCTGAGTATTTCACAATCTGCTCAGTTACTGGGATTTTCACGAACAACCATTTCTAGAGTTTACAAAGAATGGTGTGAAAAGGGAAAAACATCCAGTATGCGGCAGTCCTGTGGGCGAAAATGCCTTGTTGATGCTAGAGGTCAGAGGAGAATGGGCCGACTGATTCAAGCTGATAGAAGAGCAACCTTGACTGAAATAACCACTCGTTACAACCGAGGTATGCAGCAAAGCATTTGTGAAGCCACAACACGCACAACCTTGAGGCGGATGGGCTACAACAGCAGAAGACCCCACCGGGTACCACTCATCTCCACTACAAATAGGAAAAAGAGGCTACAATTTGCACAAGCTCACCAAAATTGGACAGTTGAAGACTGGAAAAATGTTCTCATTCTGACGAGTCTCGATTTCTGTTGAGACATTCAGATGGTAGAGTCAGAATTTGGCGTAAACAGAATGAGAACATGGATCCATCATGCCTTGTTACCACTGTGCAGGCTGGTGGTGGTGGTGTAAGGGTGTGGGGGATGTTTTCTTGGCACACTTTAGGCCCCTTAGTGCCAATTGGGCATCATTTAAATGCCACGGCCTACCTGAGCATTGTTTCTGACCATGTCCATCCCTTTATGACCACCATGTACCCATCCTCTGATGGCTACTTCCAGCAGGATAATGCACCATGTCACAAAGCTCCAATCATTTCAAATTGGTTTCTTGAACATGACAATGAGTTCACTGTACTAAAATGGCCCCCACAGTCACCAGATCTCAACCCAATAGAGCATCTTTGGGATGTGGTGGAACGGGAGCTTCGTGCCCTGGATGTGCATCCCACAAATCTCCATCAACTGCAAGATGCTATCCTATCAATATGGGCCAACATTTCTAAAGAATGCTTTCAGCACCTTGTTGAATCAATGCCACGTAGAATTAAGGCAGTTCTGAAGGCGAAAGGGGGTCAAACACAGTATTAGTATGGTGTTCCTAATAATCATTTAGGTGAGTGTATGTCTGTCATTGTTTTGTCTCAAGATGCACACCAGTAATGTTTTTCCTAAAGCACGTTAATAAAAGCTACTTAAATGCCCGGATTGAACTAAAGCCTAATCCTAGATTAATTTTAGGCCTAATCCTGGGTTAATCTAAAACCTAATCCTGGGTTAATCTAAGGCCTAATCCTGGGTTAATCTAAGGCCTAATCCTGGGTTAATCTAAGGCCTAATCCTGGGTTAATCTAAGGCCTAATCCTGGGTTAATCTTAGGCCTAATCCTGGGTTAATCTTAGGCCTAATCCTGGGTTAATTTTAGGCCTAATCCTGGGTTAATTTTAGGCCTAATCCTGGGTTAATTTTAGGCCTAATCCTGGGTTAATTTTAGGCCTAATCCTGGGTTAATCTTAGGCCTAATCCTGGGTTAATCTTAGGCCTAATCCTGGGTTAATCTAAGGCCTAATCCTGGGTTAATCTTAGGCCTAGTCCTGGGTTAATTTTAGGCCTAATCCTGGGTTAATTTTAGGCCTAATCCTGGGTTAATCTTAGGCCTGTCTGTGGAACCGGGCCATTAAGTCTTGCTTGTGAGTTTGTGCTTAAAACAAGAACGATAATCTGCCGATGGAGTCAGAATACTTGTTTTGATTTAAGATTATTTTCTAACCCCACTGGCAGATGTTTGTTCTTGTTTTAAGCAGAAACTCACTTCCAATGACCAGTATGTCAGAAAACAAGGCTTAACATCTAGTCTAACATCTGTATCTTAATTCAAGAATGTTTAGATATTTTTACTGGACAAAAAGACAAAAACACTGATCAAGAAAACCCTTTGTCAGTTTCAGGGCGGGGTTTAGTGTTCGTTCGCTGAGCTTTCATTATATTTGTATATAGTGAGGCTAATATTTCTCTCAGCTCATCAAACAAGGAGAAAATTACTAACATAAAAATGAGAAATGAAACAATTAAAATAATAAACATATGAGAGAGCGAGTCGCTCGTGCTTTCTTAAATAAGATTCACATTTATGTCAAAGAGTTTTTTTTATTACATTGTTCATACAAACGCTTGTTTTATTAAAGCATTTCTTCTGCATGTTTATTAAGTATTGAAGTATAACTGAAGGATTTCATCTGAAGTTTGCGTTCAGATATCAGCTTATATCTCATTAAACACACCTAACATGCTGAAGCAGATCAGCAATAAACATTCATATTAAATCATGTGAACATTTTAATGTTAGATTCACTTCAGCATTGATAATAATGCCAAACGTGACGTGTTCAGTGGAGCACGGCTCTAAAGTTTTGGGCTTGTATCTACGACTTTTATATAAAACTACTGTTTTAATGTCTTTGTCAATAAGTAAAGATAATAATGATAATAGTAATAATGCACTTTGTCATGGAGACGCACGGCTGTAAATAAACGCGCTCCGGTGTTTAATGAGAGGCTTTTTTGGAAGGGTCATTTGTATCAACAATTTGTATTTATTGTTTAATGGCAAATATCAAAGGCCTTTTGCACTTTTTCAGGAAGGATTTCAACACGACGTTTTGCCGCTGGCATTCAATGTGGACAATAAATATTAACAGAAGATACGATAATCTTTACACAAGTTTGTAACTGCAAAGCAGAAACAATCAAATGTGGGTCTTCCTGTTATATTTATTACTTTTATAAAAATAAAAATCTTGTATGTCAAAAAGACCATGCATGTGTTGTGTTGTAGAAACATTTCCACAGTTTCAGATTCTCCTTTTTCATTTGAGAAGATATTTAAAGCTTAAAACACACTTCTAATATAATGAGTCGAACCAGTCACATCACGTCAACCTGACATCTCGTACACACACACACACAGTGAGATCTGATCTGCACACACACCTCAGTCCAGTAAAAGTTCTGCCCGAAGAGCGAGTGACTCTTAAGCTGAGACGGTCAGATAATGAGCGGATCTCTCGCTGCTGTTGGGCGCCATCTACTGGTCAGAACCATCAGAGCTTCAGTATCTGTGAGAAACACTCCTCTCCATCTGAACCGTGATGACATTAGTCTGTTTTCTTCTGCTGAGCTTCTGCGGGGCTGTAATGGCAGATGATCTGTGCCAGTATGAGAGAGTTGATCAGGAGGAACAGCAGACCGGCCATCCAGACGAGCGCGAAACTGTTCCGGCCCTCGAACTCCAGGTAATACGCCGGCGATAACCAGAGCGCCTGGACACAGACAAACATCACAGCAACACATTCAACACTCACTGTCATGGATAAATGAAGAAGGACATGTGACACGTCACACACACGAGCCTCAGATATATTCACTCACCTGACCCACAAACCACAGCAGCAGCAGCCCGAAGCCCCGTGTCCAGCTCAGGGTCAGACGAGGCAAAACCAGCGGCAGCAAACACAGATACCAGAGGAAATACTGCAGAGACACACACACAGACACACGTGAGTCTCAAACACCAGAGGAAATACTGCAGAGACACACACATACACACACACACACACACACGAGTCTCAAACACCAGAGGAAATACTGCAGAGACACACACACACACAGACACACGTGAGTCTCAAACACCAGAGGAAATACTGCAGAGACACACACACACACACATACACACACACGAGTCTCAAACACCAGAGGAAATACTGCAGAGACACACACACAAGTCTCAAACACCAGAGGAAATACTGCAGACACACACACACACGAGTCTCAAACACCAGAGGAAATACTGCAGAGACACACACACACACACACACACACGAGTCTCAAACACCAGAGGAAATACTGCAGAGACACACACACACACACACACACGTAAGTCTCAAACACCAGAGGAAATACTGCAGAGACACACACACAAGTCTCAAACACCAGAGGAAATACTGCAGACACACACACGAGTCTCAAACACCAGAGGAAATACTGCAGAGACACACACACACACGAGTCTCAAACACCAGAGGAAATACTGCAGACACACACACAAGTCTCAAACACCAGAGGAAATACTGCAGACACACACACACACACGAGTCTCAAACACCAGAGGAAATACTGCAGACACACACACACACACACGAGTCTCAAACACCAGAGGAAATACTGCAGACACACACACACACACACGAGTCTCAAACACCAGAGGAAATACTGCAGAGACACACACGAGTCTCAAACACCAGAGGAAATACTGCAGACACACACACGAGTCTCAAACACCAGAGGAAATACTGCAGACACACACACACACACGAGTCTCAAACACCAGAGGAAATACTGCAGACACACACACACACACACGAGTCTCAAACACCAGAGGAAATACTGCAGACACACACACACACACGAGTCTCAAACACCAGAGGAAATACTGCAGACACACACACACACACACACACACGAGTCTCAAACACCAGAGGAAATACTGCAGAGACACACACACACGAGTCTCAAACACCAGAGGAAATACTGCAGAGACACACACACACGAGTCTCAAACACCAGAGACACACACACACACACACGAGTATCAAACACCAGAGGAAATACTGCAGAGACACACACACACACGAGTCTCAAACACCAGAGACACACACACACACACGAGTCTCAAACACCAGAGACACACACACACACACGAGTATCAAACACCAGAGGAAATACTGCAGAGACACACACACACGAGTCTCAAACACCAGAGACACACACACACACACACGAGTCTCAAACACCAGAGGAAATACTGCAGACACACACACACACACACACACACAAGTCTCAAACACCAGAGGAAATACTGCAGACACACACACACACACACACACACGAGTCTCAAACACCAGAGGAAATAATGCAGAGACACACACACACACGTAAGTCTCAAAACACCAGAGGAAATACTGCAGAGACACACACACAAGTCTCAAACACCAGAGGAAGTACTGCAGAGACACACTCTCACACACTCACACGCTCTCTCACACACACTCTCACACACACACTCACACACACACACTCTCACTCACACACTCTCACTCACACACACACACACTCACACTCACACACACACACACACACACACACACACACACACACACACACACACTCACTGTACCTGTGACGTGCAGACCTTGTTGAAGCTGACGAAGATGGCGGTGTGGAGGAAGCAGCAGAAGGGCAGGTCGGAGCGGAAGGCAAGCGAGGTCAGCAGGAGCAGGAGCAGCTGCGGCAGGAAGAGCAGGAGCGACACACTCCCGCTCCAGGAGCGCTCCGCCGTCAGGTACAGCAGCAGGAAGTATGGGGAGAAGTTGTGCCGGATGTCTCTGCGAGTCACGTGGTACAGATACGACTCCTGGAGGAAATCCCATCCGTAACTACAGGACACAAGACATTATCATTACATTTATCATTTAAATATAAAAGCATTTGAGCAGAGGCATGTCAAAGGTCACGCACAGGCAGTAGAAGGTCACGTTTAGAGCCAGGAACACGGAACCAGAGACGGCGGCAAACCGCAGCAGATCCGCACTGAAGCATCGGAGGAGGCTCCGGATCCCTCGCTCGCGGGGCAGGCCCTCGGCCAGAGACAGCGCAATGGGCAGCGCGTAAGTGACCGGGTAGATCTTCATGTGCACGGACAGGCCGAACAGGAGCGCGGCGGACGTCCGTCTCCTGGACTCCAGACACAGCAGCGTGGACAGCACCAGCACGGCCAGCAGAGACTCAGCGTTCCCGCGCGTGGACACGCCGATGGCCAGCGGGTTCAGCAGCCACAGGCCGCAGCAGACACAGGCCGAGCCGCCGGACGCGCCACGCAGAGCCAGCAGCCGCAGGACCAGCAGGCCGGACAGCAGGTCACAGGCACAGAACAGAAGCTTCCCGAAGTGAGCGGTCAGCAGGACGTTGGGTGTCAGGATCAGGGCCAGCAGGGGCGTGTAGCGGAATGTGGATCTGTGGTACGGACTCTCGCCCTGCACACACAGCAGTTAGATGACCTGTGACCTCTCTCTACAGAAGCGCATTTACACATCATCATCAGTACAATCACTGACAAACGCTTGTTTTATTAAAGCATTTGATCTGCATTTTTATTAAGTATTGAAGGGTTTGTGTTCAGATATCAGCTCATATTCTTATATCTCATTAAACAGCCAAGAGCTGAAAAACACCCAGCTAACATAACCCAGATCAGCAATAATTCATGTGAAATATAATCATAATCATTATGTTCACTTCAGCATTGTGCTCAGTGTGTGTGTGTGAGAGAGTTTGTGAGTGAGAGTGTGTCACCTGTGTGATGAATCTGGAGGCGTCAGTGAACACGTGATAATCGACGTCAGTGTATTTGAGCTGCAGATTCTGATCCTGATAAACACCGAAGCACAGCAGAACCGAGCGGATCAGAGCCGCGGCGCCGAACATCCCGCACAGCCGAGCATCCATCTCTCACACACACACACACACACACACACATCAAACCAGCCAAACAAACACTTAACTATACAACACAGAGCGAGTCGCGCTTCCTGAAACACACACAGCCGCGCCGAGCCCACGTGACCAAAGGGCGTGAGAGTCTGACCAATCGCAGAAGAAGCCCCGCCTCTTTTGGGCTTCGCGTCATTTTCCTCTCTAGCGTCACTCTGACGCTGCGCGTGCGCGACACGATCACGTGTAGTTTCTCCAGTAATTAAAACACAACTAACATCTCGTCTAAATATCCAGTTCGCCCTAAATCTAAATATTAGTATTTATTTATTGCTAATTTATGCACATATTTTGACATTTCTGTCTCAAGTGGCCGTTAGGGTTATACGTCACCTCCGCCGTTGCGTGATGACGTGTTTCCGGCCGAGCGTCAGACCGCGGATGGAGGAATAACAGCGAGCAAAACATACAGTAAAGACGAACATATTTGCTTATTATTGTTAGTATTATAGGAAATATGCGATCATTAAACATGGTGTGACTCTGATGTGGTTTAGCTCTCGCGTGTTTGTCTTTAATTATGAGTTACTGAGGCGATTCTTTCAGACTGTAAATGTGTGTTTATAAACTACTCGGATATTAACTATGTGCGCGCGCGTGTGTGTGTGTGTGTGTGTGTGTGTGTGTGTGTGTGTGTGTGTGTGTGTGTCAGATTCAGTGCAGTGTCAGTGAAGTGTGTGTGTGTGTGTGTGTGTGTGTGTGTGTGTGTGTGTGTGTGTGTGTGTGTGTGTGTGTCAGATTCAGTGCAGTGTCAGTGATGTGTAACTAACATCAGTGAAGTGTGTGTGTGTGTGTGTCAGATTCAGTGCAGTGTCAGTGATGTGTAACTAACGTCAGTGAAGTGTGTGTGTGTGTCAGATTCAGTGCAGTGTCAGTGATGTGTAACTAACATCAGTGAAGTGTGTGTGTGTGTGTGTCAGATTCAGTGCAGTGTCAGTGATGTGTAACTAACGTCAGTGAAGTGTGTGTGTGTGTGTCAGATTCAGTGCAGTGTCAGTGATGTGTAACTAACATCAGTGAAGTGTGTGTGTGTGTCAGATTAAGTGCAGTGTCAGTGATGTGTAACTAACATCAGTGAAGTGTGTGTGTGTGTGTGTGTGTGTCAGATTCAGTGCAGTGTCAGTGATGTGTAACTAACGTCAGTGAAGTGTGTGTGTGTGTTAGATTCAGTGCAGTGTTAGTGATGTGTAACTAACATCAGTGAAGTGTGTGTGTGTGTGTCAGATTCAGTGCAGTGTCAGTGATGTGTAACTAACGTCAGTGAAGTGTGTGTGTGTGTGTGTCAGATTCAGTGCAGTGTCAGTGATGTGTAACTAACGTCAGTGAAGTGTGTGTGTGTGTGTCAGATTCAGTGCAGTGTCAGTGATGTGTAACTAACGTCAGTGAAGTGTGTGTGTGTGTGTCAGATTCAGTGCAGTGTCAGTGATGTGTAACTAACGTCAGTGAAGTGTGTGTGTGTGTGTGTCAGATTCAGTGCAGTGTCAGTGATGTGTAACTAACGTCAGTGAAGTGTGTGTGTGTGTGTCAGATTCAGTGCAGTGTCAGTGATGTGTAACTAACGTCAGTGAAGTGTGTGTGTGTGTGTGTCAGATTCAGTGCAGTGTCAGTGATGTGTAACTAACATCAGTTAGTGTCAGTGTCAGTGATGTGTAACTAACATCAGTGAAGTGTGTGTGTGTGTGTCAGATTCAGTGCAGTGTCAGTGATGTGTAACTAACATCTGTGAAGTGTGTGTGTGTGTTAGATTCAGTGCAGTGTTAGTGATGTGTAACTAACATCAGTGAAGTGTGTGTGTGTGTGTGTCAGATTCAGTGCAGTGTCAGTGATGTGTAACTAACGTCAGTGAAGTGTGTGTGTGTGTGTGTCAGATTCAGTGCAGTGTCAGTGATGTGTAACTAACGTCAGTGAAGTGTGTGTGTGTGTGTGTCAGATTCAGTGCAGTGTCAGTGATGTGTAACTAACGTCAGTGAAGTGTGTGTGTGTGTGTCAGATTCAGTGCAGTGTCAGTGATGTGTAACTAACGTCAGTGAAGTGTGTGTGTGTGTGTGTCAGATTCAGTGCAGTGTCAGTGATGTGTAACTAACATCAGTTAGTGTCAGTGTCAGTGATGTGTAACTAACATCAGTGAAGTGTGTGTGTCAGATTCAGTGCAGTGTCAGTGATGTGTAACTAACATCTGTGAAGTGTGTGTGTGTGTTAGATTCAGTGCAGTGTTAGTGATGTGTAACTAACATCAGTGAAGTGTGTGTGTGTGTGTGTCAGATTCAGTGCAGTGTCAGTGATGTGTAACTAACGTCAGTGAAGTGTGTGTGTGTGTGTGTCAGATTCAGTGCAGTGTCAGTGATGTGTAACTAACGTCAGTGAAGTGTGTGTGTGTGTGTCAGATTCAGTGCAGTGTCAGTGATGTGTAACTAACGTCAGTGAAGTGTGTGTGTGTGTGTCAGATTCAGTGCAGTGTCAGTGATGTGTAACTAACGTCAGTGAAGTGTGTGTGTGTGTGTGTCAGATTCAGTGCAGTGTCAGTGATGTGTAACTAACATCAGTTAGTGTCAGTGTCAGTGATGTGTAACTAACATCAGTGAAGTGTGTGTGTGTGTCAGATTCAGTGCTGTGTCAGTGATGTGTAACTAACGTCAGTGAAGTGTGTGTGTGTGTGTGTGTGTGTCAGATTCAGTGCAGTGTCAGTGATGTGTAACTAACATCAGTGAAGTGTGTGTGTGTGTGTGTGTCAGATTCAGTGCAGTGTCAGTGATGTGTAACTAACGTCAGTGAAGTGTGTGTGTGTGTCAGATTCAGTGCAGTGTCAGTGATGTGTAACTAACGTCAGTGAAGTGTGTGTGTGTGTGTCAGATTCAGTGCAGTGTCAGTGATGTGTAACTAACGTCAGTGAAGTGTGTGTGTGTGTCAGATTCAGTGCAGTGTCAGTGATGTGTAACTAACGTCAGTGAAGTGTGTGTGTGTGTCAGATTCAGTGCAGTGTCAGTGATGTGTAACTAACGTCAGTGAAGTGTGTGTGTGTGTGTCAGATTCAGTGCAGTGTCAGTGATGTGTAACTAACGTCAGTGAAGTGTGTGTGTGTGTCAGATTCAGTGCAGTGTCAGTGATGTGTAACTAACGTCAGTGAAGTGTGTGTGTGTGTGTCAGATTCAGTGCAGTGTCAGTGATGTGTAACTAACGTCAGTGAAGTGTGTGTGTGTGTGTCAGATTCAGTGCAGTGTCAGTGATGTGTAACTAACGTCAGTGAAGTGTGTGTGTGTGTGTGTCAGATTCAGTGCAGTGTCAGTGATGTGTAACTAACGTCAGTGAAGTGTGTGTGTGTGTGTGTGTGTCAGATTCAGTGCAGTGTCAGTGATGTGTAACTAACATCAGTGAAGTGTGTGTGTGTGTCAGATTCAGTGCAGTGTCAGTGATGTGTAACTAACGTCAGTGAAGTGTGTGTGTGTCAGATTCAGTGCCGTGTCAGTGATGTGTAACTAACATCAGTGAAGTGTGTGTGTGTTTGTGTGTGTGTGTGTGTGTGTCAGATTCAGTGCAGTGTCAGTGATGTGTAACTAACGTCAGTGAAGTGTGTGTGTGTGTGTGTCAGATTCAGTGCAGTGTCAGTGATGTGTAACTAACATCAGTGAAGTGTGTGTGTGTGTGTCAGATTAAGTGCAGTGTCAGTGATGTGTAACTAACATCAGTGAAGTGTGTGTGTGTGTGTGTGTGTCAGATTCAGTGCAGTGTCAGTGATGTGTAACTAACGTCAGTGAAGTGTGTGTGTGTGTCAGATTCAGTGCAGTGTCAGTGATGTGTAACTAACATCAGTGAAGTGTGTGTGTGTGTGTCAGATTCAGTGCAGTGTCAGTGATGTGTAACTAACATCTGTGAAGTGTGTGTGTGTGTCAGATTCAGTGCAGTGTTAGTGATGTGTAACTAACATCAGTGAAGTGTGTGTGTGTGTGTGTCAGATTCAGTGCAGTGTCAGTGATGTGTAACTAACGTCAGTGAAGTGTGTGTGTGTGTGTCAGATTCAGTGCAGTGTCAGTGATGTGTAACTAACGTCAGTGAAGTGTGTGTGTGTGTGTCAGATTCAGTGCAGTGTCAGTGATGTGTAACTAACGTCAGTGAAGTGTGTGTGTGTGTGTCAGATTCAGTGCAGTGTCAGTGATGTGTAACTAACATCAGTTAGTGTCAGTGTCAGTGATGTGTAACTAACATCAGTGAAGTGTGTGTGTGTGTCAGATTCAGTGCTGTGTCAGTGATGTGTAACTAACGTCAGTGTAGTGTGTGTGTGTGTCAGATTCAGTGCAGTGTCAGTGATGTGTAACTAACATCAGTGAAGTGTGTGTGTGTGTGTGTCAGATTCAGTGCTGTGTCAGTGATGTGTAACTAACGTCAGTGAAGTGTGTGTGTGTGTGTGTGTGTGTCAGATTCAGTGCAGTGTCAGTGATGTGTAACTAACGTCAGTAAAGTGTGTGTGTGTCAGATTCAGTGCAGTGTCAGTGATGTGTAACTAACGTCAGTGAAGTGTGTGTGTGTGTCAGATTCAGTGCAGTGTCAGTGATGTGTAACTAACATCAGTGAAGTGTGTGTGTGTGTGTGTCAGATTCAGTGCAGTGTCAGTGATGTGTAGCTAACATCAGTGAAGTGTGTGTGTGTGTGTGTCAGATTCAGTGCAGTGTCAGTGATGTGTAACTAACGTCAGTGAAGTGTGTGTGTGTGCGTGTCAGATTCAGTGCAGTGTCAGTGAAGTGTGTGTGTGTGTGTGTCAGATTCAGTGCAGTGTCAGTGATGTGTAACTAACGTCAGTGAAGTGTGTGTGTGTGTGTCAGATTCAGTGCAGTGTCAGTGATGTGTAACTAACGTCAGTGAAGTGTGTGTGTGTGTGTCAGATTCAGTGCAGTGTCAGTGATGTGTAACTAACATCAGTGAAGTGTGTGTGTGTGTCAGATTCATTGCAGTGTCAGTGATGTGTAACTAACATCAGTGAAGTGTGTGTGTGTGTGTCAGATTCAGTGCAGTGTCAGTGATGTGTAACTAACATCAGTGAAGTGTGTGTGTGTGTGTGTCAGATTCAGTGCAGTGTCAGTGATGTGTAACTAACATCTGTGAAGTGTGTGTGTGTGTCAGATTCAGTGCAGTGTTAGTGATGTGTAACTAACATCAGTGAAGTGTGTGTGTGTGTGTGTGTCAGATTCAGTGCAGTGTCAGTGATGTGTAACTAACGTCAGTGAAGTGTGTGTGTGTGTGTCAGATTCAGTGCAGTGTCAGTGATGTGTAACTAACGTCAGTGAAGTGTGTGTGTGTGTGTGTCAGATTCAGTGCAGTGTCAGTGATGTGTAACTAACATCAGTGAAGTGTGTGTGTGTGTCAGATTCAGTGCTGTGTCAGTGATGTGTAACTAACGTCAGTGAAGTGTGTGTGTGTGTGTGTGTGTCAGATTCAGTGCAGTGTCAGTGATGTGTAACTAACATCAGTGAAGTGTGTGTGTGTGTGTGTGTGTGTGTGTGTGTCAGATTCAGTGCAGTGTCAGTGATGTGTAACTAACGTCAGTGAAGTGTGTGTGTGTGTCAGATTCAGTGCAGTGTCAGTGATGTGTAACTAACGTCAGTGAAGTGTGTGTGTGTGTGTCAGATTCAGTGCAGTGTCAGTGATGTGTAACTAACGTCAGTGAAGTGTGTGTGTGTGTCAGATTCAGTGCAGTGTCAGTGATGTGTAACTAACGTCAGTGAAGTGTGTGTGTGTGTGTCAGATTCAGTGCAGTGTCAGTGATGTGTAACTAACGTCAGTGAAGTGTGTGTGTGTGTGTGTCAGATTCAGTGCAGTGTCAGTGATGTGTAACTAACATCAGTTAGTGTCAGTGTCAGTGATGTGTAACTAACATCAGTGAAGTGTGTGTGTGTGTCAGATTCAGTGCTGTGTCAGTGATGTGTAACTAACGTCAGTGAAGTGTGTGTGTGTGTGTGTGTGTCAGATTCAGTGCAGTGTCAGTGATGTGTAACTAACATCAGTGAAGTGTGTGTGTGTGTGTGTGTGTGTGTGTGTGTCAGATTCAGTGCAGTGTCAGTGATGTGTAACTAACGTCAGTGAAGTGTGTGTGTGTGTCAGATTCAGTGCAGTGTCAGTGATGTGTAACTAACGTCAGTGAAGTGTGTGTGTGTGTGTCAGATTCAGTGCAGTGTCAGTGATGTGTAACTAACGTCAGTGAAGTGTGTGTGTGTGTCAGATTCAGTGCAGTGTCAGTGATGTGTAACTAACGTCAGTGAAGTGTGTGTGTGTGTGTCAGATTCAGTGCAGTGTCAGTGATGTGTAACTAACGTCAGTGAAGTGTGTGTGTGTGTGTCAGATTCAGTGCAGTGTCAGTGATGTGTAACTAACGTCAGTGAAGTGTGTGTGTGTGTGTGTCAGATTCAGTGCAGTGTCAGTGATGTGTAACTAACGTCAGTGAAGTGTGTGTGTGTGTGTGTGTGTCAGATTCAGTGCAGTGTCAGTGATGTGTAACTAACATCAGTAAAGTGTGTGTGTGTGTCAGATTCAGTGCAGTGTCAGTGATGTGTAACTAACGTCAGTGAAGTGTGTGTGTGTCAGATTCAGTGCCGTGTCAGTGATGTGTAACTAACATCAGTGAAGTGTGTGTGTGTTTGTGTGTGTGTGTGTGTGTCAGATTCAGTGCAGTGTCAGTGATGTGTAACTAACGTCAGTGAAGTGTGTGTGTCAGATTCAGTGCAGTGTCAGTGATGTGTAACTAACATCAGTGAAGTGTGTGTGTGTGTCAGATTAAGTGCAGTGTCAGTGATGTGTAACTAACATCAGTGAAGTGTGTGTGTGTGTGTGTGTGTGTGTGTCAGATTCAGTGCAGTGTCAGTGATGTGTAACTAACGTCAGTGAAGTGTGTGTGTGTGTCAGATTCAGTGCAGTGTCAGTGATGTGTAACTAACATCAGTGAAGTGTGTGTGTGTGTGTCAGATTCAGTGCAGTGTCAGTGATGTGTAACTAACATCTGTGAAGTGTGTGTGTGTGTCAGATTCAGTGCAGTGTTAGTGATGTGTAACTAACATCAGTGAAGTGTGTGTGTGTGTGTGTCAGATTCAGTGCAGTGTCAGTGATGTGTAACTAACGTCAGTGAAGTGTGTGTGTGTGTGTCAGATTCAGTGCAGTGTCAGTGATGTGTAACTAACGTCAGTGAAGTGTGTGTGTGTGTGTCAGATTCAGTGCAGTGTCAGTGATGTGTAACTAACGTCAGTGAAGTGTGTGTGTGTGTGTGTGTGTCAGATTCAGTGCAGTGTCAGTGATGTGTAACTAACATCAGTTAGTGTCAGTGTCAGTGATGTGTAACTAACATCAGTGAAGTGTGTGTGTGTGTGTGTCAGATTCAGTGCAGTGTCAGTGATGTGTAACTAACGTCAGTGAAGTGTGTGTGTGTGTGTGTCAGATTCAGTGCAGTGTCAGTGATGTGTAACTATCATCAGTGAAGTGTGTGTGTGTTTGTGTCAGATTCAGTGCAGTGTCAGTGATGTGTAACTAACGTCAGTGAAGTGTGTGTGTCAGATTCAGTTCAGTGTCAGTGATGTGTAACTAACGTCAGTGAAGTGTGTGTGTGTGTGTGTGTCAGATTCAGTGCAGTGTCAGTGATGTGTAACTAACATCTGTGAAGTGTGTGTGTGTGTCAGATTCAGTGCAGTGTTAGTGATGTGTAACTAACATCAGTGAAGTGTGTGTGTGTGTGTCAGATTCAGTGCAGTGTCAGTGATGTGTAACTAACGTCAGTGAAGTGTGTGTGTGTGTGTCAGATTCAGTGCAGTGTCAGTGATGTGTAACTAACGTCAGTGAAGTGTGTGTGTGTGTGTCAGATTCAGTGCAGTGTCAGTGATGTGTAACTAACGTCAGTGAAGTGTGTGTGTGTGTGTCAGATTCAGTGCAGTGTCAGTGATGTGTAACTAACGTCAGTGAAGTGTGTGTGTGTGTGTGTCAGATTCAGTGCAGTGTCAGTGATGTGTAACTAACATCAGTTAGTGTCAGTGTCAGTGATGTGTAACTAACATCAGTGAAGTGTGTGTGTGTGTGTGTGTCAGATTCAGTGCTGTGTCAGTGATGTGTAACTAACGTCAGTGTAGTGTGTGTGTGTGTCAGATTCAGTGCAGTGTCAGTGATGTGTAACTAACATCAGTGAAGTGTGTGTGTGTGTGTGTCAGATTCAGTGCTGTGTCAGTGATGTGTAACTAACGTCAGTGAAGTGTGTGTGTGTGTGTGTCAGATTCAGTGCAGTGTCAGTGATGTGTAACTAACATCAGTGAAGTGTGTGTGTGTGTGTCAGATTCAGTGCAGTGTCAGTGATGTGTAACTAACGTCAGTAAAGTGTGTGTGTGTCAGATTCAGTGCAGTGTCAGTGATGTGTAACTAACGTCAGTGAAGTGTGTGTGTGTGTGTGTCAGATTCAGTGCAGTGTCAGTGATGTGTAACTAACATCAGTGAAGTGTGTGTGTGTGCGTGTCAGATTCAGTGCAGTGTCAGTGAAGTGTGTGTGTGTGTGTGTCAGATTCAGTGCAGTGTCAGTGATGTGTAACTAACATCAGTGAAGTGTGTGTGTGTGTGTGTCAGATTCAGTGCAGTGTCAGTGATGTGTAACTAACGTCAGTGAAGTGTGTGTGTGTGTGTCAGATTCAGTGCAGTGTCAGTGATGTGTAACTAACGTCAGTGAAGTGTGTGTGTGTGTCAGATTCAGTGCAGTGTCAGTGATGTGTAACTAACGTCAGTGAAGTGTGTGTGTGTGTCAGATTCATTGCAGTGTCAGTGATGTGTAACTAACATCAGTGAAGTGTGTGTGTGTGTGTGTCAGATTCAGTGCAGTGTCAGTGATGTGTAACTAACATCAGTGAAGTGTGTGTGTGTGTGTGTGTCAGATTCAGTGCAGTGTCAGTGATGTGTAACTAACGTCAGTGAAGTGTGTGTGTGTGTGTGTCAGATTCAGTGCAGTGTCAGTGATGTGTAACTATCATCAGTGAAGTGTGTGTGTGTGTGTCAGATTCAGTGCAGTGTCAGTGATGTGTAACTAACGTCAGTGAAGTGTGTGTGTGTGTGTCAGATTCAGTGCAGTGTCAGTGATGTGTAACTAACGTCAGTGAAGTGTGTGTGTCAGATTCAGTGCAGTGTCAGTGATGTGTAACTAACGTCAGTGAAGTGTGTGTGTCAGATTCAGTGCAGTGTCAGTGATGTGTAACTAACGTCAGTGAAGTGTGTGTGTGTGTGTCAGATTCAGTGCAGTGTCAGTGATGTGTAACTAACGTCAGTGAAGTGTGTGTGTCAGATTCAGTGCAGTGTCAGTGATGTGTAACTAACGTCAGTGAAGTGTGTGTGTGTGTGTCAGATTCAGTGCAGTGTCAGTGATGTGTAACTAACGTCAGTGAAGTGTGTGTGTGTGTGTCAGATTCAGTGCAGTGTCAGTGATGTGTAACTAACATCAGTGAAGTGTGTGTGTGTCAGATTCAGTGCAGTGTCAGTGATGTGTAACTAATATCAGTGAAGTGTGTGTGTGTGTGTGTGTCAGATTCAGTGCAGTGTCAGTGATGTGTAACTAACGTCAGTGAAGTGTGTGTGTGTGTGTCAGATTCAGTGCAGTGTCAGTGATGTGTAACTAACGTCAGTGAAGTGTGTGTGTGTGTGTGTCAGATTCAGTGCAGTGTCAGTGATGTGTAACTAACATCAGTGAAGTGTGTGTGTGTGTGTGTGTGTCAGATTCAGTGCAGTGTCAGTGATGTGTAACTAACATCAGTGAAGTGTGTGTGTGTGTCAGATTCAGTGATTTAGTTAGTTAGTGATGTGTAACTAACATCAGTTAGTGTCAGTGTCAGTGATGTGTAACTAACATCAGTGAAGTGTGTGTGTGTGTGTGTGTCAGATTCAGTGCTGTGTCAGTGATGTGTAACTAACGTCAGTGTAGTGTGTGTGTGTGTCAGATTCAGTGCAGTGTCAGTGATGTGTAACTAACATCAGTCAAGTCAAGTCAAGTCAACTTTATTTATATAGCGCTTTTTACAGTGCAGATTGTTTCAAAGCAGCTTCACAGTGTTAAACAGGAAAATAATGAACAGAATTTGATTCGGCTGTACAGCCGCTCTGGAGAAAACGGTGATGTCATCAGCTCATTTCAATTATCATATATATTCAAGTAATGTAGTTGATATAATTTAGTTTAGTAATTACATTTATTTGGATATTTATTTGAAAATTTAGTGTCCCCAACTGAGCAAGCCAGAGGCGACAGTGGCAAGGAACCAAAACTCCATCAGGTGTCCTAATGGAGAAAAATAAACCTTGGGAGAAACCAGGCTCAGTCGGGGTGCCAGTTCTCCTCTGGCCAATTAACAAACAGTGTATGATTATTATTTTGGCAGCCTTATAGGTCAGAAGTAATATTAGATCGGATTATTCGAAAGATCGGAGGCATCACACCGGGTTTATTGAGGATGGCGTGTCAATTAAACAATTATTAAATAGGAATATTCGAAATATCGGAGTCATCACGCCGGAGATGGATCCATTGAGGATGCCATGTCGATGAGCAATTTCAGAGGGTAGACTAATTGACACGGTCTCTGCAGACACTTCAGGGATGAGTTGGTAATGTCTGGGCGCTGGTCCACCATCTGATCTGGATACGGCCCGGATCCGGCTGACTGCAGTAAACCTCGGGATAAACAGAGAGACTAACATTAGCGTAGATGCCATTCCTCTTATGATGTAACGAGTACATCAGGTGTTATGGGAAGTGTTCTCGGTTCCGGCTGACCTAGTTAATGCAGCCTAACAATTTGAATAAAATATAAATTAAAATGTTTTATGTGTATGCCATAGTAAAGAGATGCGTTTTTAGTCTAGATTTAAACTGACAGAGTGTGTCTGCTTCCCGAACAATGCTAGGAAGGCTGTTCCAGAGTTTGGGTGCTAAATAGGAAAAGGATCGACCGCCTGCAGTTGATTTTGATATTCTAGGTATTATCAACTGGCCAGAGTTTTGAGACCGCAATAGACGTGATGGAGTATAATGCGTTAAGAGCTCGCTCAAGTACTGGGGAGCTAAACCATTTAGTGATTTGTAAGTAATTAGCAAGATTTTAAAATGTATGCGATGTTTAATAGGGAGCCAGTGCAGTGTTGACAGAACCGGGCTAATATGGTCATACTTCCTGGTTCTAGTAAGAACTCGAGCTGCTGCGTTTTGGACCAGCTGCAGTTTATTTATTAAGCGAGCAGGGCAACCACCCAGTAGAGCATTACAATAATCTAGCCTTGAGGTCATGAATGCATGAACTAACTGTTCAGCATTTTGCATTGAAAGCATATGCCGTAATTTAGATATATTTTTAAGATGGTAGAATGCAGTTTTACAGATGCTAGAAACGTGGCTTTCAAATGAGAGATTGGTATCAAAGAGCACACCCAGGTTCCTAACTGACGACGAGGACTTGACAGAGCAGCCATCAAGTGTTAGACAGTATTCTAGGTTACTACATGTGGAGTTTTTTTGTCCAATAATTAAAAATTCAGTTTTTTCTGAATTAAGTTGCAGGAAATTACTAGTCATCCAATTTTTTATATCAGCTATGCATTCCGTTAATCTTGTGAATTGGTAAGTTTCGTCAGGGCGTGAAGAAATATAGAGCTGAGTATCGTCAGCATAACAATGAAAACTAACGCCATGCTTCCTAATGATATCTCCCAGTGGTAGCATGTACAGGGTGAAAAGCAACGGTCCTAGCACTGAGCCCTGCGGTACTCCATACTGAACTTGTGATCGGTGTGACATCTCTTCATTTACTGCTACAAACTGAAAACGGTCAGATAAGTATGATTTAAACCATGCCAATGCAATTCCACTAATGCCAACATAATTTTCGAGTCTATTCAAAAGAATGTTGTGGTCGATGGTATCGAATGCAGCGCTAAGATCGAGTAACACTAACAGAGAGATACAACCACGATCGGATGATAAGAGTAAATCATTTGTAACTCTAATGAGAGCAGTCTCAGTACTATGATGCGGTCTAAATCCTGACTGGAAAACCTCACAGATACCATTTTTTTCTAAAAAGGAGCATAATTGTGAGGACACTGCCTTTTCTAGTATTTTTGACAGAAAGGGTAGATTTGAGATTGGCCTGTAATTGACTAATTCTGTAGGGTCAAGTTGCGTTTTTTTAATAAGTGGTTTAATAATAGCCAACTTAAAAGTTTTCGGTACATATCCTAAAGTCAAGGATGAATTAATGATATTAAGAAGAGGATCTATGACCTCTGGAAGCATCTCTTTTAGTAGTTTAGTCGGTATAGGGTCGAGCATACATGTTGTTGATTTAGATGATTTAACGAGTTTAGCCAATTCTTCTTCTCCTATAGCAGTGAATGAGTGTAATTTTTCCTCAGTGACACTACAATGCTCTGTCTGATGTGATACAGTAGTAGACGGCTGCATGGTTATAATTTTTTTCCTAATATTATCAATCTTACAAGTAAAGAAGTTCATAAAGTCATTACTGCTGTGCTGTTGGCAGACATCAGAAGTTGAAGCTTTATTTTTGGTTAATTTAGCCACTGTATCGAATAAATACCTAGGGTTGTGTTTGTTTTCTTCTAAGAGAGTCGAGAAATAAGCAGATCTAGCAGTTTTTACGGCCTTTCTGTATGAAATCATGCTCTCTTTCCACGAAATGCGAAAAACTTCCAGTTTTGTTTTCTTCCAGCTGCGCTCCATTTTTCTGGCTGCTGTTTTAAGGGCCCGGGTGTGCTCGTTGTACCACGGCGTTGGACTATTCTCTTTAATCTTCTTTAAGCGCAGAGGAGCAACTGTGTCTAAAGTGCTGGAAAAGAGAGAATCAATAGTTTCTGTTGCAACATCAAGTTCCTCTGGGCTATCTGGGATGCTGAGGAGATGAAACTGATGAGGAAGATTATTTACAAAGAAATCTTTAGTCGCAGCAGTGATAGTCCTGCCATATTTGAAGCGAGGGGACGGCTTTGCAGCCTTTGCTAAATTAAGTATACATGATACTAGGTAATGATCTGAGATGTCATCGCTCTGCTGCAGAATTTCAACGGTATCAACATTTATTCCATGTGACAATATTAGGTCTAGAGTATGATTATGGAGATGAGTGGGTCCTGATACGTGTTGCCTAACTCCAATAGAGTTTAGAATGTCTCTAAATGCCAATCCCAATGCGTCTTTTTCATTGTCTACATGGATATTAAAATCACCAACAATTAGGACTTTATCTGTAGCCAGTACTAACTCTGATAAAAAATCAGCAAATTCTTTGATAAAGTGTGTATTGTGCTCTGGTGGCCTGTATACAGTAGCCAACACAAATGTTAAACGGGATTTATCAATTTCACTACATAACGTTACGTAAAGCACCAAAACTTCAAAATAATTATATTTGAAACTAGACTTCTGAGTAATACTGAAGATATTATTATAAATTACAGCAACACCTCCCCCTTTACCTTTCAGATGCGGCTCGTGTTTATAACAATAATCTTGTGGGGTGGACTCATTTAAAGTAATGTAGTCGTCAGGTTTTAGCCAGGTTTCTGTCAAACACAGCACATCTAGATTATTATCTGTAATCATATCATTAACAATAAGCGTTTTAGAGGAAAGGGATCGAATATTCAGCAGCCCGAGCTTTATCATTTGATCATCTGTATTATATCTGTTGTTTATTTGTTGGACATCAATTAAATTTTTACCGTTGAATAGTTTTGGTGGTTTTTTGTATTTACTAATTCGTGGAACAGACACAGTCTCTATGTGATAATATCTAGGTGAAAGAGTCTCTATGTGCTGGGATTTATCTGACTTCTGTGACGCGAGACAGCTAGCAGACGGTCGGGTAAGCCAGTCCGTCTGCTTCCTGACCTGGGCCCTAGTTAGTCAAGGTCAGTGAAGTGTGTGTGTGTGTGTGTGTGTCAGATTCAGTGCTGTGTCAGTGATGTGTAACTAACGTCAGTGAAGTGTGTGTGTGTGTGTGTCAGATTCAGTGCAGTGTCAGTGATGTGTAACTAACATCAGTGAAGTGTGTGTGTGTGTGTGTCAGATTCAGTGCAGTGTCAGTGATGTGTAACTAACGTCAGTAAAGTGTGTGTGTGTCAGATTCAGTGCAGTGTCAGTGATGTGTAACTAACGTCAGTGAAGTGTGTGTGTGTGTCAGATTCAGTGCAGTGTCAGTGATGTGTAACTAACATCAGTGAAGTGTGTGTGTGTGTCAGATTCAGTGCAGTGTCAGTGATGTGTAACTAACATCAGTGAAGTGTGTGTGTGTGTCAGATTCAGTGCAGTGTCAGTGATGTGTAGCTAACATCAGTGAAGTGTGTGTGTGTGTGTGTCAGATTCAGTGCAGTGTCAGTGATGTGTAACTAACGTCAGTGAAGTGTGTGTGTGTGTGCGTGTCAGATTCAGTGCAGTGTCAGTGAAGTGTGTGTGTGTGTGTGTCAGATTCAGTGCAGTGTCAGTGATGTGTAACTAACATCAGTGAAGTGTGTGTGTGTGTGTCAGATTCAGTGCACTGTCAGTGATGTGTAACTAACGTCAGTGAAGTGTGTGTGTGTGTGTCAGATTCAGTGCAGTGTCAGTGATGTGTAACTAACGTCAGTGAAGTGTGTGTGTGTGTCAGATTCAGTGCAGTGTCAGTGATGTGTAACTAACATCAGTGAAGTGTGTGTGTGTGTCAGATTCATTGCAGTGTCAGTGATGTGTAACTAACATCAGTGAAGTGTGTGTGTGTGTGTCAGATTCAGTGCAGTGTCAGTGATGTGTAACTAACATCAGTGAAGTGTGTGTGTGTGTGTGTCAGATTCAGTGCAGTGTCAGTGATGTGTAACTAACGTCAGTGAAGTGTGTGTGTGTGTGTGTCAGATTCAGTGCAGTGTCAGTGATGTGTAACTATCATCAGTGAAGTGTGTATGTGTGTGTGTGTCAGATTCAGTGCAGTGTCAGTGATGTGTAACTAACATCAGAGAAGTGTGTGTGTGTGTGTCAGATACAGTGCAGTGTCAGTGATGTGTAACTAACATCAGTGAAGTGTGTGTGTGTGCGTGTCAGATTCAGTGCAGTTTCAGTGAAGTGTGTGTGTGTGTGTCAGTGATGTGTAACTAACGTCAGTGAAGTGTGTGTGTGTGTGTGTCAGATTCAGTGCAGTGTCAGTGATGTGTAACTATCATCAGTGAAGTGTGTGTGTGTGTGTCAGATTCAGTGCAGTGTCAGTGATGTGTAACTAACGTCAGTGAAGTGTGTGTGTGTGTGTCAGATTCAGTGCAGTGTGTGTATGTGTGTGTGTGTCAGATTCAGTGCAGTGTCAGTGATGTGTAACTAACATCAGAGAAGTGTGTGTGTGTGTGTGTCAGATACAGTGCAGTGTCAGTGATGTGTAACTAACATCAGTGAAGTGTGTGTGTGTGTGTGCGTGTCAGATTCAGTGCAGTTTCAGTGAAGTGTGTGTGTGTGTGTCAGTGATGTGTAACTAACGTCAGTGAAGTGTGTGTGTGTGTGTCAGATTCAGTGCAGTGTCAGTGATGTGTAACTAACGTCAGTGAAGTGTGTGTGTGTGTGTCAGATTCAGTGCAGTGTCAGTGATGTGTAACTAACATCAGTGAAGTGTGTGTGTGTGTGTGTCAGATTCAGTGCAGTGTCAGTGATGTGTAACTAACATCAGTGAAGTGTGTGTGTGTGTCAGATTCAGTGCAGTGTCAATGATGTGTAACTAACATCAGTGAAGTGTGTGTGTGTGTGTGTCAGATTCAGTGCAGTGTCAGTGATGTGTAACTAACGTCAGTGAAGTGTGTGTGTGTGTGTCAGATTCAGTGCAGTGTCAGTGATGTGTAACTAACGTCAGTGAAGTGTGTGTGTGTGTGTGTGTCAGATTCAGTGCAGTGTCAGTGATGTGTAACTAACATCAGTGAAGTGTGTGTGTGTGTGTGTCAAATTCAGTGCAGTGTCAGTGATGTGTAACTAACATCAGTGAAGTGTGTGTGTGTGTCAGATTCAGTGCAGTGTCAGTGATGTGTAACTAACATCAGTGAAGTGTGTGTGTGCGTGTCAGATTCAGTGCAGTGTCAGTGAAGTGTGTGTGTGTGTGTGTGTGTGTGTCAGTGATGTGTAACTAACATCAGTGAAGTGTGTGTGTGTGTGTCAAATTCAGTGCAGTGTCAGTGATGTGTAACTAACATCAGTGAAGTGTGTGTGTGTGTGTCAGATTCAGTGCAGTGTCAGTGATGTGTAACTAACTTCAGTGAAGTGTGTGTGTGTGTCAGATTCAGTGCAGTGTCAGTGATGTGTAACTAACGTCAGTGAAGTGTGTGTGTGTGTGTGTGTGTGTCAGATTCAGTGCAGTGTCAGTGATGTGTAGCTAACATCAGTGAAGTGTGTGTGTGTGTGTCAGATTCAGTGCAGTGTCAGTGATGTGTAACTAACGTCAGTAAAGTGTGTGCGTGTCAGATTCAGTGTAGTGAAGTATGTGTGTGTGTGTCAGATTCAGTGCAGTGTCAGTGATGTGTAACTAACATCAGTGAAGTGTCTGTGTGTGTGTCAGATTCAGTGCAGTGTCAGTGATGTGTAACTAACGTCAGTGAATTGTGTGTGTGTGTGTCAGATTCAGTGCAGTGTCAGTGATGTGTAACTAACATCAGTGAAGTGTGTGTGTGTGTGTCAGATTCAGTACAGTGTCAGTGATGTGTAACTAACGTCAGTGAAGTGTGTGTGTGTGTGTGTGTCAGATTCAGTGCAGTGTCAGTGATGTGTAACTAACGTCAGTGAAGTGTGTGTGTGTGTGTCAGATTCAGTGCGGTGTCAGTGATGTGTGTGTGTGTGTGTGTGTGTGTCAGATTCAGTGCAGTGTCAGTGATGTGTAACTAACATCAGTGAAGTGTGTGTGTGTGTGTCAGATTCAGTGCAGTGTCAGTGATGTGTAACTAACGTCAGCGAAGTGTGTGTGTGTGTCAGATTCAGTGCAGTGTCAGTGATGTGTAACTAACATCAGTGAAGTGTGTGTGTGTGTCAGATTCAGTGCAGTGTCAGTGATGTGTAACTAACATCAGTGAAGTGTGTGTGTGTGTGTGCGTGTCAGATTCAGTGCAGTGTCAGTGAAGTGTGTGTGTGTGTGTGTGTCAGTGATGTGTAACTAACATCAGTGAAGTGTGTGTGTGTGTCAGATTCAGTGCAGTGTGTGTATGTGTGTGTGTGTGTCAGATTCAGTGCAGTGTCAGTGATGTGTAACTAACATCAGAGAAGTGTGTGTGTGTGTGTCAGATTCAGTGCAGTGTCAGTGATGTGTAACTAACATCAGTGAAGTGTGTGTGTGTGCGTGTCAGATTCAGTGCAGTTTCAGTGAAGTGTGTGTGTGTGTGTCAGTGATGTGTAACTAACGTCAGTGAAGTGTGTGTGTGTGTGTGTGTCAGTGATGTGTAACTAACATCAGTGAAGTGTGTGTGTGTGTCAGATTCAGTGCAGTGTCAGTGATGTGTAACTAACATCAGTGAAGTGTGTGTGTGTGTCAGATTCAGTACAGTGTCAGTGATGTGTAACTAACGTCAGTGAAGTGTGTGTGTGTGTGTCAGATTCAGTGCAGTGTCAGTGATGTGTAACTAACGTCAGTGAAGTGTGTGTGTGTGTCAGATTCAGTGCAGTGTCAGTGATGTGTAACTAACATCAGTGAAGTGTGTGTGTGTGTCAGATTCAGTGCAGTGTCAGTGATGTGTAACTAACATCAGTGAAGTGTGTGTGTGTGTGTGTCAGATTCAGTGCAGTGTCAGTGATGTGTAACTAACATCAGTGAAGTGTGTGTGTGTGTGTCAGATTCAGTGCAGTGTCAGTGATGTGTAACTAACGTCAGTGAAGTGTGTGTGTGTGTCAGATTCAGTACAGTGTCAGTGATGTGTAACTAACGTCAGTGAAGTGTGTGTGTGTGTGTCAGATTCAGTGCAGTGTCAGTGATGTGTAACTAACGTCAGTGAAGTGTGTGTGTGTGTCAGATTCAGTGCAGTGTCAGTGATGTGTAACTAACATCAGTGAAGTGTGTGTGTGTGTCAGATTCAGTGCAGTGTCAGTGATGTGTAACTAACATCAGTGAAGTGTGTGTGTGTGTGTGTCAGATTCAGTGCAGTGTCAGTGATGTGTAACTAACATCAGTGAAGTGTGTGTGTGTGTGTGTCAGATTCAGTGCAGTGTCAGTGATGTGTAACTAACGTCAGTGAAGTGTGTGTGTGTGTCAGATTCAGTACAGTGTCAGTGATGTGTAACTAACGTCAGTGAAGTGTGTGTGTGTGTGTCAGATTCAGTGCAGTGTCAGTGATGTGTAACTAACGTCAGTGAAGTGTGTGTGTGTGTCAGATTCAGTGCAGTGTCAGTGATGTGTAACTAACATCAGTGAAGTGTGTGTGTGTGTCAGATTCAGTGCAGTGTCAGTGATGTGTAACTAACATCAGTGAAGTGTGTGTGTGTGTGTGTCAGATTCAGTGCAGTGTCAGTGATGTGTAACTAACATCAGTGAAGTGTGTGTGTGTGTGTCAGATTCAGTGCAGTGTCAGTGATGTGTAACTAACGTCAGTGAAGTGTGTGTGTGTGTGTGTCAGATTCAGTGCAGTGTCAGTGATGTGTAACTAACGTCAGTGAAGTGTGTGTGTGTGTGTGTGTCAGATTCAGTGCAGTGTCAGTGATGTGTAACTAACATCAGTGAAGTGTGTGTGTGTGCGTGTCAGATTCAGTGCAGTGTCAGTGAAGTGTGTGTGTGTGTGTGTGTGTGTGTGTGTGTGTCAGTGATGTGTAACTAACATCAGTGAAGTGTGTGTGTGTCAGATTCAGTGCAGTGTCAGTGATGTGTAACTAACGTCAGTGAAGTGAGTGTGTCAGATTCAGTGCAGTGTCAGTGATGTGTAACTAACATCAGTGAAGTGTGTGTGTGTGTGTCAGATTCAGTGCAGTGTCAGTGATGTGTAACTAACATCAGTGAAGAGTGTGTGTGTGCGTGTCAGATTCAGTGCAGTGTCAGTGAAGTGTGTGTGTGTGTGTGTGTGTGTCAGTGATGTGTAACTAACATCAGTGAAGTGTGTGTGTGTGTGTCAGATTCAGTGCAGTGTCAGTGATGTGTAACTAACATCAGTGAAGTGTGTGTGTGTGTCAGATTCAGTGCAGTGTCAGTGATGTGTAACTAAAATCAGTGAAGTGTGTGTGTGTCAGATTCAGTGCAGTGTCAGTGATGTGTAACTAACGTCAGTGAAGTGTGTGTGTGTGTCAGATACAGTCCATTGTCAGTGATGTGTAACTAACATCAGTGAAGTGTGTGTGTGTGTCCTCAGGACGTGTGTGTAGCAGTGATGGCTGCGCCGTTTGTCCCGGTACCAGTGCCCATAGACCGAGCCCCGCGGAGAGCAGCCCCTGACAGATGCTCCACTCCGCCGTGCCAGAGTCCCGTCACCCGTGCCAGGCTCAACGGCTCAGAGCGCTCGGTGGAATACTGCAGCTCCCCGCACACAGACGCCCCGCCGGACCCACCGGGACAGGGCTGGGAGGAGCGGCCCATCACACCCACCGTCCTAGGCTACGAGGTGATGGAGGAGAGGGCCAAGTTCACCGTGAGTCCTACAGATCGTACATTAGGGGCTCTAGGAGCTCAGGGCTCGGCTCATAAGTTCCTACAAAGATCATTAAGAACAAAACTGACAAAAGTGTCTTTGTAGGGTTAGTTTTGTCATCATTTACTCACCCTTGTGTCGGTTCATCTTCAGAGCACAAATGAAGATATCATAGGTGTCAGAAGCAAAAGAAATGTGGGACAGACACACCCCAGAAACGTTTAACTGGAGTAGATGCCATTTACATTAAGCGTCTTTGTTTATTAAACGCCTGGTTGGGCCAGACAAAATTACGGAAGACACTAAACTATTTACATCGACAGTGGTGTAGGGGTTACAGTGGTGTAGGGGTTACAGTGGTGTAGGGGTTACAGTGGTGTGGTCACTGTGGTGTAGGGGTCACTGTGGTGTAGGGGTTACAATGGTGTAGGGGTTACTGTGGTGTAGGGGTTTCTGTGGTGTAGGGGTTACTGTGGTGTAGGTGTTACAGTGGTGTAGGGGTTACTGTAGTGTAGGTGTTACAGTGGTGTAGGGGTTACTGTAGTGTAGGGGTTACGGTGGTGTAGGGGTTACAGTGGTGTAGGGGTTACTGTAGTGTAGGTGTTACAGTGGTGTAGGGGTTACTGTAGTGTAGGTGTTACAGTGGTGTAGGGGTTACTGTAGTGTAGGTGTTACAGTGGTGTAGGGGTTACTGTAGTGTAGGGGTTACTGTAGTGTAGGTGTTACAGTGGTGTAGGGGTTACAGTGGTGTAGGGGTTACAGTGGTGTAGGGGTTACAGTGGTGTAGGGGTTACTGTGGTGTAGGGGTTACTTCTAGTGTAGGTGTTACAGTGGTGTAGGGGTTTCTGTGGTGTAGGGGTTACTGTGGTGTAGGGGTTACTGTAGTGTAGGTGTTACAGTGGTGTAGGAGTTTCTGTGGTGTAGGGGTTACGATGGTGTAGGGGTTACAGTGGTGTAGGGGTTACGGTGGTGTAGGGGTTACTGTAGTGTAGGTGTTACAGTGGTGTAGGGGTTACAGTGGTGTAGGGGTTACTGTGGTGTAGGGGTTACAATGGTGTAGGGGTTACTGTGGTGTAGGGGTTACTGTGGTGTAGGTGTTACAGTGGTGTAGGGGTTACTGTAGTGTAGGGGTTACTGTAGTGTAGGTGTTACAGTGGTGTAGGGGTTACTGTAGTGTAGGTGTTACAGTGGTGTAGGGGTTACTGTAGTGTAGGTGTTACTTCTAGTGTAGGTGTTACAGTGGTGTAGGGGTTACTGTAGTGTAGGTGTTACTTCTAGTGTAGGTGTAACAGTGGTGTAGGGGTTTCTGTGGTGTAGGGGTTACAGTGGTGTAGGGGTTACGGTGGTGTAGGGGTTACAGTGGTGTAGGGGTTACTGTAGTGTAGGTGTTACAGTGGTGTAGGGGTTACTGTAGTGTAGGTGTTACAGTGGTGTAGGGGTTACTGTAGTGTAGGTGTTACAGTGGTGTAGGGGTTACTGTAGTGTAGGGGTTACGGTGGTGTAGGGGTTACAGTGGTGTAGGAGTTACAGTGGTGTAGGGGTTACTGTAGTGTAGGGGTTACGGTGGTGTAGGTGTTACAGTGGTGTAGGGGTTACTGTAGTGTAGGTGTTACAGTGGTGTAGGGGTTACAGTGGTGTAGGTGTTACAGTGGTGTAGGGGTTACAGTGGTGTAGGGGTTACTTCTAGTGTAGGTGTTACAGTGGTGTAGGGGTTACTGTGGTGTAGGGATTACTTCTAGTGTAGGTGTTACAGTGGTGTAGGGGTTTCTGTGGTGTAGGGGTTACAGTGGTGTAGGGGTTACGGTGGTGTAGGGGTTACGGTGGTGTAGGGGTTACAGTGGTGTAGGGGTTACTGTAGTGTAGGTGTTACAGTGGTGTAGGTGTTACAGTGGTGTAGGGGTTACTGTAGTGTAGGTGTTACAGTGGTGTAGGGGTTACTGTAGTGTAGGGGTTACGGTGGTGTAGGGGTTACAGTGGTGTAGGGGTTACTGTAGTGTAGGTGTTACAGTGGTGTAGGGGTTACTGTAGTGTAGGTGTTACAGTGGTGTAGGGGTTACAGTGGTGTAGGGGTTACTGTGGTGTAGGGGTTACTTCTAGTGTAGGTGTTACAGTGGTGTAGGGGTTTCTGTGGTGTAGGGGTTACAGTGGTGTAGGGGTTACGGTGGTGTAGGGGTTACGGTGGTGTAGGTGTTACAGTGGTGTAGGGGTTACTGTAGTGTAGGTGTTACAGTGGTGTAGGGGTTACTGTAGTGTAGGTGTTACAGTGGTGTAGGGGTTACTGTAGTGTAGGGGTTACGGTGGTGTAGGGGTTACAGTGGTGTAGGGGTTACTGTAGTGTAGGTGTTACAGTGGTGTAGGGGTTACTGTGGTGTAGAGGTTACTTCTAGTGTAGGTGTTACAGTGGTGTAGGGGTTTCTGTGGTGTAGGGGTTACTGTAGTGTAGGTGTTACAGTGGTGTAGGGGTTTCTGTGGTGTAGGGGTTACGATGGTGTAGGGGTTACAGTGGTGTAGGGGTTACGGTGGTGTAGGGGTTACTGTAGTGTAGGTGTTACAGTGGTGTATAGGTTTCTGTGGTGTAGGGGTTACAGTGGTGTAGGGGTTACGGTGGTGTAGGGGTTACGGTGGTGTAGGGGTAAGACACATGGCAGAGAGTTTCGACCCAAATTGACCTGAGGTTCGAAATCGACTCCCTTTTCCCTTCACATAGAAGATCGGAATGGCATTTACTTTCAATTAAAATGAAGAAAATATTCTAAAAGTGGAAGTAAAGTGTCTATCGTGTGTTTAATAATAAAGTGTTCATCGGTTAGGGGTGAACAGACATGCGCTGAATTACAGACATAACATCTTGTCCCGCCCACACACAATGGGTCCGACGCCCATGGAAGATTTATAGAGCACATCAAACATGTGTGATTGACATGTGATACGGGTTTTTGAGCTCTCCTCTGAACTCTCAGTGTGTGTGTGTGTGTTTTCACACACTGTAATCTGGTAACTGTAATGTTTTTGCATGTGACAGTGGCACAATAGCAGCCACGACAGGGAGTTAGGACGGGTTCATCTTTGGACACTTTGTTGGTTTATGGTAAAATGCAATGTGCAAATCTTTCTGTATTTCATCTGTCAAGTAAAGGAGGCTGGATAAGGCTTGTAACTCGTCTGAACTCTTATTCCTGTTTATCAGAATTAAATCACAGTCAGTAACAGCGGCAGGTCTGTTTACATGCAGAGCCTCGTTCTCATTGGTTTGTGAATCATGTGTCTGACCAATCACAAGCTGTAGCCCTGCCCACAGTTCCCTAGGGATGGGAGAAACCAGAACATGCATTAAAACAAACCAACTGCACATGCTTTCCTGAAAGTGTAATCTATTAAATGCAATCTACACATCACCAAATACCATTGAATATGACGTGTTCTTTTATTATTTTGCATGGCTTGTTTTGTGTTTTATGGAGGGTTTGGCTATTAACTACTACACTTCCTTTTATTATTATACAGTGGCTGCATTATGAAACTGATCGACCAGTCAAAACAGAATATGATGTAACGGAGCCTTGTTTACAGAAATCACGTGACTTTGGCAGTTTGTCTTCCTAACCACTGATTCAAAATGCCGTCATGAGTTCATTTGCGTCTGAAATGACAGTAAATGTGGATCTGCTGCAGGTCTATAAGGTTCTGGTGAGGAAGACTCTGGACGAGAGCTGGGTCGTCTTCAGACGCTACACCGACTTCTCCAGACTCAACGACAAGGTCAGGAAGATTGAGGTTTTACGGTGATTACGTTACTCATAATGCACACGGTGTGACCGAACTGCTCCACTTCCTCAGCTGAAGGAGATGTTCCCTGGATTCAGACTGTCTCTTCCTCCGAAGCGCTGGTTCAAAGACAACTATGAGGCCGAGTTCCTGGAGGACAGACAGCTGGGCCTGCAGGCCTTCCTCCAGAACCTCGTGGCCCATAAAGACATCGCCAACTGGTGAGCTCTGCTCCTTAGGGCTGCACAATCACGGGAATTTACAAAACTTTCCATGGAAATTAATGGGAATTTAATAGGAACTTAAATGTAGTTGAAAAAAAATCTTGCAGCATAATCAGATTTAATGCAATTTCAGTTGAATTTCTACCCTGCACATTCCTCAATCACACACACACACACACCTCACTGCAGACCCCCTGCATGCACTGTGCATTCCTCCATAACATGCACATTCCTCAATCACACACACACACACACACAATACTAACCCCCCATGCATTCCTCCATAACATGCACATTCCTCAATCACACACACACACACACAATACTAACCCCCCATGCATTCCTCCATAACATGCACATTCCTCAATCACACACACACACACACACACAATACTAACCCCCCATGCATTCCTCCATAACATGCACATTCCTCAATCCCACACACACACACAATACTCACCCCCCATGTATTCCTCCATAACATGCACATTCCTCAATCACACACACACACACACACACACACACACACACACAAAACTCACCCCTCATGCATTCCTCCATAACATGCACATTCCTCAATCACACACACACACACACAATACTCACCCCCCATGTATTCCTCCATAACATGCACATTCCTCAATCACAGGCACACACACACACACACACACACACAATACTAACCCCCCATGCATTCCTCCATAACATGCACATTCCTCAATCACACACACACACACACACACAATACTCACCCCCCATGCATTCCTCCATAACATGCACATTCCTCAATCACAGACACACACACACACACACACACACACACACACACACAATACTAACCCCCCATGCATTCCTCCATAACATGCACATTCCTCAATCACACACACACACACACACACAATACTAACCCCCCATGCATTCCTCCATAACATGCACATTCATCAATCACACACACACACACAATATTTACCCACCATGCATTCCTCCATAACATGCACATTCCTCAATCACAGGCACACACACACACACACACACACACACACACACACACAATACTAACCCCCCATGCATTCCTCCATAACATGCACATTCTTCAATCACACACACACACACACACACACACAATACTAACCCCCCATGCATTCCTCCATAACATGCACATTGCTCAATCACACACACACACACACACACACACAATACTAACCCCCCATGCATTCCTCCATAACATGCACATTCCTCAATCACACACACACACACAATACTCACCCCCCATGCATTCCTCCATAACATGCACATTGCTCAATCGCACACACACACACACAATACTAACCCCCCATGCATTCCTCCATAACATGCACATTCCTCAATCACACACACACACACACAATACTAACCCCCCATGCATTCCTCCATAACATGCACATTGCTCAATCACACACACACACACACACAATACTAACCCCCCATGCATTCCTCCATAACATGCACATTCCTCAATCACACACACACACAATACTAACCCCCCATGCATTCCTCCATAACATGCACATTGCTCAATCACACACACACACACAATACTAACCCCCCATGCATTCCTCCATAACATGCACATTCCTCAATCACACACACACACACAATACTCACCCCCCATGTATTCCTCCATAACATGCACATTACTCAATCACACACACACACACACACACACACACACACACACAATGCTCACCCCTCATGCATTCCTCCATAACATGCACATTCCTCAATCACACACACACACACACACACACACAATACTCACCCCCCATGCATTCCTCCATAACATGCACATTCCTCAATCACACGCACACACACACACAATACTAACCCCCCATGCATTCCTCCATAACATGCACATTCCTCAATCACACGCACACACACACACACACAATACTAACCCCCCATGCATTCCTCCATAACATGCACATTGCTCAATCACACACACACACACACACACACACAATACTAACCCCCCATGCATTCCTCCATAACATGCACATTCCTCAATCACACACACACACACAATACTCACCCCCCATGCATTCCTCCATAACATGCACATTGCTCAATCGCACACACACACACACAATACTAACCCCCCATGCATTCCTCCATAACATGCACATTCCTCAATCACACACACACACACACAATACTAACCCCCCATGCATTCCTCCATAACATGCACATTGCTCAATCACACACACACACACACACAATACTAACCCCCCATGCATTCCTCCATAACATGCACATTCCTCAATCACACACACACACAATACTAACCCCCCATGCATTCCTCCATAACATGCACATTGCTCAATCACACACACACACACAATACTAACCCCCCATGCATTCCTCCATAACATGCACATTCCTCAATCACACACACACACACAATACTCACCCCCCATGTATTCCTCCATAACATGCACATTACTCAATCACACACACACACACACACACACACACACACACACAATGCTCACCCCTCATGCATTCCTCCATAACATGCACATTCCTCAATCACACACACACACACACACACACACAATACTCACCCCCCATGCATTCCTCCATAACATGCACATTCCTCAATCACACGCACACACACACACAATACTAACCCCCCATGCATTCCTCCATAACATGCACATTCCTCAATCACACGCACACACACACACACACAATACTAACCCCCCATGCATTCCTCCATAACATGCACATTCTTCAATCACACATACACACACACACACACAATACTAACCCCCCATGCATTCCTCCATAACATGCACATTCTTCAATCACACATACACACACACACACACACAATACTAACCCCCAATGCATTCCTCCATAACATGCACATTCTTCAATCACACACACACACACACACACAATACTAACCCCCAATGCATTCCTCCATAACATGCACATTCTTCAATCACACACACACACACACACACAATACTAACCCCCAATGCATTCCTCCATAACATGCACATTCTTCAATCACACACACACACACACACAATACTAACCCCCCATGCATTCCTCCATCACATGCACATTCCTCAATCACACACACACACACACACACACACACACAATACTCACCCCTCATGCATTCCTCCATAACATTCACATTTGATTAAAAAACAGTAATATTGTGAAATATTATTACAATTTAAAATATTGTTTTTCTATTTTAATATACTTTTAAAACATAATGTATTCCTGTGATCATCAGCACTCCAGTCTTCAGTGTCACATGACCCTTCAGAAATCATTCTCATATTCTGATTTATTATTAATGTTGGAAATGGTTGTGCTGTGCAATATTTTCTATAACGTGATGCTTTTTAGGGTTATTTTTATTTCATCAGGAATAAAAAGTTAAAGAACAGCATTTATATAAAAATATATATATCAATATGCAAAAAAATGTCCACTTATGACCAAACAAGATGTTTATATTTATGCTTGTATATAATACACATTTCCCAAAATGTCCAATTAATTCCCATAAATTTTAAATTTAATAATTTCCTGTTAAGCTTCCAAATTGGAATATTTCCAAAATTCCCCAGATTAAGTTCCCATGGAAAGTTCCCGCCCCTGTGCACCCCTACTGCTCGTACACACAAATCTGCAGCGCTCCACTGAAGTGTGTGTGTGACGTCCTGAACTGTTCCTCAGTGTGGCGGTTCGGGAGTTCTTGTGTCTGGACGAACCTCCCGGCCCGTTTGACAGTCTCGAGGAGAGTCGGGTGAGTTGGCTTTATTTCTCAGCGCTTTATCCAGTCATAACAGGACGATCATAATTCAGTTCTGCTGTAATAGCAGGTCTAACTGCACACACTCCTGAAGCTCATGAAACGGGTGACATCAGAACACGGCGCTGGTTCCCTCGAGGTTTCCCTGTGGGTTAGGGTTGGGACATCATTCCTCTGGAATAAACGGCATTTATAGTAATGCCGGCTGTAGTCCCACTGTTGGACACTGGGTGGGGTTAGGGTTTAGAGTAAGTGAAGTCCGGAGTAATGAGGGATTACAGTGTGTTTGAGCATCGGACGGTGACAAATAAACTGGACTGGAGCCAACCCTACACACACCTCTAGGGACAGGAAGGGCATTCATCAAGGCAGTTCATTTTAACTTTAGGAGAAAACATGTTTGTGGTATTTTTAAGCTTTACATTGATGATGCGACTGCGTCTCATAATAATTTCATGAGTAATGTTTGACTTTATCCTATGAGAAGACACTCTTCATTATTCATGACGGCACAAGACGCTCCTGCACACACACGGTTACGCTAATATCTGCAGGTCAGGGGTCAACAGGAACGGGTTCAGAGAGCCAAGGATCATTTTAATTGACAAATAATGGTCATTGTTTATGTTCTATACACCTGTTATGCATTTTAAATGTCTCTGTCTGGTGTTGTACATGCAAATATTAGGAGTTAATAAAAATGTGTGTGTGTGTGTGTGTGTCTGTGTGGGTGTCTGCGTGTCTGTGTGTGTGTGTGTGTGTGGGTGTGTGTGTGTGTGTGTGAGTGTGTATGTGTGGGGATGTGTGTGTGTGTCTGTGTGGGTGTGTGTGTCTGTGTGGGTGTGTGTGTGTGTGTATGTGTATGTGTGGGGATGTGTGTGTGTGTCTGTGTGGGTGAGTGTGTGTGTCTGTGTCCGTGTGTGTGTGTCTGTGTCTGTGTGGGTGTTTGTGTGTCTGTGTCTGTGTGTGTGTGTGTGTCTGTGTCCGTGTGTGTGTGTCTGTGTGGGTGTGTGGGTGTGTGTGTGTGTGTCTGTGTGTGTGTGTGTGTCTGTATGTGTGTGTGTCTGTGTGTCTGTGTGTGTCTCCAGGCGTTCTGTGAGACTCTAGAGGAGAGTAACTACAGGCTTCAGAAGGAGGTTGTTGAGAAACAGCGAGAGATAAACTGCTTGAAGAAAACACTGGAAGAGAAAGAGCGGCACATCCAAATACTGGAAGGGCGAATTCAGTAAATCCAACCCCTCACACACACACACACACACACACACACACACAGACTCCCAGCATCACTGCTCACACACACACACTCCAAGCGTCACTGTTCTCACACACACACACACACACACACTACCAGTGTTACTGCTCACACACACACACACACTCCCAGCATCACTGCTCACACACACACACACACACACACAGACACTACCAGTGTTACTGCTCTCACACACACACACACACACTACCAGTGTTACTGCTCACACACACACACACACACACACACACACACTACCAGTGTTACTGCTCACACACACACACACTCCCAGCGTCACTGTTCACACACACACACACACACACACACACTACCAGTGTTACTGCTCACACACACACACACTCCCAGCGTCACTGTTCACACACACACACACACACACACACACTACCAATGTTACTGCTCTCTCACACACACACACACACTCCCAGCGTCACTGCTCACACACACACACACACACACACTCCCAGCGTCACTGCTCGCACACACACACACACACACACTCCCAGCGTCACTGCTCACACACACAAACACACTCCCAGCGTCACTGCTCGCACACGCACACACAAACTCCCAGCGTCACTGCTCACACACACACACACACACACACTCACAGCGTCATTGCTCACACACACACACACTCCCAGTGTCACTGCTCACACACACACAAACACACTCCCAGCGTCACTGCTCGCACACACACTCCCAGCATCACTACTTGCACACACACACTCCCAGCGTCACTGCTCGCACACACACACACACTCCTAGCGTCACTGCTCGCACACACAAACACACTCCCAGCGTCACTGCTCGCACACAAACACACTCCCAGCGTCACTGCTCGCGCACACACACACACACACACACACTCCCAGCGTCACTGCTCGCACACACACACACACACACACACACTCCCAGCGTCACTGCTCACACACACACACACACACTCCCAGCGTCACTGCTCGCACACACACACACACTCCCGCGTTACTGCTCGCGCACACACACACACACACACTCCCAGCGTCACTGCTCGCACACACAAACACACTCCCAGCGTCACTGCTCGCACACACAAACACACTCCCAGCGTCACTGCTCACACACACTCACACAACTCACAGTGTCACTGCTCGCACACACAAACACACTCCCAGCGTCACTGCTCGCACACGCACACACTCCCAGCGTCACTGCTCGCGCACACACACACACGCACACACACACACTCCCAGCGTCACTGTTCACACACACACTCCCAGCATCACTACTTGCACACACACACTCCCAGCGTCACTGCTCGCGCACACACACACACACACACTCCCAGTGTCACTGCTCACGCACACACACACACACTCCCAGTGTCACTGCTCACACACACACACACTCCCAGCGTCACTGCTCACACACAGACACACTCCTAGTGTCACTGCTCGCACACACACACTACCAGCGTCACTGCTCACACACACACTCACAGACGGTACAGACTGTCTCTCTCTGTGTGTTTAGCGGCGCAGTCCTGACTCCAGACAGTCCGTGTTGTG
This sequence comes from Rhinogobio ventralis, assembly GCA_039654625.1. Classification (NCBI taxonomy): domain Eukaryota; kingdom Metazoa; phylum Chordata; class Actinopteri; order Cypriniformes; family Gobionidae; genus Rhinogobio; species Rhinogobio ventralis. The sequence continues at coordinate 33,758,301 of CM077214.1, forward strand.
CGTCCGGCGCGGCCAGTGACAGCAGTGTGGACGTGGAGTCTTCTGCCGCTGAGGCCGATCAGGAGCTGCCGGATGAGAACCAGTGAGTCCTCAGATCCACGTTTGTATTTGATCTTAATGATACA
>CM077215.1:0-22500 GCA_039654625.1 Rhinogobio ventralis
CCCTAACCCTAACCCTAACCCTAACCCTAACCCTAACCCTAACCCTAACCCTAACCCTAACCCTAACCCTAACCCTAACCCTAACCCTAACCCTAACCCTAACCCTAACCCTAACCCTAACCCTAACCCTAACCCTAACCCTAACCCTAACCCTAACCCTAACCCTAACCCTAACCCTAACCCTAACCCTAACCCTAACCCTAACCCTAACCCTAACCCTAACCCTAACCCTAACCCTAACCCTAACCCTAACCCTAACCCTAACCCTAACCCTAACCCTAACCCTAACCCTAACCCTAACCCTAACCCTAACCCTAACCCTAACCCTAACCCTAACCCTAACCCTAACCCTAACCCTAACCCTAACCCTAACCCTAACCCTAACCCTAACCCTAACCCTAACCCTAACCCTAACCCTAACCCTAACCCTAACCCTAACCCTAACCCTAACCCTAACCCTAACCCTAACCCTAACCCTAACCCTAACCCTAACCCTAACCCTAACCCTAACCCTAACCCTAACCCTAACCCTAACCCTAACCCTAACCCTAACCCTAACCCTAACCCTAACCCTAACCCTAACCCTAACCCTAACCCTAACCCTAACCCTAACCCTAACCCTAACCCTAACCCTAACCCTAACCCTAACCCTAACCCTAACCCTAACCCTAACCCTAACCCTAACCCTAACCCTAACCCTAACCCTAACCCTAACCCTAACCCTAACCCTAACCCTAACCCTAACCCTAACCCTAACCCTAACCCTAACCCTAACCCTAACCCTAACCCTAACCCTAACCCTAACCCTAACCCTAACCCTAACCCTAACCCTAACCCTAACCCTAACCCTAACCCTAACCCTAACCCTAACCCTAACCCTAACCCTAACCCTAACCCTAACCCTAACCCTAACCCTAACCCTAACCCTAACCCTAACCCTAACCCTAACCCTAACCCTAACCCTAACCCTAACCCTAACCCTAACCCTAACCCTAACCCTAACCCTAACCCTAACCCTAACCCTAACCCTAACCCTAACCCTAACCCTAACCCTAACCCTAACCCTAACCCTAACCCTAACCCTAACCCTAACCCTAACCCTAACCCTAACCCTAACCCTAACCCTAACCCTAACCCTAACCCTAACCCTAACCCTAACCCTAACCCTAACCCTAACCCTAACCCTAACCCTAACCCTAACCCTAACCCTAACCCTAACCCTAACCCTAACCCTAACCCTAACCCTAACCCTAACCCTAACCCTAACCCTAACCCTAACCCTAACCCTAACCCTAACCCTAACCCTAACCCTAACCCTAACCCTAACCCTAACCCTAACCCTAACCCTAACCCTAACCCTAACCCTAACCCTAACCCTAACCCTAACCCTAACCCTAACCCTAACCCTAACCCTAACCCTAACCCTAACCCTAACCCTAACCCTAACCCTAACCCTAACCCTAACCCTAACCCTAACCCTAACCCTAACCCTAACCCTAACCCTAACCCTAACCCTAACCCTAACCCTAACCCTAACCCTAACCCTAACCCTAACCCTAACCCTAACCCTAACCCTAACCCTAACCCTAACCCTAACCCTAACCCTAACCCTAACCCTAACCCTAACCCTAACCCTAACCCTAACCCTAACCCTAACCCTAACCCTAACCCTAACCCTAACCCTAACCCTAACCCTAACCCTAACCCTAACCCTAACCCTAACCCTAACCCTAACCCTAACCCTAACCCTAACCCTAACCCTAACCCTAACCCTAACCCTAACCCTAACCCTAACCCTAACCCTAACCCTAACCCTAACCCTAACCCTAACCCTAACCCTAACCCTAACCCTAACCCTAACCCTAACCCTAACCCTAACCCTAACCCTAACCCTAACCCTAACCCTAACCCTAACCCTAACCCTAACCCTAACCCTAACCCTAACCCTAACCCTAACCCTAACCCTAACCCTAACCCTAACCCTAACCCTAACCCTAACCCTAACCCTAACCCTAACCCTAACCCTAACCCTAACCCTAACCCTAACCCTAACCCTAACCCTAACCCTAACCCTAACCCTAACCCTAACCCTAACCCTAACCCTAACCCTAACCCTAACCCTAACCCTAACCCTAACCCTAACCCTAACCCTAACCCTAACCCTAACCCTAACCCTAACCCTAACCCTAACCCTAACCCTAACCCTAACCCTAACCCTAACCCTAACCCTAACCCTAACCCTAACCCTAACCCTAACCCTAACCCTAACCCTAACCCTAACCCTAACCCTAACCCTAACCCTAACCCTAACCCTAACCCTAACCCTAACCCTAACCCTAACCCTAACCCTAACCCTAACCCTAACCCTAACCCTAACCCTAACCCTAACCCTAACCCTAACCCTAACCCTAACCCTAACCCTAACCCTAACCCTAACCCTAACCCTAACCCTAACCCTAACCCTAACCCTAACCCTAACCCTAACCCTAACCCTAACCCTAACCCTAACCCTAACCCTAACCCTAACCCTAACCCTAACCCTAACCCTAACCCTAACCCTAACCCTAACCCTAACCCTAACCCTAACCCTAACCCTAACCCTAACCCTAACCCTAACCCTAACCCTAACCCTAACCCTAACCCTAACCCTAACCCTAACCCTAACCCTAACCCTAACCCTAACCCTAACCCTAACCCTAACCCTAACCCTAACCCTAACCCTAACCCTAACCCTAACCCTAACCCTAACCCTAACCCTAACCCTAACCCTAACCCTAACCCTAACCCTAACCCTAACCCTAACCCTAACCCTAACCCTAACCCTAACCCTAACCCTAACCCTAACCCTAACCCTAACCCTAACCCTAACCCTAACCCTAACCCTAACCCTAACCCTAACCCTAACCCTAACCCTAACCCTAACCCTAACCCTAACCCTAACCCTAACCCTAACCCTAACCCTAACCCTAACCCTAACCCTAACCCTAACCCTAACCCTAACCCTAACCCTAACCCTAACCCTAACCCTAACCCTAACCCTAACCCTAACCCTAACCCTAACCCTAACCCTAACCCTAACCCTAACCCTAACCCTAACCCTAACCCTAACCCTAACCCTAACCCTAACCCTAACCCTAACCCTAACCCTAACCCTAACCCTAACCCTAACCCTAACCCTAACCCTAACCCTAACCCTAACCCTAACCCTAACCCTAACCCTAACCCTAACCCTAACCCTAACCCTAACCCTAACCCTAACCCTAACCCTAACCCTAACCCTAACCCTAACCCTAACCCTAACCCTAACCCTAACCCTAACCCTAACCCTAACCCTAACCCTAACCCTAACCCTAACCCTAACCCTAACCCTAACCCTAACCCTAACCCTAACCCTAACCCTAACCCTAACCCTAACCCTAACCCTAACCCTAACCCTAACCCTAACCCTAACCCTAACCCTAACCCTAACCCTAACCCTAACCCTAACCCTAACCCTAACCCTAACCCTAACCCTAACCCTAACCCTAACCCTAACCCTAACCCTAACCCTAACCCTAACCCTAACCCTAACCCTAACCCTAACCCTAACCCTAACCCTAACCCTAACCCTAACCCTAACCCTAACCCTAACCCTAACCCTAACCCTAACCCTAACCCTAACCCTAACCCTAACCCTAACCCTAACCCTAACCCTAACCCTAACCCTAACCCTAACCCTAACCCTAACCCTAACCCTAACCCTAACCCTAACCCTAACCCTAACCCTAACCCTAACCCTAACCCTAACCCTAACCCTAACCCTAACCCTAACCCTAACCCTAACCCTAACCCTAACCCTAACCCTAACCCTAACCCTAACCCTAACCCTAACCCTAACCCTAACCCTAACCCTAACCCTAACCCTAACCCTAACCCTAACCCTAACCCTAACCCTAACCCTAACCCTAACCCTAACCCTAACCCTAACCCTAACCCTAACCCTAACCCTAACCCTAACCCTAACCCTAACCCTAACCCTAACCCTAACCCTAACCCTAACCCTAACCCTAACCCTAACCCTAACCCTAACCCTAACCCTAACCCTAACCCTAACCCTAACCCTAACCCTAACCCTAACCCTAACCCTAACCCTAACCCTAACCCTAACCCTAACCCTAACCCTAACCCTAACCCTAACCCTAACCCTAACCCTAACCCTAACCCTAACCCTAACCCTAACCCTAACCCTAACCCTAACCCTAACCCTAACCCTAACCCTAACCCTAACCCTAACCCTAACCCTAACCCTAACCCTAACCCTAACCCTAACCCTAACCCTAACCCTAACCCTAACCCTAACCCTAACCCTAACCCTAACCCTAACCCTAACCCTAACCCTAACCCTAACCCTAACCCTAACCCTAACCCTAACCCTAACCCTAACCCTAACCCTAACCCTAACCCTAACCCTAACCCTAACCCTAACCCTAACCCTAACCCTAACCCTAACCCTAACCCTAACCCTAACCCTAACCCTAACCCTAACCCTAACCCTAACCCTAACCCTAACCCTAACCCTAACCCTAACCCTAACCCTAACCCTAACCCTAACCCTAACCCTAACCCTAACCCTAACCCTAACCCTAACCCTAACCCTAACCCTAACCCTAACCCTAACCCTAACCCTAACCCTAACCCTAACCCTAACCCTAACCCTAACCCTAACCCTAACCCTAACCCTAACCCTAACCCTAACCCTAACCCTAACCCTAACCCTAACCCTAACCCTAACCCTAACCCTAACCCTAACCCTAACCCTAACCCTAACCCTAACCCTAACCCTAACCCTAACCCTAACCCTAACCCTAACCCTAACCCTAACCCTAACCCTAACCCTAACCCTAACCCTAACCCTAACCCTAACCCTAACCCTAACCCTAACCCTAACCCTAACCCTAACCCTAACCCTAACCCTAACCCTAACCCTAACCCTAACCCTAACCCTAACCCTAACCCTAACCCTAACCCTAACCCTAACCCTAACCCTAACCCTAACCCTAACCCTAACCCTAACCCTAACCCTAACCCTAACCCTAACCCTAACCCTAACCCTAACCCTAACCCTAACCCTAACCCTAACCCTAACCCTAACCCTAACCCTAACCCTAACCCTAACCCTAACCCTAACCCTAACCCTAACCCTAACCCTAACCCTAACCCTAACCCTAACCCTAACCCTAACCCTAACCCTAACCCTAACCCTAACCCTAACCCTAACCCTAACCCTAACCCTAACCCTAACCCTAACCCTAACCCTAACCCTAACCCTAACCCTAACCCTAACCCTAACCCTAACCCTAACCCTAACCCTAACCCTAACCCTAACCCTAACCCTAACCCTAACCCTAACCCTAACCCTAACCCTAACCCTAACCCTAACCCTAACCCTAACCCTAACCCTAACCCTAACCCTAACCCTAACCCTAACCCTAACCCTAACCCTAACCCTAACCCTAACCCTAACCCTAACCCTAACCCTAACCCTAACCCTAACCCTAACCCTAACCCTAACCCTAACCCTAACCCTAACCCTAACCCTAACCCTAACCCTAACCCTAACCCTAACCCTAACCCTAACCCTAACCCTAACCCTAACCCTAACCCTAACCCTAACCCTAACCCTAACCCTAACCCTAACCCTAACCCTAACCCTAACCCTAACCCTAACCCTAACCCTAACCCTAACCCTAACCCTAACCCTAACCCTAACCCTAACCCTAACCCTAACCCTAACCCTAACCCTAACCCTAACCCTAACCCTAACCCTAACCCTAACCCTAACCCTAACCCTAACCCTAACCCTAACCCTAACCCTAACCCTAACCCTAACCCTAACCCTAACCCTAACCCTAACCCTAACCCTAACCCTAACCCTAACCCTAACCCTAACCCTAACCCTAACCCTAACCCTAACCCTAACCCTAACCCTAACCCTAACCCTAACCCTAACCCTAACCCTAACCCTAACCCTAACCCTAACCCTAACCCTAACCCTAACCCTAACCCTAACCCTAACCCTAACCCTAACCCTAACCCTAACCCTAACCCTAACCCTAACCCTAACCCTAACCCTAACCCTAACCCTAACCCTAACCCTAACCCTAACCCTAACCCTAACCCTAACCCTAACCCTAACCCTAACCCTAACCCTAACCCTAACCCTAACCCTAACCCTAACCCTAACCCTAACCCTAACCCTAACCCTAACCCTAACCCTAACCCTAACCCTAACCCTAACCCTAACCCTAACCCTAACCCTAACCCTAACCCTAACCCTAACCCTAACCCTAACCCTAACCCTAACCCTAACCCTAACCCTAACCCTAACCCTAACCCTAACCCTAACCCTAACCCTAACCCTAACCCTAACCCTAACCCTAACCCTAACCCTAACCCTAACCCTAACCCTAACCCTAACCCTAACCCTAACCCTAACCCTAACCCTAACCCTAACCCTAACCCTAACCCTAACCCTAACCCTAACCCTAACCCTAACCCTAACCCTAACCCTAACCCTAACCCTAACCCTAACCCTAACCCTAACCCTAACCCTAACCCTAACCCTAACCCTAACCCTAACCCTAACCCTAACCCTAACCCTAACCCTAACCCTAACCCTAACCCTAACCCTAACCCTAACCCTAACCCTAACCCTAACCCTAACCCTAACCCTAACCCTAACCCTAACCCTAACCCTAACCCTAACCCTAACCCTAACCCTAACCCTAACCCTAACCCTAACCCTAACCCTAACCCTAACCCTAACCCTAACCCTAACCCTAACCCTAACCCTAACCCTAACCCTAACCCTAACCCTAACCCTAACCCTAACCCTAACCCTAACCCTAACCCTAACCCTAACCCTAACCCTAACCCTAACCCTAACCCTAACCCTAACCCTAACCCTAACCCTAACCCTAACCCTAACCCTAACCCTAACCCTAACCCTAACCCTAACCCTAACCCTAACCCTAACCCTAACCCTAACCCTAACCCTAACCCTAACCCTAACCCTAACCCTAACCCTAACCCTAACCCTAACCCTAACCCTAACCCTAACCCTAACCCTAACCCTAACCCTAACCCTAACCCTAACCCTAACCCTAACCCTAACCCTAACCCTAACCCTAACCCTAACCCTAACCCTAACCCTAACCCTAACCCTAACCCTAACCCTAACCCTAACCCTAACCCTAACCCTAACCCTAACCCTAACCCTAACCCTAACCCTAACCCTAACCCTAACCCTAACCCTAACCCTAACCCTAACCCTAACCCTAACCCTAACCCTAACCCTAACCCTAACCCTAACCCTAACCCTAACCCTAACCCTAACCCTAACCCTAACCCTAACCCTAACCCTAACCCTAACCCTAACCCTAACCCTAACCCTAACCCTAACCCTAACCCTAACCCTAACCCTAACCCTAACCCTAACCCTAACCCTAACCCTAACCCTAACCCTAACCCTAACCCTAACCCTAACCCTAACCCTAACCCTAACCCTAACCCTAACCCTAACCCTAACCCTAACCCTAACCCTAACCCTAACCCTAACCCTAACCCTAACCCTAACCCTAACCCTAACCCTAACCCTAACCCTAACCCTAACCCTAACCCTAACCCTAACCCTAACCCTAACCCTAACCCTAACCCTAACCCTAACCCTAACCCTAACCCTAACCCTAACCCTAACCCTAACCCTAACCCTAACCCTAACCCTAACCCTAACCCTAACCCTAACCCTAACCCTAACCCTAACCCTAACCCTAACCCTAACCCTAACCCTAACCCTAACCCTAACCCTAACCCTAACCCTAACCCTAACCCTAACCCTAACCCTAACCCTAACCCTAACCCTAACCCTAACCCTAACCCTAACCCTAACCCTAACCCTAACCCTAACCCTAACCCTAACCCTAACCCTAACCCTAACCCTAACCCTAACCCTAACCCTAACCCTAACCCTAACCCTAACCCTAACCCTAACCCTAACCCTAACCCTAACCCTAACCCTAACCCTAACCCTAACCCTAACCCTAACCCTAACCCTAACCCTAACCCTAACCCTAACCCTAACCCTAACCCTAACCCTAACCCTAACCCTAACCCTAACCCTAACCCTAACCCTAACCCTAACCCTAACCCTAACCCTAACCCTAACCCTAACCCTAACCCTAACCCTAACCCTAACCCTAACCCTAACCCTAACCCTAACCCTAACCCTAACCCTAACCCTAACCCTAACCCTAACCCTAACCCTAACCCTAACCCTAACCCTAACCCTAACCCTAACCCTAACCCTAACCCTAACCCTAACCCTAACCCTAACCCTAACCCTAACCCTAACCCTAACCCTAACCCTAACCCTAACCCTAACCCTAACCCTAACCCTAACCCTAACCCTAACCCTAACCCTAACCCTAACCCTAACCCTAACCCTAACCCTAACCCTAACCCTAACCCTAACCCTAACCCTAACCCTAACCCTAACCCTAACCCTAACCCTAACCCTAACCCTAACCCTAACCCTAACCCTAACCCTAACCCTAACCCTAACCCTAACCCTAACCCTAACCCTAACCCTAACCCTAACCCTAACCCTAACCCTAACCCTAACCCTAACCCTAACCCTAACCCTAACCCTAACCCTAACCCTAACCCTAACCCTAACCCTAACCCTAACCCTAACCCTAACCCTAACCCTAACCCTAACCCTAACCCTAACCCTAACCCTAACCCTAACCCTAACCCTAACCCTAACCCTAACCCTAACCCTAACCCTAACCCTAACCCTAACCCTAACCCTAACCCTAACCCTAACCCTAACCCTAACCCTAACCCTAACCCTAACCCTAACCCTAACCCTAACCCTAACCCTAACCCTAACCCTAACCCTAACCCTAACCCTAACCCTAACCCTAACCCTAACCCTAACCCTAACCCTAACCCTAACCCTAACCCTAACCCTAACCCTAACCCTAACCCTAACCCTAACCCTAACCCTAACCCTAACCCTAACCCTAACCCTAACCCTAACCCTAACCCTAACCCTAACCCTAACCCTAACCCTAACCCTAACCCTAACCCTAACCCTAACCCTAACCCTAACCCTAACCCTAACCCTAACCCTAACCCTAACCCTAACCCTAACCCTAACCCTAACCCTAACCCTAACCCTAACCCTAACCCTAACCCTAACCCTAACCCTAACCCTAACCCTAACCCTAACCCTAACCCTAACCCTAACCCTAACCCTAACCCTAACCCTAACCCTAACCCTAACCCTAACCCTAACCCTAACCCTAACCCTAACCCTAACCCTAACCCTAACCCTAACCCTAACCCTAACCCTAACCCTAACCCTAACCCTAACCCTAACCCTAACCCTAACCCTAACCCTAACCCTAACCCTAACCCTAACCCTAACCCTAACCCTAACCCTAACCCTAACCCTAACCCTAACCCTAACCCTAACCCTAACCCTAACCCTAACCCTAACCCTAACCCTAACCCTAACCCTAACCCTAACCCTAACCCTAACCCTAACCCTAACCCTAACCCTAACCCTAACCCTAACCCTAACCCTAACCCTAACCCTAACCCTAACCCTAACCCTAACCCTAACCCTAACCCTAACCCTAACCCTAACCCTAACCCTAACCCTAACCCTAACCCTAACCCTAACCCTAACCCTAACCCTAACCCTAACCCTAACCCTAACCCTAACCCTAACCCTAACCCTAACCCTAACCCTAACCCTAACCCTAACCCTAACCCTAACCCTAACCCTAACCCTAACCCTAACCCTAACCCTAACCCTAACCCTAACCCTAACCCTAACCCTAACCCTAACCCTAACCCTAACCCTAACCCTAACCCTAACCCTAACCCTAACCCTAACCCTAACCCTAACCCTAACCCTAACCCTAACCCTAACCCTAACCCTAACCCTAACCCTAACCCTAACCCTAACCCTAACCCTAACCCTAACCCTAACCCTAACCCTAACCCTAACCCTAACCCTAACCCTAACCCTAACCCTAACCCTAACCCTAACCCTAACCCTAACCCTAACCCTAACCCTAACCCTAACCCTAACCCTAACCCTAACCCTAACCCTAACCCTAACCCTAACCCTAACCCTAACCCTAACCCTAACCCTAACCCTAACCCTAACCCTAACCCTAACCCTAACCCTAACCCTAACCCTAACCCTAACCCTAACCCTAACCCTAACCCTAACCCTAACCCTAACCCTAACCCTAACCCTAACCCTAACCCTAACCCTAACCCTAACCCTAACCCTAACCCTAACCCTAACCCTAACCCTAACCCTAACCCTAACCCTAACCCTAACCCTAACCCTAACCCTAACCCTAACCCTAACCCTAACCCTAACCCTAACCCTAACCCTAACCCTAACCCTAACCCTAACCCTAACCCTAACCCTAACCCTAACCCTAACCCTAACCCTAACCCTAACCCTAACCCTAACCCTAACCCTAACCCTAACCCTAACCCTAACCCTAACCCTAACCCTAACCCTAACCCTAACCCTAACCCTAACCCTAACCCTAACCCTAACCCTAACCCTAACCCTAACCCTAACCCTAACCCTAACCCTAACCCTAACCCTAACCCTAACCCTAACCCTAACCCTAACCCTAACCCTAACCCTAACCCTAACCCTAACCCTAACCCTAACCCTAACCCTAACCCTAACCCTAACCCTAACCCTAACCCTAACCCTAACCCTAACCCTAACCCTAACCCTAACCCTAACCCTAACCCTAACCCTAACCCTAACCCTAACCCTAACCCTAACCCTAACCCTAACCCTAACCCTAACCCTAACCCTAACCCTAACCCTAACCCTAACCCTAACCCTAACCCTAACCCTAACCCTAACCCTAACCCTAACCCTAACCCTAACCCTAACCCTAACCCTAACCCTAACCCTAACCCTAACCCTAACCCTAACCCTAACCCTAACCCTAACCCTAACCCTAACCCTAACCCTAACCCTAACCCTAACCCTAACCCTAACCCTAACCCTAACCCTAACCCTAACCCTAACCCTAACCCTAACCCTAACCCTAACCCTAACCCTAACCCTAACCCTAACCCTAACCCTAACCCTAACCCTAACCCTAACCCTAACCCTAACCCTAACCCTAACCCTAACCCTAACCCTAACCCTAACCCTAACCCTAACCCTAACCCTAACCCTAACCCTAACCCTAACCCTAACCCTAACCCTAACCCTAACCCTAACCCTAACCCTAACCCTAACCCTAACCCTAACCCTAACCCTAACCCTAACCCTAACCCTAACCCTAACCCTAACCCTAACCCTAACCCTAACCCTAACCCTAACCCTAACCCTAACCCTAACCCTAACCCTAACCCTAACCCTAACCCTAACCCTAACCCTAACCCTAACCCTAACCCTAACCCTAACCCTAACCCTAACCCTAACCCTAACCCTAACCCTAACCCTAACCCTAACCCTAACCCTAACCCTAACCCTAACCCTAACCCTAACCCTAACCCTAACCCTAACCCTAACCCTAACCCTAACCCTAACCCTAACCCTAACCCTAACCCTAACCCTAACCCTAACCCTAACCCTAACCCTAACCCTAACCCTAACCCTAACCCTAACCCTAACCCTAACCCTAACCCTAACCCTAACCCTAACCCTAACCCTAACCCTAACCCTAACCCTAACCCTAACCCTAACCCTAACCCTAACCCTAACCCTAACCCTAACCCTAACCCTAACCCTAACCCTAACCCTAACCCTAACCCTAACCCTAACCCTAACCCTAACCCTAACCCTAACCCTAACCCTAACCCTAACCCTAACCCTAACCCTAACCCTAACCCTAACCCTAACCCTAACCCTAACCCTAACCCTAACCCTAACCCTAACCCTAACCCTAACCCTAACCCTAACCCTAACCCTAACCCTAACCCTAACCCTAACCCTAACCCTAACCCTAACCCTAACCCTAACCCTAACCCTAACCCTAACCCTAACCCTAACCCTAACCCTAACCCTAACCCTAACCCTAACCCTAACCCTAACCCTAACCCTAACCCTAACCCTAACCCTAACCCTAACCCTAACCCTAACCCTAACCCTAACCCTAACCCTAACCCTAACCCTAACCCTAACCCTAACCCTAACCCTAACCCTAACCCTAACCCTAACCCTAACCCTAACCCTAACCCTAACCCTAACCCTAACCCTAACCCTAACCCTAACCCTAACCCTAACCCTAACCCTAACCCTAACCCTAACCCTAACCCTAACCCTAACCCTAACCCTAACCCTAACCCTAACCCTAACCCTAACCCTAACCCTAACCCTAACCCTAACCCTAACCCTAACCCTAACCCTAACCCTAACCCTAACCCTAACCCTAACCCTAACCCTAACCCTAACCCTAACCCTAACCCTAACCCTAACCCTAACCCTAACCCTAACCCTAACCCTAACCCTAACCCTAACCCTAACCCGAACCCTAACCCTAACCCTAACCCTAACCCTAACCCTAACCCTAACCCTAACCCTAACCCTAACCCTAACCCTAACCCTAACCCTAACCCTAACCCTAACCCTAACCCTAACCCTAACCCTAACCCTAACCCTAACCCTAACCCTAACCCTAACCCTAACCCTAACCCTAACCCTAACCCTAACCCTAACCCTAACCCTAACCCTAACCCTAACCCTAACCCTAACCCTAACCCTAACCCTAACCCTAACCCTAACCCTAACCCTAACCCTAACCCTAACCCTAACCCTAACCCTAACCCTAACCCTAACCCTAACCCTAACCCTAACCCTAACCCTAACCCTAACCCTAACCCTAACCCTAACCCTAACCCTAACCCTAACCCTAACCCTAACCCTAACCCTAACCCTAACCCTAACCCTAACCCTAACCCTAACCCTAACCCTAACCCTAACCCTAACCCTAACCCTAACCCTAACCCTAACCCTAACCCTAACCCTAACCCTAACCCTAACCCTAACCCTAACCCTAACCCTAACCCTAACCCTAACCCTAACCCTAACCCTAACCCTAACCCTAACCCTAACCCTAACCCTAACCCTAACCCTAACCCTAACCCTAACCCTAACCCTAACCCTAACCCTAACCCTAACCCTAACCCTAACCCTAACCCTAACCCTAACCCTAACCCTAACCCTAACCCTAACCCTAACCCTAACCCTAACCCTAACCCTAACCCTAACCCTAACCCTAACCCTAACCCTAACCCTAACCCTAACCCTAACCCTAACCCTAACCCTAACCCTAACCCTAACCCTAACCCTAACCCTAACCCTAACCCTAACCCTAACCCTAACCCTAACCCTAACCCTAACCCTAACCCTAACCCTAACCCTAACCCTAACCCTAACCCTAACCCTAACCCTAACCCTAACCCTAACCCTAACCCTAACCCTAACCCTAACCCTAACCCTAACCCTAACCCTAACCCTAACCCTAACCCTAACCCTAACCCTAACCCTAACCCTAACCCTAACCCTAACCCTAACCCTAACCCTAACCCTAACCCTAACCCTAACCCTAACCCTAACCCTAACCCTAACCCTAACCCTAACCCTAACCCTAACCCTAACCCTAACCCTAACCCTAACCCTAACCCTAACCCTAACCCTAACCCTAACCCTAACCCTAACCCTAACCCTAACCCTAACCCTAACCCTAACCCTAACCCTAACCCTAACCCTAACCCTAACCCTAACCCTAACCCTAACCCTAACCCTAACCCTAACCCTAACCCTAACCCTAACCCTAACCCTAACCCTAACCCTAACCCTAACCCTAACCCTAACCCTAACCCTAACCCTAACCCTAACCCTAACCCTAACCCTAACCCTAACCCTAACCCTAACCCTAACCCTAACCCTAACCCTAACCCTAACCCTAACCCTAACCCTAACCCTAACCCTAACCCTAACCCTAACCCTAACCCTAACCCTAACCCTAACCCTAACCCTAACCCTAACCCTAACCCTAACCCTAACCCTAACCCTAACCCTAACCCTAACCCTAACCCTAACCCTAACCCTAACCCTAACCCTAACCCTAACCCTAACCCTAACCCTAACCCTAACCCTAACCCTAACCCTAACCCTAACCCTAACCCTAACCCTAACCCTAACCCTAACCCTAACCCTAACCCTAACCCTAACCCTAACCCTAACCCTAACCCTAACCCTAACCCTAACCCTAACCCTAACCCTAACCCTAACCCTAACCCTAACCCTAACCCTAACCCTAACCCTAACCCTAACCCTAACCCTAACCCTAACCCTAACCCTAACCCTAACCCTAACCCTAACCCTAACCCTAACCCTAACCCTAACCCTAACCCTAACCCTAACCCTAACCCTAACCCTAACCCTAACCCTAACCCTAACCCTAACCCTAACCCTAACCCTAACCCTAACCCTAACCCTAACCCTAACCCTAACCCTAACCCTAACCCTAACCCTAACCCTAACCCTAACCCTAACCCTAACCCTAACCCTAACCCTAACCCTAACCCTAACCCTAACCCTAACCCTAACCCTAACCCTAACCCTAACCCTAACCCTAACCCTAACCCTAACCCTAACCCTAACCCTAACCCTAACCCTAACCCTAACCCTAACCCTAACCCTAACCCTAACCCTAACCCTAACCCTAACCCTAACCCTAACCCTAACCCTAACCCTAACCCTAACCCTAACCCTAACCCTAACCCTAACCCTAACCCTAACCCTAACCCTAACCCTAACCCTAACCCTAACCCTAACCCTAACCCTAACCCTAACCCTAACCCTAACCCTAACCCTAACCCTAACCCTAACCCTAACCCTAACCCTAACCCTAACCCTAACCCTAACCCTAACCCTAACCCTAACCCTAACCCTAACCCTAACCCTAACCCTAACCCTAACCCTAACCCTAACCCTAACCCTAACCCTAACCCTAACCCTAACCCTAACCCTAACCCTAACCCTAACCCTAACCCTAACCCTAACCCTAACCCTAACCCTAACCCTAACCCTAACCCTAACCCTAACCCTAACCCTAACCCTAACCCTAACCCTAACCCTAACCCTAACCCTAACCCTAACCCTAACCCTAACCCTAACCCTAACCCTAACCCTAACCCTAACCCTAACCCTAACCCTAACCCTAACCCTAACCCTAACCCTAACCCTAACCCTAACCCTAACCCTAACCCTAACCCTAACCCTAACCCTAACCCTAACCCTAACCCTAACCCTAACCCTAACCCTAACCCTAACCCTAACCCTAACCCTAACCCTAACCCTAACCCTAACCCTAACCCTAACCCTAACCCTAACCCTAACCCTAACCCTAACCCTAACCCTAACCCTAACCCTAACCCTAACCCTAACCCTAACCCTAACCCTAACCCTAACCCTAACCCTAACCCTAACCCTAACCCTAACCCTAACCCTAACCCTAACCCTAACCCTAACCCTAACCCTAACCCTAACCCTAACCCTAACCCTAACCCTAACCCTAACCCTAACCCTAACCCTAACCCTAACCCTAACCCTAACCCTAACCCTAACCCTAACCCTAACCCTAACCCTAACCCTAACCCTAACCCTAACCCTAACCCTAACCCTAACCCTAACCCTAACCCTAACCCTAACCCTAACCCTAACCCTAACCCTAACCCTAACCCTAACCCTAACCCTAACCCTAACCCTAACCCTAACCCTAACCCTAACCCTAACCCTAACCCTAACCCTAACCCTAACCCTAACCCTAACCCTAACCCTAACCCTAACCCTAACCCTAACCCTAACCCTAACCCTAACCCTAACCCTAACCCTAACCCTAACCCTAACCCTAACCCTAACCCTAACCCTAACCCTAACCCTAACCCTAACCCTAACCCTAACCCTAACCCTAACCCTAACCCTAACCCTAACCCTAACCCTAACCCTAACCCTAACCCTAACCCTAACCCTAACCCTAACCCTAACCCTAACCCTAACCCTAACCCTAACCCTAACCCTAACCCTAACCCTAACCCTAACCCTAACCCTAACCCTAACCCTAACCCTAACCCTAACCCTAACCCTAACCCTAACCCTAACCCTAACCCTAACCCTAACCCTAACCCTAACCCTAACCCTAACCCTAACCCTAACCCTAACCCTAACCCTAACCCTAACCCTAACCCTAACCCTAACCCTAACCCTAACCCTAACCCTAACCCTAACCCTAACCCTAACCCTAACCCTAACCCTAACCCTAACCCTAACCCTAACCCTAACCCTAACCCTAACCCTAACCCTAACCCTAACCCTAACCCTAACCCTAACCCTAACCCTAACCCTAACCCTAACCCTAACCCTAACCCTAACCCTAACCCTAACCCTAACCCTAACCCTAACCCTAACCCTAACCCTAACCCTAACCCTAACCCTAACCCTAACCCTAACCCTAACCCTAACCCTAACCCTAACCCTAACCCTAACCCTAACCCTAACCCTAACCCTAACCCTAACCCTAACCCTAACCCTAACCCTAACCCTAACCCTAACCCTAACCCTAACCCTAACCCTAACCCTAACCCTAACCCTAACCCTAACCCTAACCCTAACCCTAACCCTAACCCTAACCCTAACCCTAACCCTAACCCTAACCCTAACCCTAACCCTAACCCTAACCCTAACCCTAACCCTAACCCTAACCCTAACCCTAACCCTAACCCTAACCCTAACCCTAACCCTAACCCTAACCCTAACCCTAACCCTAACCCTAACCCTAACCCTAACCCTAACCCTAACCCTAACCCTAACCCTAACCCTAACCCTAACCCTAACCCTAACCCTAACCCTAACCCTAACCCTAACCCTAACCCTAACCCTAACCCTAACCCTAACCCTAACCCTAACCCTAACCCTAACCCTAACCCTAACCCTAACCCTAACCCTAACCCTAACCCTAACCCTAACCCTAACCCTAACCCTAACCCTAACCCTAACCCTAACCCTAACCCTAACCCTAACCCTAACCCTAACCCTAACCCTAACCCTAACCCTAACCCTAACCCTAACCCTAACCCTAACCCTAACCCTAACCCTAACCCTAACCCTAACCCTAACCCTAACCCTAACCCTAACCCTAACCCTAACCCTAACCCTAACCCTAACCCTAACCCTAACCCTAACCCTAACCCTAACCCTAACCCTAACCCTAACCCTAACCCTAACCCTAACCCTAACCCTAACCCTAACCCTAACCCTAACCCTAACCCTAACCCTAACCCTAACCCTAACCCTAACCCTAACCCTAACCCTAACCCTAACCCTAACCCTAACCCTAACCCTAACCCTAACCCTAACCCTAACCCTAACCCTAACCCTAACCCTAACCCTAACCCTAACCCTAACCCTAACCCTAACCCTAACCCTAACCCTAACCCTAACCCTAACCCTAACCCTAACCCTAACCCTAACCCTAACCCTAACCCTAACCCTAACCCTAACCCTAACCCTAACCCTAACCCTAACCCTAACCCTAACCCTAACCCTAACCCTAACCCTAACCCTAACCCTAACCCTAACCCTAACCCTAACCCTAACCCTAACCCTAACCCTAACCCTAACCCTAACCCTAACCCTAACCCTAACCCTAACCCTAACCCTAACCCTAACCCTAACCCTAACCCTAACCCTAACCCTAACCCTAACCCTAACCCTAACCCTAACCCTAACCCTAACCCTAACCCTAACCCTAACCCTAACCCTAACCCTAACCCTAACCCTAACCCTAACCCTAACCCTAACCCTAACCCTAACCCTAACCCTAACCCTAACCCTAACCCTAACCCTAACCCTAACCCTAACCCTAACCCTAACCCTAACCCTAACCCTAACCCTAACCCTAACCCTAACCCTAACCCTAACCCTAACCCTAACCCTAACCCTAACCCTAACCCTAACCCTAACCCTAACCCTAACCCTAACCCTAACCCTAACCCTAACCCTAACCCTAACCCTAACCCTAACCCTAACCCTAACCCTAACCCTAACCCTAACCCTAACCCTAACCCTAACCCTAACCCTAACCCTAACCCTAACCCTAACCCTAACCCTAACCCTAACCCTAACCCTAACCCTAACCCTAACCCTAACCCTAACCCTAACCCTAACCCTAACCCTAACCCTAACCCTAACCCTAACCCTAACCCTAACCCTAACCCTAACCCTAACCCTAACCCTAACCCTAACCCTAACCCTAACCCTAACCCTAACCCTAACCCTAACCCTAACCCTAACCCTAACCCTAACCCTAACCCTAACCCTAACCCTAACCCTAACCCTAACCCTAACCCTAACCCTAACCCTAACCCTAACCCTAACCCTAACCCTAACCCTAACCCTAACCCTAACCCTAACCCTAACCCTAACCCTAACCCTAACCCTAACCCTAACCCTAACCCTAACCCTAACCCTAACCCTAACCCTAACCCTAACCCTAACCCTAACCCTAACCCTAACCCTAACCCTAACCCTAACCCTAACCCTAACCCTAACCCTAACCCTAACCCTAACCCTAACCCTAACCCTAACCCTAACCCTAACCCTAACCCTAACCCTAACCCTAACCCTAACCCTAACCCTAACCCTAACCCTAACCCTAACCCTAACCCTAACCCTAACCCTAACCCTAACCCTAACCCTAACCCTAACCCTAACCCTAACCCTAACCCTAACCCTAACCCTAACCCTAACCCTAACCCTAACCCTAACCCTAACCCTAACCCTAACCCTAACCCTAACCCTAACCCTAACCCTAACCCTAACCCTAACCCTAACCCTAACCCTAACCCTAACCCTAACCCTAACCCTAACCCTAACCCTAACCCTAACCCTAACCCTAACCCTAACCCTAACCCTAACCCTAACCCTAACCCTAACCCTAACCCTAACCCTAACCCTAACCCTAACCCTAACCCTAACCCTAACCCTAACCCTAACCCTAACCCTAACCCTAACCCTAACCCTAACCCTAACCCTAACCCTAACCCTAACCCTAACCCTAACCCTAACCCTAACCCTAACCCTAACCCTAACCCTAACCCTAACCCTAACCCTAACCCTAACCCTAACCCTAACCCTAACCCTAACCCTAACCCTAACCCTAACCCTAACCCTAACCCTAACCCTAACCCTAACCCTAACCCTAACCCTAACCCTAACCCTAACCCTAACCCTAACCCTAACCCTAACCCTAACCCTAACCCTAACCCTAACCCTAACCCTAACCCTAACCCTAACCCTAACCCTAACCCTAACCCTAACCCTAACCCTAACCCTAACCCTAACCCTAACCCTAACCCTAACCCTAACCCTAACCCTAACCCTAACCCTAACCCTAACCCTAACCCTAACCCTAACCCTAACCCTAACCCTAACCCTAACCCTAACCCTAACCCTAACCCTAACCCTAACCCTAACCCTAACCCTAACCCTAACCCTAACCCTAACCCTAACCCTAACCCTAACCCTAACCCTAACCCTAACCCTAACCCTAACCCTAACCCTAACCCTAACCCTAACCCTAACCCTAACCCTAACCCTAACCCTAACCCTAACCCTAACCCTAACCCTAACCCTAACCCTAACCCTAACCCTAACCCTAACCCTAACCCTAACCCTAACCCTAACCCTAACCCTAACCCTAACCCTAACCCTAACCCTAACCCTAACCCTAACCCTAACCCTAACCCTAACCCTAACCCTAACCCTAACCCTAACCCTAACCCTAACCCTAACCCTAACCCTAACCCTAACCCTAACCCTAACCCTAACCCTAACCCTAACCCTAACCCTAACCCTAACCCTAACCCTAACCCTAACCCTAACCCTAACCCTAACCCTAACCCTAACCCTAACCCTAACCCTAACCCTAACCCTAACCCTAACCCTAACCCTAACCCTAACCCTAACCCTAACCCTAACCCTAACCCTAACCCTAACCCTAACCCTAACCCTAACCCTAACCCTAACCCTAACCCTAACCCTAACCCTAACCCTAACCCTAACCCTAACCCTAACCCTAACCCTAACCCTAACCCTAACCCTAACCCTAACCCTAACCCTAACCCTAACCCTAACCCTAACCCTAACCCTAACCCTAACCCTAACCCTAACCCTAACCCTAACCCTAACCCTAACCCTAACCCTAACCCTAACCCTAACCCTAACCCTAACCCTAACCCTAACCCTAACCCGAACCCTAACCCTAACCCTAACCCTAACCCTAACCCTAACCCTAACCCTAACCCTAACCCTAACCCTAACCCTAACCCTAACCCTAACCCTAACCCTAACCCTAACCCTAACCCTAACCCTAACCCTAACCCTAACCCTAACCCTAACCCTAACCCTAACCCTAACCCTAACCCTAACCCTAACCCTAACCCTAACCCTAACCCTAACCCTAACCCTAACCCTAACCCTAACCCTAACCCTAACCCTAACCCTAACCCTAACCCTAACCCTAACCCTAACCCTAACCCTAACCCTAACCCTAACCCTAACCCTAACCCTAACCCTAACCCTAACCCTAACCCTAACCCTAACCCTAACCCTAACCCTAACCCTAACCCTAACCCTAACCCTAACCCTAACCCTAACCCTAACCCTAACCCTAACCCTAACCCTAACCCTAACCCTAACCCTAACCCTAACCCTAACCCTAACCCTAACCCTAACCCTAACCCTAACCCTAACCCTAACCCTAACCCTAACCCTAACCCTAACCCTAACCCTAACCCTAACCCTAACCCTAACCCTAACCCTAACCCTAACCCTAACCCTAACCCTAACCCTAACCCTAACCCTAACCCTAACCCTAACCCTAACCCTAACCCTAACCCTAACCCTAACCCTAACCCTAACCCTAACCCTAACCCTAACCCTAACCCTAACCCTAACCCTAACCCTAACCCTAACCCTAACCCTAACCCTAACCCTAACCCTAACCCTAACCCTAACCCTAACCCTAACCCTAACCCTAACCCTAACCCTAACCCTAACCCTAACCCTAACCCTAACCCTAACCCTAACCCTAACCCTAACCCTAACCCTAACCCTAACCCTAACCCTAACCCTAACCCTAACCCTAACCCTAACCCTAACCCTAACCCTAACCCTAACCCTAACCCTAACCCTAACCCTAACCCTAACCCTAACCCTAACCCTAACCCTAACCCTAACCCTAACCCTAACCCTAACCCTAACCCTAACCCTAACCCTAACCCTAACCCTAACCCTAACCCTAACCCTAACCCTAACCCTAACCCTAACCCTAACCCTAACCCTAACCCTAACCCTAACCCTAACCCTAACCCTAACCCTAACCCTAACCCTAACCCTAACCCTAACCCTAACCCTAACCCTAACCCTAACCCTAACCCTAACCCTAACCCTAACCCTAACCCTAACCCTAACCCTAACCCTAACCCTAACCCTAACCCTAACCCTAACCCTAACCCTAACCCTAACCCTAACCCTAACCCTAACCCTAACCCTAACCCTAACCCTAACCCTAACCCTAACCCTAACCCTAACCCTAACCCTAACCCTAACCCTAACCCTAACCCTAACCCTAACCCTAACCCTAACCCTAACCCTAACCCTAACCCTAACCCTAACCCTAACCCTAACCCTAACCCTAACCCTAACCCTAACCCTAACCCTAACCCTAACCCTAACCCTAACCCTAACCCTAACCCTAACCCTAACCCTAACCCTAACCCTAACCCTAACCCTAACCCTAACCCTAACCCTAACCCTAACCCTAACCCTAACCCTAACCCTAACCCTAACCCTAACCCTAACCCTAACCCTAACCCTAACCCTAACCCTAACCCTAACCCTAACCCTAACCCTAACCCTAACCCTAACCCTAACCCTAACCCTAACCCTAACCCTAACCCTAACCCTAACCCTAACCCTAACCCTAACCCTAACCCTAACCCTAACCCTAACCCTAACCCTAACCCTAACCCTAACCCTAACCCTAACCCTAACCCTAACCCTAACCCTAACCCTAACCCTAACCCTAACCCTAACCCTAACCCTAACCCTAACCCTAACCCTAACCCTAACCCTAACCCTAACCCTAACCCTAACCCTAACCCTAACCCTAACCCTAACCCTAACCCTAACCCTAACCCTAACCCTAACCCTAACCCTAACCCTAACCCTAACCCTAACCCTAACCCTAACCCTAACCCTAACCCTAACCCTAACCCTAACCCTAACCCTAACCCTAACCCTAACCCTAACCCTAACCCTAACCCTAACCCTAACCCTAACCCTAACCCTAACCCTAACCCTAACCCTAACCCTAACCCTAACCCTAACCCTAA
>CM077215.1:30000-67500 GCA_039654625.1 Rhinogobio ventralis
CTACCCCTCACAACCACCTGGACATCACCCCTGGACATCTGACCCTTCTCTACACCTAAAAACCTACCCATTATAGCCCCTTTCTCACTATTACTAGACTGACCAGAACCACAAAGGACCCTAAAACCTACCCAAAAATAACCCGAGGCTCACACAGCCCGCCCCATTACACCCCTGATACTAATTCCCTTAAATAAATGTATATTACAAAATTACCTCTACATTTTCACCTTTTTATGGCAGACAGGTTGACCTTTCGACCTTCCAGTGTTTAGGGTGGTTTTTGGGCCCAAAAAACAAAACATAGGTCCTATTAAAACCTGGGGCTAGCAACCTATGACCTCAACAAATTAACAAAAATATGACGGTCTACCAGACCCCTTGGGGCCTCCTCCAGTGGCCGCGCCGTCCATGAACCTACCTATACACCTATAAAGGAGGTCTAAATACTTTCTAACACTAGAGGTCACTGGTGCACCAGAATAGGGGTTCTTTTCAAGTTTTTACACATCATTGTACAGAGATGGGGAGAAAAAGAGGGGGAGAAAAAAAAAAAAAATATATATATATATATACACACACATATGTATATACATACATATATACAGGGAGTGCAGAATTATTAGGCAAGTTGTATTTTTGAGGATTAATTTTATTATTGAACAACAACCATGTTCTCAATGAACACAAAAAACTCATTAATATCAAAGCTGAATATTTTTGTATCAATATTTTAAGTAGTTTTTAGTTTTAGCTATTTTAGGGGGATATCTGTGTGTGCAGGTGACTATTACTGTGCATAATTATTAGGCAACTTAACAAAAAACAAATTTATACCCATTTCAATTATTTATTTTTACCAGTGAAACCAATATAACATCTCAACATTCACAAATATACATTTCTGACATTCAAAAACCAAACAAAAACAAATCAGTGACCAATATAGCCACCTTTCTTTGCAAGGACACTCAAAAGCCTGCCATCCATGGATTCTGTCAGTGTTTTGATCTGTTCACCATCAACATTGCGTGCAGCAGCAACCACAGCCTCCCAGACACTGTTCAGAGAGGTGTACTGTTTTCCCTCCTTGTAAATCGCACATTTGATCAATGGGGTTCAGATCAGGTGAACAAGGAGGCCATATCATTAGATTTTCTTCTTTTATACCCTTTCTTGCCAGCCACGCTGTGGAGTACTTGTACGCGTGTGATGGAGCATTGTCCTGCATGAAAATCATGTTTTTCTTGAAGGATGCAGACTTCTTCCTGTACCACTGCCTGAAGAAGGTGTCTTCCAGAAACTGGCAGTAGGACTGGGAGTTGAGCTTGACTCCATCCTCAACCCGAAAAGGCCCCACAAGCTCATCTTTGATGATACCAGCCCAAACCAGTACTCCACCTCCACCTTGCTGGCGTCTGAGTCGGACTGGAGCTCTCTGCCCTTTACCAATCCAGCCACGGGCCCATCCATCTGGCCCATCAAGACTCACTCTCATTTCATCAGTCCATAAAACCTTAGAAAAATCAGTCTTGAGATATTTCTTGGCCCAGTCTTGACGTTTCAGCTTGTGTGTCTTGTTCAGTGGTGGTCGACTTTCTGCCTTTCTTACCTTGGCCATGTCTCTGAGTATTGCACACCTTGTGCTTTTGGGCACTCCAGTGATGTTGCAGCTCTGAAATATGGCCAAACTGGTGGCAAGTGGCATCTTGGCAGCTGCACGCTTGACTTTTCTCAGTTCACGGGCAGTTATTTTGCGCCTTGGTTTTTCCACACGCTTCTTGCGACCCTGTTGACTATTTTGAATGAAACGCTTGATTGTTCGATGATCACGCTTCAGAAGCTTGGCTATTTTAAGACTGCTGCATCCCTCTGCAATATATCTCACTATTTTTGACTTTTCTGAGCCTGTCAAGTCCTTCTTTTGACCCATTTTGCCAAAGGAAAGGAAGTTGCCTAATAATTATGCACACCTGATATAGGGTGTTGATGTCATTAGACCACACCCCTTCTCATTACAGAGATGCACATCACCTAATATGCTTAATTGGTAGTAGGCTTTCCAGCCTATACAGCTTGGAGTAAGACAACATGCATAACGAGGATGATGTGGTCAAAATACTCATTTGCCTAATAATTCTGCACTCCCTGTATATATATATATATATATATATATATATATATATATATATATATATATATATATATATATACATAGATAAAAGAATAGATAGATAAATAAATAAATAATAAATAAATAAAACCACCTTTAAACAAAACAATTATAGAACAAATGGGAGCTTACGGCAGGATTCCTCCTGATCCCACACTGTTCCAAAGCGATCAGCGGAAAGGATGGACAGTGCACAACCGTCTTCAGGTCCTCCGGGATCTGTTGATTGGAATTACAAAAATCCTAACAATATCATAACAAACATGTTGCATTAAGATGTTAGGACTACATGCCAAACTCTAACTTAAGCTATATGAATGTGCACAGGTGTCAGGTAATGGGTAATGACCAAGAAACAAAAATGTTTATTAATTTACAAAACCACAAGCCAGAAAGCTTGGAAAAATTCTTGATAAATCCTGGCAAGCCCAGAAGGATGAGGCAGATTAAGTGTGAGAGCGGGCAGGAGTCGGCAACGAGATATCAGTCCAATAAACACAGCCAGAGGGAAAATCCAAAACAATAGCCAGGTAGAAGTGAAGGTCTCAACCAGAAGGGAAGTCCAACATATTAAGTGACGATATGAAGTTTTCCAAAAAAATAAACCTATGCAATGGGATCCCAAATTATCTCCTGAAATGGCAACAAGAGTCCCCTTCCCCATTTTATCATTGGGCACTGAAATACCAGTTTCCTCTAGAAATGTAAAATCCTTAATCAATGGCTCAAAAACTTATTTGTATTTGAAGTCGTGTTCCCTATAAAGAAGCACAAGTTGCATGTGATCTGTAGTGGATCTATTGTGTGGCAAAATATCAGTCAGAGTACAGTAGACCGCGAAAACCTTGTGTTTTTTTCTTCCCTGAACAAAGACGGTTTATAACCTCAAAGGCATCCTGATATAAAATGAGGCCAAAAGAATCAGAAGCTGTCTTCATTAAAATATTACTCTTAAATCCCTCACCATCCTTAACATCACGTAAAACGTTTTCAGGAGTGGGTGGTTGAAAACGTGTGTAAGCATGTTGTTCTTGCACAGATCTGCTTTTGAACAGTGCAGCCAATGTTTCCTTTATAGGTATATACTGGGCAAAACGCTCTTTGCCATTTTCATCATTGCCTAAAAACAAGCGCACAGGTTAGGACACAGATTTTCTACCACCACATAGCCTACCTTAATATTCCATAACTGCTTAGAAAGCTATATTTGTTTTAACTATAGGAACATTTTATTTACCTCGTAGCCTACCTTAATCCCATCAGATATCATCAGTGCCAAGAATATCTTCCTGCATCATCAGCGCTTGAGAACTGTGGAGAGCTGTTGTTAGAAGAGTTGGATCAAAGAGAGCATATGTCAGACTTAAAGTACAGACTTTTTGCTGTTGTAACGTTATAAAATAATTTAAAATAGATACTTTTTTTGAAGAGAGGGCAGTTACTTGCACGTAAAGTAGCCAGTTGCGTAAAGTAGCCTGAAGATGGCGCCTTCGTTCTCAGCTGAAAACCCTATTTTTACAGTAATTTGCGGTCATATCACTGCAGATAGTTAATAGTGAGCAAATCCACATTACAGTGATATTACAGTAAAACAATCAAAAACAGTATTTTACTGTAAAACAGTTAAATATTGTTAAAGTCTGGACATTTTTTACAGTGTATGGAATAGCCAGACCGCTTTAAACGTGTGGGTGAGGTGCACAGAAAAGGGGGGGGACAGCATTTCCTGCATGTGCAACAGTAGTAACACATGTCAAACAATGTACGGAGATTAAAAATTAAGTAGATAAGTAAAAGAAATTAAGTGCTTTATCTGCAGCCTTGATCAGTAAACTTGTTCTGGTACTACTGCCTATCACATTAAATCTGACGTTGCTAGCTTTTAATCCAAATCACCATCAGAACGCGTTAGCATTTCGCTAGCCTGTTAGTCTGCCATCCAGGTCTCCTGTTTCTCTCTTGCGCGCCTTTTCGAGTCCATCAAACAACTGTGGTGAGTTGGATTAGTCAACAAACACGGTAAGCCATGTCATCTTTTGGGGCAGACCTGACCTGTTGAAAAGAGATGGTATTCATCCCTCCTGGGATGGTGCCACTCTTCTCTCTAGTAATTTGGCACATAGTCTTAGAGCTAAACCTTGACTAACTAGGGCCCAGGTCAGGAAGCAGGTGGACTGGCTTAACCAACCGCCTGCTAGCTGTCTCACGTCACAGAAGTCAGATAAATCCCAGCACATAGAGACTGTGTCTGTTCCCAGAATTAGGAAATACAAAAAACTCTCGAACCCACTTAAGGGAAAAATTTTAATTGATGTTCAACAAATAAAAAACAGATATAATACAGATGATCAAATGATAAAGCTCGGGTTGTTGAATATTCGATCCCTTTCCTCAAAAGAGTTTATTGTTAATGATATGATTACAGATTATAACCTAGATGTGCTGTGTTTGACAGAAACCTGGCTAAAACCTGACGATTACATTATTTTAAATGAGTCCACTCCTCAAGATTATTGTTATAAACACGAGCCGCGTCTGAAAGGTAAAGGGGGAGGTGTTGCCGTAATTTATAATAATATCTTCAGTATTACTCAAGTCTAGTTTCAAATATAATTCTTTTGAAGTTTTGGTGCTTTACGTAATGTTATGTAGTGAAATTGATAAATCCTGTTTAACATTTGTGTTGGCTACTGTATACAGGCCCCCAGGGCACCATACAGACTTCTATCAGAGTTAGTACTGGCTACAGATAAAGTCCTAATTGTTGGTGATTTTAATATCCATGTAGATAATGAAAAAGACGCATTGGGATTGGCATTTAGAGACATTATAAACTCTATTGGAGTTAGGCAACACGTATCAGGACCCACTCATCACTGTAATCATACTTTAGACCTAATGCTGTCATATGGAATAAATGTTGATACCGCTGAAATTCTGCAGCAGAGCGATGACATCTCAGATCATTATCTAGTATCGTGTATACTTAATGTAGCAAAGGCTGCAAAACCTTCCCATTGTTTTAAATATGGCAGGATTACCACTGCCACTAAAGATTGCTTTGTAAATAAACTTCCTCATCAGTTTCATCTCCTCAGCATCCCAGAGAGCCTAGAGGAACTCGATGTTGCAACAGAAACTATTGACTCTCTCTTTTCCAGCACTTTAGACACAGTTGCTCCTCTGCGCTTAAAGAAGATTAAAGAAAATACTCCAACGCTGTGGTACAACAAGCACACTCGGGCCCTTAAAACAGCAGCCAGAAAAATGGAGCGCAGCTGGAAGAAAACAAAACTGGAAGTTTTTCGGATTTCGTGGAAAGGGAGCATGATTGCGTACAGAAAGGCCGTAAAAAACTGCTAGATCTGCTTATTTCTCGACTCTCTTAGAAGAAAACAAACACAACCCTAGGTATTTATTCGATACAGTGGCTAAATTAAGAAATAAAGCTGCAACTTCTGACGTTTGCAAACAGCACAGCAGTAATGATTTTATGAACTTCTTTACGTGCAAGATTGATAATATTAGGAAGAAAATTATAACTATGCAACCATCTACTACAGTATCACTTCAGACATTGTAGTGTCACTGAGGAACAATTCCACTCATTCACTGCTATAGGAGAGGAAGAATTTGCTAAACTTGTTAAATCATCAAAATCAACAACATGTATGCTCGACCCTGTACCGACTAAACTACTAAAAGAGATGCTTCCAGAGGTCATAGATCCTCTTCTTAATATCATTAATTCATCTTTGTCATTAGGATATGTACAAAAAGTTGGCTATTATTAAACCACTTATTAAAAAAACACAACTTGATCCTACAGAATTAGTCAATTACAGGCCAATCTCAAATCTACCCTTTCTGTCAAAAATACTAGAAAAGGCAGTGTCCTCACAATTATGCTCCTTTTTATAAAGAAATGGTATCTGTGAGGATTTCCAGTCAGGATTTAGACCGTATCATAGTACTGAGACTGCTCTCATTAAAGTTACAAATGATTTACTCTTATCATCCGGTCGTGGTTGTAACTCTCTGTTAGTGTTACTCGATCTTAGCGCTGCATTCGATACTATCGACCACAACATTCTTTTGAATAGACTCGAAAATGATGTTGGCATTAGTGGAATTGCATTGGCATGGTTTAAATCATACTTATCTGACCGTTATCAGTTTGTAGCAGTAAATGAAGAGATGTCACACCGATCACAAGTTCAGTATGGAGTACCGCAGGGCTCAGTGCTAGGACCGTTGCTCTTCACCCTGTACATGCTACCACTGGGAGATATCATTAGGAAGCATGGCGTTAGTTTTCATTGTTATGCTGATGATACTCAGCTCTATATTTCTTCACGCCCTGACGAAACTTACCAATTCACAAGATTAAAGGAATGCATAACTGATATAAAAAAATTGGATGACTAATAATTTCCTGCAACTTAATTCAGAAAACAACAGAATTTTTAATTATTGGACAAAAAAACTCTGGTAGCAACCTAGAATACTGTCTAACACTTGATGGCTGCTCTGTCAAGTCCTCGTCGTCAGTTAGGAACCTGGGTGTGCTCTTTGATCTCGCATTTGAAAGCCATGTTTCTAGCATCTGTAAAACTGCATTCTTCCATCTTAAAAATATATCTAAATTACGGCACATGCTTTCAATGCAAAATGCTGAACAGTTAGTTCATGTGTTCATGACCTCAAGGCTAGATTATTGTAATGCTCTACTGGGTGGTTGCCCCGCTCGCTTAATAAATAAACTGCAGCTGGTCCAAAACGCAGCAGCTCGAGTTCTTACTAAAACCAGGAAGTATGACCATATTAGCCCGGTTCTGTCAACACTGCACTGGCTCCCTATTAAATTTTAAAATGGTTTAGCTCCCCAGTACTTGAGCGAGCTCTTAACGCATTATACTCCATCACGTCTATTATGGTCTCAAAATTCTGGCCAGTTGATAATACCTAGAATATCAAAATCAACTGCAGGCGGTCGATCCTTTTCTGATTTAGCACCTAAACTCTGGAACAGACTTTACAATGGCATACACATAGAACATCATCAATTTCTATTATTCAAATCAGTTAAATGATTGTTAGGCTGCATTAACTAGGTCAGCCGGAACCGGGAACACTTCCCATAACACCTGATGTACTCGTTACATCATAAGAAGAATAGCATCTACGCTAATGTTAGTCTCTCTGTTTATCCCGAGGTTTACTGCAGTCGGCCGGATCTGGGCCGTATCCAGATCAGATGGTGGACCTGCGCCTAGACATTACCAACGCATCCCTGAAGTGTCTGCAGAGACCGTGTCAATTAAACTCCCCCTGTAAATTCTGCATCGACACGACATCCTCATTAAACCCGTCTCCAGCGTGACGATTCCAATCTTTCGAATAATTTATCTATTTTAATATGACTTCTGACCTGTAATGTTGGCAGAATCATAATCATACACTGTTTGTTCGTCGATCAGAGGAGAACTGGCACCCCGACTGAACCTGGTTTCTCCCAAGATTTTTTCCTCTATTCTGGCCCTGAAGGAGTTTTGGTTCTTTGCCACCGTCGCCTTTGGCTTTTGGCTTGCTCAGTTGGGGACACTAAAATTTCAATTATATTACTGATCTGCCTGCATTGACACTATATGATAATTGAAATGAGCTGATGACATCACCGTTTCCTCCAGAGCGGCTGTACAGAGCGAAATTCTGTTCATTATTTTCCTGTTTAACACTGTGAAGCTGCTTTGAAACAATCTGCATTGTAAAAAGCGCTATATAAATAAAGCTGACTTGACCCTCAGTCTTCACAAGTTAGGTCTCCAAACAAGGGCTTCACACAACAGGCAGAAACTTCATTAGTGCTAATGCTGTAAAGGCACAATGATTTCTTGCAAGGAAAAAAAAAAATAGTATGAACAAGTTAACAATTACAAAAGGGAGAAAAAGAAAACCCAATGCATGAAATTGTGAACATTATGCATTTGTCCCTTTTCTTTAAATTTATACCATAAAGGCAAATAAAAGGTTTTTGCAATATAAAAAAAGCTGCAAAAATATATTA
Source organism: Rhinogobio ventralis (assembly GCA_039654625.1). NCBI lineage: Eukaryota > Metazoa > Chordata > Actinopteri > Cypriniformes > Gobionidae > Rhinogobio > Rhinogobio ventralis. The sequence continues at coordinate 38,241 of CM077215.1, forward strand.
CATATAATAGCATAAAAACAAAAAGGACAACTACAAAAGGGCACAAATTAAATACAAACATGAACATATAAAGCTTAATTTAAAGGGGCATATGCAGACAAGCAAAGTTTAACAACTTACAAAGCATACAGTCACTAATTTAAAATAAGATTTAAAAGACTGATTTTAAACAAACCAAAATCTGTCAGACTATCCCAATATGGCACAGGCTGAAAGAGGTTGAACATTTGTGGAAATGACAGGAACAGACAAAATGGGAGATGAGTACAATACTGTAATGGAGTCGTTTGCAGGCTGGACGAAGAGAACCATACACTGAGAAACTGAGATAACCGGGATGAGACAACAGAACTTGACAATGACTAAGACTTTGAAGACAACTTGAAAGACTGAGTATTCCTATTGTTACTGGACCAGAGAAGAGAGTCTGTGCTCTTGACAAGACATCAATTGTTGTGTGAGTGTGCTTCATAGTGCTGCTGATGGGGCTTTAAGTAATAGGTGTGATTGCAACTCCAGGGATTGTGACCGCTGGTAGAGTGATGGAGAGCCTGGCTTGACAGTGACACACAGGAGGAAGAAACAACAGAAATGTACAGTGCCTTTGTAAACAGACTAGTATGAAAAATGCTTTTACAGCTTGTTAATGTTGAGGGATATGAGTGGATGTTCTCACAAAAAAAAAATTAAACAAATAATAATTGGGCCTACATGCAGTTAAATTTAATTTATCAGACACTGATAATTATGTTAATTCTATTTTTAAAATGCAACGTACAATAATCTATAAGCATATTTACCAATCGGTCAAAGATGAATAATTGCAGTGTTTACAAGCAATTTGGTCTGGCCTGTAGATACAGTATGTTGTTCCATGCGCTATCTGCTGGATATTCTGTGAAGCACAACACATTTAAATTCTAAAACCGTGCTGACAGGATTCAGTGGCATTCTGCGGGACAAATTAACGACATGCTGTAGGGAAGGAAAAAAAAAGCATAGTTAATGGCCACATCTGTATGTACTATAATGCAGTGGTTCTCAAACCATATAATGCAGTGGTTCTCAAACCAATCCCCTCACACACCTGTTCCAACTCATCAGCTCATTAGTAGAGACTGCAAGACCTGAAGTGGGTGTGTCTGATGAGGGAGACATACTAAATGTGCAGTGGTGGGGGTCCTCCAGGACAGGTTTGAGAAACACTGCTATAATGCAATTAAATATAAAAGGATAAACATAACTGGAACAAAATATTATCCTTGCAGAAATTGGTTGGATGCTGGTAGTCACCATAAAACGGTTGACCCAGTAAAGAGACCAATATGCACAAATGGTACACAGGATAGTCTTCAATTCAAGGACTCTTCTCATCTGGGCAGCTGTTTACTCTAATGGACAGTGTTCCCTTGGCATTGTCAGGAACTGACTGAAAGCAATGACTAAAAGAAACTGTTAAGGTGTCTAGAGTAACAAGAATATTCTGATAGTTGTGTAAATGAAACACAGCTGTGAACTGATGCAACAGCTGCAATTAAGTTAACTAATAGTTACTTACAATAAAAAAGGGACATTACACTGTTTAACCATACATATTTTATCTGGTTATAGATAAAACACATCTGCCAAAATCCAATAAAAACTCATAAAGCAAAAAAAAAAACAGCTGCTATACCACTTAACGACGCTCGGTTCAGTGTTGCCAAGTCTGGGATTGGGCTACTTTCACACTGTTGCTGTAGGGTGTTTGTATAGTCCGCGGGTTGTCTAGTTTTGGCCGTGATTCCACTACTTTTGATTAGCAATTGGGTGGGTAATGTTGTTGTGCAGACCTGGTAACCCTGGCCCTCGGTTCAACCTTCGTGCACTTCGAAGGGATGACCTTTGAAGTCCACGGCCTTCGAAGGATGCAGCCTCCGAATTGGGACGTTCCAAACCTGTAGCCTATGGCTTATTTTTCTTCTGCGGAATACAAAAGGTATCCTGGCCACGCTTTTCAATAGAAGTGAGTAAGGACTGGTGCTGTCCAGCAAAATCACCAATAAAGTAACAGAAATATGGTCCATATATCTTCTGAAGTCAAAAACTGTTTTGAACGGCATGCTTAAATAATGCTGCCATTTTAATTTTTTGGCTGAAAACTAGGTTTAGGTTTATTTAAGGTTTGACAAGGCAGGATATTTCAGCACAAAACCCTGAAATGTGTCAAACATAACACATTCAGAAACAACCATTATATACCTGGTTTAAAACAAGCTAAAAAGCAAGTAAAATCAAATAATTCTGACATAATATTATCATTAACTTCTGTGAGGTAGTACAGCACAAATACACACAAATAGGCTTCATACAATCAAACACCTAAAAAGTTATTTGTAAAGCCATTTAAGAGCACGTGGGAAAAAAGAAAGTTCATGTCTTTTTGTTTTATTCCTGGGCATGACAAATTTCCTGCGCTGCCGCAATAGACAATAAAACACACTCAGGACCAAACAGCCGCTGTTGTACAGCCGCTCTGGAGAAAACGGTGATGTCATCAGCTCAGTTCAAATATCATATAGTGTCAATGCGGGCAGATCAGTAATTTAGTTGAAATTTTAGTGTCCCCAACTAAATGTGTACTACATTTAAATGTTGAGGTAGTTGCTGATGTGTTAATGTTCCTCAATTTATCAACAGTAGTAATGGACAAATAAAAAAAGATAACTTATGTTTAGTTACTTTATGTATATTTGTTTATTTACATTACTGACGTTCATGTAAAGTAAGCAGTGTTGAACATTATAGCACACATTCATCATTCTGATCAGATGTCTATTTCATGTTGTGATGTGCTCATCTGCAATACTTATCGAAAACTTTAAGATGTATATGCCCCAGTAATTCTTACGTACTCTTTTATGAATACTAAGGATTCGGACATACTATTCGCTCGCCTACTGCTTTTTACATACTATATAGTAGGGAAGTATGCGGTTTCGAACGCAGCCACCGTGACAATACGTCAAGCAGATATTTACGCAAATAGAAATATCGCTACCTGCTGGTTACATGCTAGCACATTTCACATTCATACACTGTTTATTTATGTATAAATCACATAATCTGCTCACATTGTCACTTTCTATATCAAAGTGAGATAAATAAACCACTAATAAAACTAATTAAAAATCAAAATGGTTAATTTCATAAGCTTTATCTAAATTATGATAACCTAAAAGGTCTGTGAGGATTGTATACTTGTTTAAAGACATATAACTTTATATAATGTTGTCATATTCTGGGTGGTTGTGGTTGGACAAAATAATATAATAATATAATAGGCCATGCATTCCAGAAGTGAATATAACTAATCAGCAACATTTTAATTAATCAAATGAATATCAATCACCTGAAGCCATTCATCTGTGAGAGCTCAGGTGTGGCAAATCTCTGGATCATTGTACTTTCCATCTCTACTTCATCTGCAGAGTGTGCTTCAGATTTAAGTTCATTTTTCTCATTTTCTTTATTATCAGATATATGTGTATTCATCTCAGATGTGAACAGAGTTATTATAGCACCTGTAGACGATTGTGGCCTGGATTCATGTCTTTCCACTGGTGTGTCAGATACAGAGGAATCACTAATCATGCACGTATTTATCACTGTTGGTGGATGTGGCAGGACGTCATTAAGGCCATCAGGATCTTGTTTAAATGGCTTGGATGCTGTAAAAGGTGTTGTGTTGCACGGCGCTCTGTGAATTTCTGTCTCCACTGATTCCAAACCGTTGCGCCCGGGTTCATCTTGTCTTTGTCTTTCAAATAGAGGGATTTCTGCCAAAATGAATAAAGGATATTAGAGATTATTGCATTCACAGCAGTATGAATGCATGAATGAGGATCATTATTTACCGGTTTTGTTGCTACATCTGATTCGTTTATTGATGTCTGAATGCCCGTGTACTGGATGTTCACCTGCAAGAGACAATGTGCATATAAAGTAAAAGCTAAAGGGAATTTGCTTTAATAATATAATATATTATATTGTATATTTCACAATACATTATTTTAATATTTTATGTAATATATAATAAAATATATTATATTATTTATGATTAATATAACATTATACAGATAGTGTAAAAATTCTGTAATAAAAATATATAGTATTTTTGGAAAATGTTATTATAATACAGTAAATGTTTAATAATATATTATATTGTGTGATATTATAAACTATATAAAATATTTAATATAATATATTATCATAATATGTTATTATTATACCTATAATTAATAGAACATATGGATATTGTGTAAAATATTATGTCAAAAATATATTATTATCAATAATATATTGCTAATGCATCATTTATATTATTTTTTTTAATTGTTATTATAATAAAGTAAAAGCTAAATTATTATATATTATAATAAAGTGAAAGCTAAAGGGAAATTGCTTCATATTATGTAATATTACACAAAATATATTAGAATATTTTTATGAAATATTATTATAATAGTATGACATATGCTATATGTGTTATTATATTTAAAAATATGAAATACTTTATTTACCTCTCAGTCTAAAACATCGTGACAGAGCTACAGATACTGTGATGAGAAATATGAAGACAGATGCAGCGGTTCCCCACCATGACCTCCTGCAGTCATACTCATCATCATCTGAGGAAAAATTATAATATTATGTATTGACATTTTAGTCATTAAGTTAAATGATCCTGTTCCAATCTTTCAAACACATGAAGTAAATCTTACCAGTCACACGAACTGTAACATTGACATGGGTTTGGACTTGATGTCTCATTTGGAAGCCGTAGAATGTGCAGATGTAGGTTCCGCTGTGTCCCAAGCTGTCTGGGTTCAGCAGATGAAGGGAACCGTTGCCTAAGTGAGACTGATCTATGTCAAGTTCAGCTTTACTTTCCCACAGGTTCGTGATCCGACGGGTCCGGCTGTCATAAGTGAAGATGAAGATGGATTCTGTGGTTCTGATGAAGGTCCAAGTGAGGGTAAAATTGTGACGAGGTTGTGGTATCATGCAGGGAATCAAAAGTCCAGATCCCTCCTCACCAAATAACTCGTCTAAAAGATTCAAATGATTCAAATAGCTGTTTGAAGTTTGTAACAAACACTTTTATTGATATTGTCTGTTTTAGCAAGTATCAGAAATGGAAACTTTTACCTTGGTGATGCAGTGATGCGGTCCACACCTGCGTTCCATCCGCTGAGACAACAGAGCAGAAGTAAATGTGGTCAGAGATGTTGCCCATCACGCTGATGGTGCTCTCCACGGTGAACAGGCCCTTGGAGTCCGAGGTTTTACGAGTGAAGTTCTGGATGCTTCTGGTGTCACTAGGGGGATCAGTGGTCCAGGTGACCTCAGGAGCTGGATAGATGTTCTGGGACAGACATGTGACCCTTTCCTCAACCATCTCAAGCTTCACAAACTGGATCAGAGCTAAACATAACAGGAAAAGGATATGAAATTCTCTAAACACTGAAGTTTGTTTCTTTTGTCGGAGCATTGCCAGATGCAATTAAAATGAATCGATTAGTTATTATTTGAGTGGTGTATCTATTCAAACTTATACAATCTGACAATAAACATTTTTTTATTTTTATTTTATCCATGTTATCTTGTCTACATGCATTGTAATAAAACGGTACACATTATACACTCACCTAAAGGATTATTAGGAACACCTGTTCAATTTCTCATTAATGCAATTATCTAATCAACCAATCACATGGCAGTTGCTTCAATGCATTTAGGGGTGTGGTCCTGGTCAAGACAATCTCCTGAACTCCAAACTGAATGTCAGAATGGGAAAGAAAGGTGATTTAAGCAATTTTGAGCGTGGCATGGTTGTTGGTGCCAGACGGGCCGGTCTGAGTATTTCACAATCTGCTCAGTTACTGGGATTTTCACGCACAACCATTTCTATAGTTTACAAAAAATGGTGTGAAAAGGGTAAAACTTCCAGTATGCGGCAGTCCTGTGGGCGAAAATGCCTTGTTGATGCTAGAGGTCAGAGGAGAATGGGCCGACTGATTCAAGCTGATAGAAGAGCAACTTTGACTGAAATAACCACTCGTTACAACCGAGGTATGCAGCAAAGCATTTGTGAAGCCACAACACGCACAACCTTGAGGTGGATGGGCTACAACAGCAGAAGACCCCACTCATCTCCACTACAAATAGGAAAAAGAGGCTACAATTTGCACGAGCTCACCAAAATTGGACAGTTGAAGACTGGAAAAATGTTGCCTGGTCTGATGAGTCTCGATTTCTGTTGAGATATTCAGATGGTAGAGTCAGAATTTGGCGTAAACAGAATGAAAACATGGATCCATCATGCCTTGTTACCACTGTGCAGGCTGGTGGTGGTGGTGTGGGGGATGTTTTCTTGGCACACTTTAGGCCCCTTAGTGCCAATTGGGCATCGTTTAAATGCCACGGCCTACCTGAGCATTGTTTCTGACCATGTCCATCCCTTTATGACCACCATGTACCCATCCTCTGATGGCTACTTCCAGCAGGATAATGCACCATGTCACAAAGCTTGAATCATTTCAAATTGGTTTCTTGAACATGACAATGAGTTCACTGTACTAAAATGGCCCCCACAGTCACCAGATCTCAACCCAATAGAGCATCTTTGGGATGTGGTGGAACGGGAGCTTCGTGCCCTGGATGTGCATCCCACAAATCTCCATCAACTGCAAGATGCTATCCTATCAATATGGGCCAACATTTCTAAAGAATGCTTTCAGCACCTTGTTGAATCAATGCCACGTAGAATTAAGGCAGTTCTGAAGGCGAAAGGGGGTCAAACACAGTATTAGTATGGTGTTCCTAATAATCCTTTAGGTGAGTGTATAATGCATGGCATATAATGCTATATAATGTCATGTATTATATAATGCTATATATTCTGTCAATTTTAAGGAAAAAAATTAATAAATAAACAAACAAATGAATAACTGTTTTTAATATAAAAATAAATACTTTTTTCAAAATTTTTTACAAATTTCAGTGTTATTTGTTTTAAATAAACGCCTTTCTCTTTCCCACAGACCTCCTAGCGCCCTCTTGTGGCCTCATGAGAGTCCTTGGACTGCAGTTAGAAACTAAATTACTTTTACAGTAGGTGACCAAAAATTGTTACACTTTGTGAAAAGTAGCTTTTTAGATCAGTCAAACACAATAACCCAAGCAAACTCAAATAATATGACCAGACCATGACCCCGATACTGACCTTTCACCCCCAGGTTAACAAAGGTTTCCTGGTTTCCCTTCCTGGTGCTGGTGTAGCACTTATACCTCCCTTGATCCTGGACTTTCACTTTCCTCAGCACCAGAGAGGCATTTCCCTGTGCAATCTGGGAATTAAACAGGTTTGTCCGGCCACTGAAATGTTTGTTCTGTAGTCCGTACTGGTCTTTATTGTAGTAGTAGCTGTGGACGGGTATTTGCTGCTTGTACCAGTGGATGACCACGGCTCCTGTGGGCCTGAAACTGCAGGGTAGCACGCAGTCTTCTAAGAACAGACACGTTACGTGTGCATCTAGAGTGAGACCAGTACATGTAAAATAATTGCAATGTTAAATTTAATTTTGCTTTGCATACAAAAATACAAGCCTATGTTAGGACCTATATATAGCCTATATTAGTCTCACCAGCTAACAAAAATGTTGTGTGAACATTTTGCTAATGTTCCTATTGAGTTATGAAAAAACATTATTCTGAACTTCCTCAGATCATTCAAAACATCCGTTTTTTTGTTTTTTTTTATTCTTGGTTATAGGAATGCTAAGGGAACATTCCATTTTATAATTTTGCAAACATTATAAGAATGTTACTTTTGAAGGTTCTTTAACCATTCTGTAACAAGTAGTAACATTTAAAGGTACACTATGCAACTTGTTTGTTCACAATTAACAAAATTTAAACAATGGTCAATACAATAGTCCAGGGGTTTTCAAACTTTATGATGCCAAGGACCCCCAAATATGATGAACTTTTATAAGGGATCCCCTTCCTAAAATCCATCTATTTTTATTTAGGCCTATGAAAAAAAACATTTAAACCGTTAGATAAATTGTGACATAAATACAAAACATTGTTTCCAAACTTAATGTTGGATGTAAAAACCTGAAGAACATTTTACAAATAAAATTATTTGTATAAGCATCTTTCATAATAAATGTATGCAAGCAGCTTACATACTGCCTTACAACCCCAGTGAGCAAGATAAAGGGGACTCACTAGAAAGATACAAAACAAACATATACAATTCTGGAAAGTAGCCTATGACCCCAGTTTGAAAACCCCTGCAATAGTCAATACGTCATTGATCCTTCTTCCAAAACATGTTTTTGTCTGATTAACTATGGTAAGCCTATTATTAGTGTTTATTTTAGAGGATGGTTTAGCAGGAAATTGCCTACATATGTCACTCGCCTGTGCGTCTCGTCATATCCGTAAATAGAGAAAATTTGCACCAGTAACTTTATGGTATGGGAGTTAATGACGAGAGAAAACGAAGCTTTTCAAAGTGTTCGAATGCAATAACTAATTTTACAAACCCATTGCCCATCTAATAAGATTTAATATCAAGTGTCTGTAATACATGTTCTTTTATCAAGTTTCAGGGCTCTGCTAAACAGACCAATAAGAGACTATTAACTAGCCTACTATTAGTCCTTTTAATTATACTAATGTCTAATTAAAACATCTACGAATGTATAAAACTGATCAGAGATCAGGTAAAACCCACAGACACTTGTTCAACGTTTCGTCGCTGATCAACCTCAGCTGCTAAAACGGCTCTGTTGATTAAAAAAAATTATGGTTTCATTATAAAGGCGTGTCAGGTTATGGACAGAGACAGAGGATGAGGTGAACTCAAAGTGATATTTATTTATCGGGGTTGTCTGAAAGGCTTCCTGCAGCTGATGGAAAGCTTCTCAGGCAGATGGAATCCAGGACTTGGGCCGGCCTTTGAGGAGCGAGGTGAGGGGTGCACGGAGCAGACTATAGTTGTGGATAAAGCGACAATAGAAGTTCGCAAACCCCAGGAATCGTTGGAGCTCCTTCACGGTAGTGGGTAAGGGCCAGCTTCGAATGGTCTCCACCTTCCTCTGGTCCATCTGGATGCCATGTTGGTCGATGACATAACCCAGGAACTGCACGGAGGGGATATGGATATGGTCGCACTTCTCCAGCTTGAGGTACAGGTGGTGTTGGCGGAGCTTCTCAAGGACCTGGGAGACGTGTCGGCGATGTTCGGCCAGGTTCTGGGAGAAAATGAGGATGTCATCTATGTAGACTACTACAAAGCGGTGGAGGAACTCCCGGAACACCCCATTCATATAGTTTTGGAAGACGGAAGGAGAGTCCTGACGGTGTGATGAAGGCGGTCTTCCACTCATACCCGCTGCGAATACGAATTTGAGGTTGTACGCACTTCGCAAGTCCAGCTTGGAGAAGATACGAGCTCCTCGCAGCTGTTCCAGAGCTGCCGGGACCAGAGGAAGGGGGTAGCTGAACTTTACTGTCTGGGAGTTAAGGTGGTGGTAGTCAATGCACGGCCTTAAGCCTCCGTCCTTCTTGGCCACGAAGAAGCTTGAAGCGGCAGGGGACATAGATGGTCGGATGAACCGTTGTTGAAGGGCTTCTTGCACGTACTCCCCCATGGCCTTCTGTCCCGGGATGGACAAAGGGTACGCTCTACCCTTGAGTAGAGTAGCCCCGGGTAGCAGGTCGATGGCGCAGTCCCATGGCCGATGAGGTGGTAGCTGCGTTGCCAACCGCTTGAACACATCCTGGAACACTCGGTATTCAGGAGGAATTTCCACGTGGTGACTGGGTTCAGGACTTTCGATAGAAGTGGAGAGGAAGAGTTTCGGAGTAGGGAGAATAAGGTCGGAGAATCAGAGAAGATTTCTTGATTGAATGTCTACAAAACTGTTTATCGCCATCGCTCCACTTAAGGATCTCACCCATGCTCCATTGGATGTCCGGTTGGTGTTGTGTGAGCCAGGGCCGTCCCAGGATGATGTCCACGGTGGAACCTTCCAGCACCATGAACGTGATCTCCTCTGTGTGGAGACAGCCGATGCGGAGCGTCAGTGTGGGGGAGTAATGCCGGATGTTGCTGTGGCCCAGCGGTTTTCCTTGGATAGTATGGACTCGGAGATCCTGTTGGCAGCGTTTACGACAGACGTTCATCTTTTGGAGAATTTGGGGGCTGATAAACTTCCCTGCAGAACCGGAATCGATGATGGCTTGTGTTGAAATACAGACATGAGAATTAGTGAGATACACCGTGATTCTGGTGAGAGATGCTATACGGGCAGGTAGTTGGATAGTACTCACCACTGGGCGTGGTGGCCGGATGGGACAGACGGCGATGATATGATCCTCTCCCCCACAGATGCAAGATTCTTCTCTGACGCTCCGCACAAGACAGGCGATTAAAGTCAACTTGCATGGGTTCTGTTGCTGGAAGGGCGACAGATGGTGTGGCGGGCAGAGGATTGACAGTGGGCATGTGGAGCGTGCATGTTGAATAACATTGAGCAACACGGATGGTTTTCTGGATCAGGTTTTCCAGCCCCATGGTATCGTCGTACACGACCATTAACTATTTCACTTGGGGATTAAGATCATGTCGAAAGGCTGTTATAAGCGCAGATTCATTCCATCCACTAGGGTACGAAATCGAAGGGCATACATACTTACAGTCTCGTCGCTTTGGCGAATGTGGTAGAGTTGGTAGTGTACGGCAAGATCGGCGGTGCTTTGACCGAACACTTCCCGGAAGTGACTGAAGAGGGCAGCGATGGTGGTGGTTACGGGAGCATTTGTTTCCCAGAGAGGTTGAGCCCATTGTAATGCTCGTCCCGAGAGCAGGGAAATCACAAACGCCACGCAGGCGCGTTCGGTGGGAAAGAGCTGAGACTGGGCTTCCAGATAGAGGGAGCATTGTAGGAGGAACCCACTGCAATCCTCCGCCGCGCCGGAGAATGCCGCTGGTTGGGCCATGGGACTGACAGAGGGGTTAGGGCTAGGTGAAGAAGTAGCGGGCGCAGGGTGCTGGAGTGCATGGTGATCTGTAGAGACAGTGGGAGAAGTGCTGCTGGATGGCGGTTGTAGAGGCTCGCACCGCTTCGACCAGGGTGGCGAAGGGATCTGGTGGGCGATCTCCGCCTGTGTTTGTGGAGCTCTGCATGAGGTCTGGTCTTCTGTCAGGTTATGGACAGAGACAGAGGATGAGGTGAACTCAAAGTGATATTTATTTAACAGAGACACGAACACAGGTTGAACTTGGAATAATGGTGAGTATCAGATCAAGCACTTCAGAACAGTCACTTAGCTGTGGATAATGGAGTATGTAGATTGCAGGAAACAGAACACAAGGAACGAGGAACTGAAGACGAGGAATCAGCCGTTGGCTGCTCAGGTGAGTAAAAGGGTATGGAGTCCAGGTACATATGACAAGACCAGACACTGCAGTGAAGGGAGTGAGTGTTTATGAAGTGTCCGTGATGATGAGGTGCAGGTGCAGGTGATTAGTATTCAGGGGATTGTGAATGAGTGGGCGGAGCGTGGAGATCTGGTGACGAAGCATGTGCGTTGGCTGTGACAAAGAGTTACCTCCTGATTTCATGAAGATGACCATTTTTTAAGTTTCATGTTCTTTATTTCTATTTATTTTTCTTAATTTATTGTGTTTAATTGATATTGCTTTAGATGTTTTGTGAATTACTTTTTCATTAGATTATCTGTTTACTGTATCATGTTTGAAAATGTAGGGTTAGGTTAATTACCCTCCTCCATCCCCAGCTCCTCCTCTCGTCAGTCAGGATTTAGCATTCTGATTCCACTTGAATCAGACTAAATTCCCAAATTATGTTGTACATTAAATATTGACATTAATGATATCTGCAATACATTATGTTGGTTCTGTTTACCCTAAGGGTTTATCGCTGCTCTCCCTGCTCTTATCCATGCTAGGCTGCACGGACAGAACAGAACCATACCGCCAATCCAAACTATATGCTAATTGTCAATCATCTTTGACGATAGTGGTCCTGACAGAACTAAAATATAGCATAGTCCAAGCAATATAGCTTGGACTATGCTCATCTATAAAACGTTGTGTTTCACCACTGTATAAAAACCTAGATAGGGAGGGTTAGGATTTGGAAGGGAGGATTGATTGCCTCACAAAAAAATTATTACTCATTTACTTTTAAAAATAGACAGATAATTCAAAATGTTTTCCGTTATTTTGACATAAAAAAACACATACAAGAAAGAACATATATAAGCCTAGCACCTAAACTATTATCTGTTCTGTACATGGTAGATAGACCTATGCGGATTCACTTTTAGAGTAAATCTGTGTAACTATTTAATGCAATTATCTGTCATGCAATAATGTAACGTTTTTCCGCGTGTGCATTCGCAAGCGACGGGATTCCGGTGTCTGATCACCGCTTGTATTGAATCGGCTGCAGTTTGCCGCTGTGTGTCTCTCATTGAAAATGAACTATAGACTTCCGCTTTCCGCGTCCCGTGTGAAACTGCCTTTATGTCGAAGTGGTAGGCCTACTACCGGCCCAATTTATGAGCAGCCCACAGGGAATTCCCCTGATGGCCTCCTAGTGGGAGTGGAGTTATTGTTGTCACAACAAGCGAGAAAAGTTGACAGCACGCAAATCTTGAACAGCAGAACAGAGGAGATTCTGCTGGCAAAAAGAGAATGCGACAGAGCTTATAATAAAATGAGAACCAACATTGCCTTGGTTTTTCGGAGATGGCCAGAACTGAGGAATTTGCAATTATGTAAAAGTGACGCGGAGAAGGTATTTTTATTGCTCAATAGGTGAGTAAGGCATTAAACAGATAAATGGCCACGTAGTTCTCTAACAGAGTCCATTGTAAAGCACTGTCTAATGCGAAGGGTCATGTAAGCTTGCACGGTCACGCAGAGCCACAGCACAACCAAAACAATATTCTTCTACAAAATACATGCAATTTTGTTTTGTTTTTTACCTCTAGAGGGCATAGCGTACCTTTAAGAACGTTAGACGAACTGAAAAGTTTCAGAAAAACGTTCACGATAACTTTGAACTAACATTCTCTAAACATTACTGGAAAAACATTTGTTCATAACTTTGAGAGAACATTCCCTGTTAGCTGGGTCACTACAGATTCTATTGTTCTGGTTGTCTTGTTTTAAAATTGCTTTATGCCAAACAATGGCAAATCATCAACATTGGACATTTGCACATAAAGATTTATTCATGGACCTTTTGTTCAAATAGCCTGTTATGTAGGTGCTAAAATATTCCCTTAGCCTTGTAGGCTGCATATGAGGATTAATAAATCACAGACTCATTCTCGTTCACCAGTGTCATTAATCTGAGACTAATGAAGTTTCCAAGAAGTGCTGCTTTGATCCATTCACTGAGCAACAACTACAGCTAAACGATGGAAAACAGGAAACAATTTAACAAAACAAGCACCATTCCAATAAAATAAATATTCCAGTAATAATTTATTCACTTATCATGTACAAAATATTTGATCTTGTATTTTGTTTTATATTATAAATGAAACATTTTAGTGTACATTATAGAATAACTTTTTTCTGATAAAGCACAGTTTATATTTTTAAGAAGACATAACTAAAACATTAAAAAGCATGTAGAGACCACAAACATGGTAATTTTTCTAATTTTTCCCTTAAGAGAGTAGCATTATACACTGAGAAGTTCAATGTGTGTCCATATGTGGTCTTACCTTTAGTAATGCTGATACCAGAAACGCAAGTCCTAAGTAAAAGTACAAATGCAACACACAGGAACAGCAGATCCATGACTGTCAGACTATGCCACACGTTCAGATAATTTACTGTGATGGACAATCTTTCTCTCTGTACATGTGTCCTGAGAGTGTGTGCGCGTGAGAAAGGGGGAGAGATAGACCCTTGTGGACATATCAATTAAACCGGTAAATGATTATCCAGAGAGTGCATGAGTGGACATATAGTGACCAGAACTGGTTTGGCCATGTAATGGGTACAGTTAAGCTGAGGATAAAGAAAAAAGAACCAGGGAAAAGAACAAACCGGTTCATTTAAACCTCAAAGCGGACTGGTGTGGTCTGTCCATCCATGTGTCATGTTGTGGTTATTTTAGTCCCAAATAAGTTGATGATTATGATTAAAAACACAACCGTTCAAAAGTGTGGGGATGGTAAAATATTTGAATGTTTTTAAAGGAAACATTTATATGCATTTATTTATTTGATCAAAAATACAGTAAAAACAGTAAACAGTGAAATATGACTCCAGTGTAAATCAGCTGTTCTCTGTGTGAATATACAGTAAAGTGTGATTTATTCCTGTGATCAAAGCTGAATTTATCATCATTACTCCAGTCTCAGTGTCACATGACCCTTCACAAATCATTCAATATGAGGATTTGATGCTCAAGAGACATTTATGATTATTATCAGTGTTGAAAACAGTTGAGCTGTATAATTTTTTTGTGAAAACGGTGATACATTTTTATGAGGATTCTTTGATATATAGAAAGTTCAAAAGAACAGCATTTATTTGAAATAGAAATTACACTTTTGATCAATTTAATGCATCTTTGCTGAATAAAAGTATGAATTTCTTTTTAAAAAATCCTGCTGGCCCCTAATTTTTGAAAAGTAGTGTAATTACAAATTATATTGCAAAAAATAGCCGTGTGAGATTTATGGAAAATGACTAATAAATTATGGATAAATAATATATATTTTTAATAATATTTATTGTAATTACAAATATTGTAAAAACAGCCAGTGTGAGATTTATGGGAAATTTAAAATAAATTAATGATAAATAATGTCTTTATTTGTAATAATATTTTCTTTTTTTAAATATTCTTTTTTTATGTATATATATATTTAATCAAAGTACCATTCAAAAACATAAAATACAAGAAATGTATTTGGTTTCTTCTAAATGTTATTTTCCTGAATGACATTTGGTTCACACAAATACTAGAATGCATAGAAATAAAGTCCCATCAGTTCTTCTAACTTCCATACTGATTTCTCTCTGATATTCTTCTTTCTTCTGTCCATGGTTAACTGTGTGAACCCGAAGGCTCTCTCATTAGTTTACTTCCTGCTTGTGGCTCTTCCAATGTTTTGGCTATGAAAGAAAAGAAAAAAATCAGTTGCAAAACTGAAAATCTATGTTTGAACATTTTACTTAAGTGCTTCTTATGAATTAATTATAGAAAAACAAAGGACTGTAACAAAAACAGGACAGTACCCGAGTTTATGCTTTGCATTTCCGCATCCTCTTCAGCGTTTTCTTGATTTCTTTTTGATTTTGCTGCAAACATAAACATCATGGACCATTTTTATAGACAATATATACACAACAATAAACACTATTATGCAGATGGATTGAGTTCTGTTCACTGCATTACCTCTGTATCTTTTAATAACCAAAGTGATTGCGAGAAGAGCGATTAATCCTGCGACGATACCCAGCATCCACAGATTATATTTAAGAAAATCTACAAAGAGAAAGAGAGACAGATGTTTAAAAAGTAAACTGCCACAGTGTTTTAGCAGGAAATGAGTTCTATGTTTGGTCCCACAGATTCATTACTGGATGGATGAGTTCATGGATCAGTGGATACCTTTCCCCTGCCTGGAGGATGTAATATTAACACTGGTCTGGATCAAATGCAGAGTCTTTGCTCCTGAGAAGGCACATGTGTAGATTCCAGAATGTTCTGAGCCAACAGGTTTCTGCAGGTTCAGTGAAACATCCCCTTTCAATGCGTTGTCCTCTTCTAGTTCTGCATGATCCCAGGAGCGGCTGGATTTATGGGTCCTGCTGTCATACTCGAGGACATCTGTGGTTTTGTTTGCTGACGTAAAAGTCCAGACGAGAGAGAAGGACTGAAGGTTCTTGGGAGTTCTACATGGAATAATCAGGTTTTGCCCTTCAGAGCTGCTAATTTCTGTTTCATACATGAGACAACATTGGTATTATCCCCTTATATTCATAAGCATAACATTTGTAACATACGTCTGTATTAATATTAAAGCATATATCACTTTTTGCACATTATAATGTGGTCAAGTTTTACCTTGCAGCTTTAATGAAGCGGTCCATGTCTGCGTGCCATATTTGGAGGTGATGTTACACACATATATATGATCGAGACTGTTGTTCTGCTGATTTAGGACACTCTCCACTGTAAAGAGGCCCTTTCCACCAGGAGCCATGCGGGTGATGGGCTGCAGGGCCGCAGGAGCTGAACTGGGCTTTGTGCTCCACTGCACCACCGGAGCGGGGTAGACGTCTTTAGTAGAGCACCGAATCAGCCCAGAGGGATCTGTGTTAATGGAGATCATCCTGAGGGGAGCTGAAGGACATTAAATGAAAAAAACATTTGATAAAGTATCAATATCAATTAAAAAAAATTGGATTGATCAGTCGAAATTTAGCCATTGTCAGAATAGAATTGGCCAATAACAATTCCTCATCTAAATCAGCTAAATTAAGAGTGCTAACTAACTTACCTATTACTTTGTATGATGACACAAACGGAACATTTATTTCTGATTTATCCACTAGCTAACTAGTATGCCGAATGAACAGGGGGCATCTTGTTTGTGAACGAAAACAGCACATTTTTATAACTTGTAATGGAAGACTTCTTTTTTTTTAAATCTGTTGAATGGTTCGAGGACTCTCTCATTACACAAAAAGACTCACTTCATGCCACTTACAAATCATACAATGAATCTGAACCAATCTTTAGTGAAATTACATAATAATGTCAAGTCAAGCCACCTTCATTTATATAGCACTTTTTACAAAGCAGCTTTACAGTGATAACAGGACATTAATGCAACTATGATTGTTTTGGCTGTACAGCAGCTCTAGAAGAAAGCCATTGTCCAGTTTAAGTAAGTTTTTGTCACTGGGGTGAATCAAAATCTTCAAACAAATCACTACAAATGGATAGGTTATTATGGCAGTGTTTCCCAAACCTGTTCCTGGAGGCACACCAAGGCTGTGTTCGAAATCGCCCCCCTATACCCTCATTCACTATTCCCTACATTACTACACTAATACAGTCCACTTGAAGTTGTACACTCGTTGTACACAGTTGTACACTTGTTATTTCGGTGCATTGTGGGATTAAATGAGTGCACTTAATAACACCCACTATTCAGACACCACTACAAATGGCTGTCCCCTCAAATAGTGCCCTATTTAAAGGTATAGGGGGTGAATTCGGACACAGCCCAAAATTCACATTTTCCAACTCTTCTTGTTCCTAATCTAACACACCTGATTCAACTCATCAGCTCATTAGTAGGGACTCCAAGACCAGATATAGAGGGATCAGATGAGGGAGACATCCAAAATATGCACTGTTGGTGTGGCTCCGGGAACAGGGTTGGGAAACACTATGTTATATACATTCATATTGGTAATAATGAATGTAGTCCTAAGCTACTGATAAACCCACATTTATTGATGACTACTAATCACAGATAATACATTTAAATATAAATCAATATAAAATCAAACCTTCCACTGTTGCAACAACATATGCCTGAGTCACATTGTTGACCACACATTTGTATCGTCCTTTACTCCTTGTATCTACTTTCACAAGAAGCGATGCATTGCCATTGGAGACGTCGTCACTGAACAGCCACGTGTTGCCATTGCTGAGCCTCTGTCCCGCCGGCTGTAAACTGAGTATGATCACATCCTGCTGGTACCACTTAATGTTCACATCACCATTATTGGGCGTGAAAGTGCAGGGAAGAATACAGTCCTCAGAAAAGATGCAGGTCACACGAACCTCTGCAAATCAACAAAAAGGCTTTTAAGATATTCCTGCATTTACGAGAATGATTTATGAGTATCGTTTAAAGCAGGGGTGTCCAGTCCTGCTCCTGCTCCAGCTCCAACCCCAATTAAACACACTTGAACCAGCTAAACAAGGTCTTACTAGGCATACTACTAGAAACTTCCTGGCAGGTGTGTTGAGGCAAGTTGGAGCTAAACCCTCCAGGACAGAGTTTGGACACCCCTGGTTTAAAGGGAATATTAAATAAATCTTTCAATGAACTTATAACGTTTAACTTCTCTGCTGAAAAATCCAGCATTGCTGAACACCAGCATAAGCATAAGTTTTGCACACTGGTACCAGCTTGGGTTGGTGATGGAGCAGCATATGCTGTCTTTTGCATGTTGGATGATCCCAGCAAAATTACAACAAACAGTGCGTGTGAATGTTGTTGAAGTATGTTGTCACTATTATGGTGATTAGTGTTGCCTTTAGATGGGCCCTTGACTTTGGTTGGCTTTCAGCAGTTGTTGAAGTCATTATTGTCTACAATAGCATGTCATGTTCCTGACTGCAATGACATTCTTCTAAGTGCTTTTAACATTTATTATAACCTTTTAGAAGTTTACAACTTTTAGGGGGGTCAGTGACTGCCAGCTGGATTTTTACACATTAATGTTCCCAAATGTGCATGAAAGTCCTTAAAAAATAAAGCAATTCAATTTTGAACTTGATGCAACAGATGATTGTACAAAATTGTAATTACATACTGATGTTTATTATTTTGTCTCTAAAATGAAATGCGATTGAAATGTGATTTACAATTTACCACTTGTATTACTTTATTCAGAATTTCAGATGACTTTGCTGGTCCACCAGCTAGACCAGCAATAACCGGCATAAACCAGCCTGGACCAACATGGAATTAATGCAGGATTTTGCTGGGTTTTTCAGCAGGGTTATATACTGATTTCACATATTTTCACACATTTAGATACTTAAGCTACTTGTAAAAATGCATGAATGTCACTGCACTAGAATTCTATAACAAAATACCAAATATACTAAAAAAATTTAGCAATGTCATTTCCACTCAAGTTTTGTGATCTAATACAATGCTCATACACAGTATGTTGAGAGGGCTGCAAACTTGCCATTTCAAAACCATCAGCCTCTTCTGAAACATTTCCTTCTCAAGACATTGATGATGATAAGATGATGCTGGATTGATGCTTTTGTCGTATATGTAAATCTCTACACCCAGTTTCCTAACCACATGGTAAGTATGTGTGCATGTGTACAATACATACATATGTGCACCTGTATACATGCCACATTTTTTCTCAGAAAAAGTTAATTCTGCTGCCCCTATTTGCCATCTGTCCTTTTCTGTGGGTGATTACAATTGTGTGTTCACCCAGAACATCATGCTAAGAGGACATTTATCAGTAATGACCACTTATGACTGTGATTGTTTAGCGGTCAACACACTCACCTTATCGGAATCGGCGATTGTTTGGCTATATATACAAAATAAACAGCAGCGACAGAGTGCATGAAGGCATGACCTTTATGTTGTGACACTGGCCTAGCTTTGCATGCATTGCCAAACTCAGATTGCAGCAAACGATCTCTTTCTACAGATTAATCGGCATTGATAATATTGTGTTATATTGATCATTGATTAGATTGATATTATACAATTTTGATTATTGCCATAAGAGTGGCAAAATCTCATATGGAATAGTTGTGATGTAATGGATCAGTTGCACTTCTGTTTCTCAACTTATCTTGATGTCATGCATGGAACACTTTCCTTTGTGCTAAATGTCTAGTCTAGATCTATTATAGAGAGTCCCTGGAGAGGTCTTGGCTTGTCAAAATATTCACAGTGACTGTGTTAGTCCAAACAGATGACGAGCCAGAGTGAATTCTAGCAGACTCGCTCATCTCCTTCGTTTGCAGACTATAACAAGGAGGGGCTCAAAAACACATTAGCTGAAATTCTGCCTCCACTTGAGATCTAAGAGTAGCATCCACTTTAATTACATAATAAGGTATATTTATAACAATCATTCATCTTTCCTGGCTGTTGATCTATTGCAGGAATAATGCACATTCAAAATAGGTGACCCAATGAATCTGGAAAAAGATAAATCAGCCACAAATCAGATGAATGATTCATACACAGTTACATTAATTAATGATTCATTAATGTTTGAACTAAATATATTACTAAATTATATTATATGACTATATAACTATTATAAAACTATTACAATATTAAAAAATAAAATAATAATATTAAAATAAATAAATGCTACAGTAGTATGTAAATAATACTAAAATAACATATATATTTAACCTATATAATAATTTCTAACAGCAAAAGCAATCAATGGGTAATATCTAATATTTGTTTCATTTAATTTGAGTACTGGAAAGAATTGAGGAGGAACTACCTAATAACTAGAAAACAGATGTCTGTGGATGATCTTGCCAACATTCGAGCCCTATTCCATCCACTTAAATTACGTAAGGTATATTCATAACGTCTTTCCTGGCATCTTTTCAGCCTGGCCACTGTGACGTACAAACATGAAATGATCATAAATGACCTAACTGAAAACAGCAGGTACTGAGATCAAATAAAATAAAAGTAAATCACTCACTTTAGATGAACAGAACAGAAACTTCGAATTGTTTCATTTCATAATGGAAAGTGGTATTCTTTACAACTAAAGTGATCAAACTTTGGACCTAAAAATGAATGACATACTGGAAAATAAGAAAAAAAGTGACTTCACCTTTAGAGAAATGTCAAAAATCTAAATAAAAGTTAATCTTACCTGGAACCTTACACTCCACTAAGGAAAAAATCCATAAAACAACATAAGCACCAAAGTGAGTCCTTGACATTCTCCCTCACAACAATGTACTGAAGCAAAAAAAGAGATTTGGGACTAAAATTGCTGAGAAGATGAGACTCTTCAAAGAGTCTCTCTCAGGGACGTAATCAGACCCTGTTCCTCTTTACTGCTTCAACAGCACAGACAGGCAAAAATAAGAAGTATCCCTTGGGTCCACCTGAATGAAAGTCTTTGTGAATAAAAAACAAGAGTTCCTCATGTGATTTCTGAATATTGACTCTGCTGTGTGAGCTGCTGTGGGTATGAATGACAGAGAAGGAGAAAGAGAGAGAGAGTGGGTGGACAGGTTTCCACGCCTCTTTCATAGATCATGAGCTGAGTCACTAAATGGCAGCTGAAACCCTTTACTGCCTACCCTGTACTCCTGCGAATGACTGTAAGATAACCTTCCCACATCCCCCCAGGCCAACCTTTCTGAAGTTCTTTGTCTTTTCTCACCACCTTGTTCTTTGATGAGCCTTTGCTAAATATAGACATGCTGCAACTGTCCTGGCCAACTTCTTGCTCACTTTGCCAAACTCTAAGAGTGTGGTAACCATGTATATGTACCTAGTAGTGGATTGCAGTAACCCCGATGATTAGTAAAGATTCTTATGACGTCAATAAGTTGTTTCCTTCCTGGAAGGAGCCCTTAGATGGCCCAATAACACAAGTTTTTTTTTGACATTCCACAGCTCCATTTGACTGATGTATAATGCATAGAAGGAGTCCAAACTTGTAGTATTGCAGACTTTGACAGGTGCAAGTTGTCATACCAACCTTACAGGTTTACAAATGCCGAGGCTTGAGAAGATGCTTTACTTGTCTGCGCTGATCTAGTGCCCTCAGGCTATAGCAGAATTGTGGTCAATGTGTTTGATGACATGACAGTGCTGCTTCAGTTCTGCCAGCAGGGCCAGTCCAGTAAATACATTCCTCTTTGCTGTAATCACACTACACACAAATGCAATTTTGGTTTTCAAATCTAATCTCTAGGAATGACTGTCCGCATTGTCATTTTGCAACAGATGCAATCCGATCGATTTGTTCAGACAGTCAACGTTATCAAGTCAAGTCAAGTCACCTTTATTTATATAGCGCTTTTTACAATGCCGATTGTCTCAAAGCAGCTTCACAGTGTTAAACAGGAAAATAATGAACAGAATTTGATTGGGCTGTACAGCTGCTCTGGAGAAAACACTGATGTCATCAGCTCATTTCAATTATCATATAGTGTCAATGCGGGCAGATCAGTGATATAGCTGAATATTTAGTGTCCCCAACTGAGCAGCCAAAAGCCAAAGGCGACAGTGGCAAGGAACCAAAACTCCTTCAAGACCAGAATGGAGGAAAAAACCTTGGGAGAAACCAGGCTCAGTCGGGGTGCCAGTTCTCCTCTGGCCGACAAACAAACAGTGTATGATTATGATTCTGGCAACATTACAGGTCAGAAGTCAGATTAGATCAATAGATATTCGGAAGATTATTCGAAAGATTGGAGTCGTCACGCCGGAGACCAGTTTAATGAGGATGTTGTGTCGATGCGGCATTTACAGGGTGGAGTTTAATTGACACGCTCTCTGCAGACACTTCAGGGATGAGCTGGTCATGTCCAGAGGCGCAGGTCCACCATCTGATCTGGATCCGGCTGACTGCAGTAAACCTCGGGATAAACAGAGAGACTAACATTAGCGTAGATGCCATTCCTCTTATGATGTAACGAGTACATCAGGTGTTATGGGAAGTGTTCCCGGTTCCGGCTGACCTAGTTAATGCAGCCTAACAATTTGAATAATATATAAATTAAAAATGTTTTATGTGTATGCCATAGTAAAGAGATGTGTTTTAGTCTAGATTTAAACGGACAGAGTGTATCTGCTTCCCGAACAATGCTAGGAAGGCTGTTCCAGAGTTTGGGTGCTAAATAGGAAAAGGATCGACCGCCTGCAGTTGATTTTGATATTCTAGGTATTATCAACTGGCCAGAGTTTTGAGAGCGCAATAGATGTGATGGAGTATAATGCGTTAAGAGCTCGCTCAAGTACTGGGGAGCTAAACCATTTAGTGCTTTGTAAGTAATTAGCAAGATTTTAAAATGTATGTGATGTTTAATAGGGAGCCAGTGCAGTGTTGACAGAACCGGGCTAATATGGTCATACTTCCTGGTTCTAGTAAGAACTTGAGCTGTTGTCAATATCCATCAATCCATTCATTCATCCATCCAAGAACACCCTTCAAAAAGCCTACACTGCAAAAAATTTACTTTAATTTAATTTAATTTAATTATTACTTCAAATTAACAATGAAAATAAGCAATATATTATGCTACAATTTAACTTGTCCAGTAAAAGGTTGAGTTATTGCTACTTAGTTGAAGTTTTGCAATACTTTTTACTCCAAAAATATAGCACTGAATTAAACCACACTTTTAATGTGTATGCTTTACTTAGAAATAATACGGCAGATATTGTGTATACACCATATCTACATAATAGAAATAATGTGGCACCCGAACAGAGACCCCAATAATTGGTAAACAATACACAATGACGGTAACATTCGGTGGATCGTTTTTAAATATGACTGTATCATTTTGAGTAGAAAATTAACTCCAAATGTTACAAAATGGCAAGTTACTAAACCTAACAACAAAAGCAATGATAAAACAGTGTAAATACAGCTGGAAAACAGCTTATTAATTGTTAACTTATTAACTAATCAACCTTTTAAATTATTTTAAGTTCCTAAAGGTAATTTAGGGAGGAGCGAGCCCATCGAACAGCTGCTAACCTCTCCTCAGCCTCAGCTGTTCCAGCATCCCTCCACCCCCCAAACTCCACCTTCATCTCAGGTACTTGCCCTGTGGAATTATATCCTATATTTATATACCATATCAGAGCTTGAGTTGAAGCTGCTTCATCAGTGGACAGCAAGCAAAATAAGTTAAAAATAATGCCTTAAAGATTATATGGGCAAACAAACTCGTTAAATTTTATAATGTTGATATTTACGCTTTGATTTCTACAAGCCTGAATTGAGTACTTAAGTAGATTTACTTTATTTTTTAAATTCTTGCCTGAACTAACTTTTTATGTACAAATTACATTTGTTTTTTCTATAGTATTTACTTCACCACAGAATAATTTTTAGTGCACTCTTGCAAACTATTATAACCCTAACGTTCAAGGGAAATGTTTTTAAACAAAGACTGAAAGAGTTGTCGGAAGCTTAAGTGATGGTGAAGTTGAAGTCATGCGATTGTGGTGTAGTTCGTTTGTAGCCTATAGCTTTTGACTTCCTCCGATTCTATTTATGCTTCATAATTCATAAAAGTTGTGTTAATTTGTGAAGATTATCACGATGATCAAAACGTGTAAGAACCAAAAGCTTTTGTTAGTCACAGACCTTATTTTCTGCAATAATCCAAAAGCCGATGGAAAAATCCTATTGGGTTTTTGTCAAGGGGACCAGGGTGATATGATTCAAAAATATGTAATCCCTACATCACTGCAACCACTGGGAATATTCCATTAGGTCCAGAGAGGGGGAGCTAGATGCCATTTGGATCTGCAGTGAGCACCATTTGGAATTGGAAATATAAGTGTTTTAGATATATTCTAGGAAGTCAAAATCCGACTTTTTTTTAAAATCATTTTTATATGTTGTGGAGACAAAAAATTTAATATGATTCTTTGAAACTAGAGTGCAAACATTAATTCAGTGAACATTTAGTTTAGTTTAGATCAAGTAGTTTGCAAATAGTTTTAAAATATATTTCCACTTTTTCAACCACCAGAATTTATCGATGGCTATATCATATACTGTACTTCACAATTTTGTGATCAAAACAGTATTAGCTCTCCTGTCATACAGTATTTGGCCACAAGAGGATGTTTATGGAATTTGTATGAATATGAGGGGTGATTATGGAAATTACCCTTTGGCTGTGATGGTGAAGCAGCTTTTTATATCCTTCTTATAATGATTAATGATCTGAATAGGGAAGGATGATCCTCGTTCAGCGTAAAAGAGCAGCTTCCTCAGATGCAGTGAGGCACGTGCGCGACTCCCTTAGATGCCTCCACTCTTCTGTGCCCTCAATCAGACTCTAATCCTGGATTAGAGGAGCATGTTACTGGTCTGGGATTACTGTTCTGTTGGATGCAATTTTATTATTGATTGTCACCATGTTTTATCTGCATGATATTCAGTTGGACTACTGTTTATTATTCTTTTCTATATACATAGACTCTAACTGTCTCTCCTCAATTCCCCTCTCTCATACTTTTATGTCCCAGGGAATGATTTTTATTAGAAATAATAGATTTAAACTTGTTTTTTTCTTTTTGCTGACAATCATTACAACTATTGGATACTTTTATCATGCGCTTATTTTGTTTTCAATCTAAAAATATCAAAATCTATAAGGAAAATTAATTGCTAAATTTTTTAAAATGATGATATGATAATCATAAGCCATTCTAATTTATTGTGTAAAAATACATTTTAAATTATTTGTATGTATTATATTTTGTATAATAATTAAGTTATATTTATATTTAATTATATTATATTAACTTATGTCATTATTTTTTATTGTGTGAAAATGATTTATATAAATTACAAGTTTTTTCATCATTTCCACAATGTCTCACCATTTTCCCGTGACCAATATTGTTTTTCCAAAAGTTGGTTTCCAAGGACACAACACTGTCATTGAACATGCATGAGATAAAATATGAGACATGACATATGGAAAAATGAAGTCAATTTTGTCAACTTATGCCAAAATATGAAAATATTAGAAAGGCAACAATAACTCAAATAACCACTTGTTACAACCGAGGTCTGCAGAAGAGCATCTCTGAACGCACAACACACCCAAGACACACTGGTGCCTGAGAACAGCAAACTGAGGCTCACACAGGCTCACCAAAACTGGACAATAGAATATTGGAAGTCATTGCCTGGTCTGATGAGTCTCGATTTCTGCTGAAACCTTCAGATGGTAGGGTCAGAATTTGGTGTAAACATCCATCAGCGGTTCAGGCTGCTGGTGTAATGGTGTGGATATTTTCTTAGCACACTTTGGGACCACTATAGTACCAGTTGAGCATCATTTAAACGCCACAGCCGACCTGAGTATTGTTGCTGACCATGTCCATCCCTTTATGACCACAGTGAACCATCTTCTGATGGCTACTTCCAGCAGGACAACACGCCATGTCTCAAACCATCTCAGACTGGTTTCTTGAACATGACCATTGAGTTGACTAAACTTAAACGGCCTCCAGTCACCTGATCTCAGTCCAGATGAGCAGCTTTGGGATGTGCTGGAACGGGAGATTCACATCATGGATGTGCAGCCGACAAATCTGCAGCAACTGAGTGTTGCTATCATGACAATATGGACCAAAATAGATAGATAGATAGATAGATAGATAGATAGATAGATAGATAGATAGATACTGATTATTTACTCAAAATGTAACCAAGAACTTTTGTCTGTTACATCATAAAAATAACCCTTCCCTTCCCCACTTTAGAAGTAAGTCTTCCAAAGTAAGCCTCTCTTGTTCTCTCCCGTCCCTTTTCGGTCTCCTTCTATCACCCCTTCATCTCACCATCATCTCTTTATATTCTCCATGACTGTAATCTCTATACAGTGAGTAAGATCTGTCAGATTAGCCTGATGGTCTGCACATCTATAGCAGCACGACAGCCAGAGACACAATTACAGAAAAACCTTATGCTTCATCTACAGTTAGAGGTTATTCAGAATGCCAGTGACTTGTAAAAGACTCTGTAAACACATATAAGACTGATAACAATGTTAAGTTTATGCTGAATTGATTCTGAAGGGAAAATGAGTGGCAACAATTCTCAAAAAAAGGGCTTGTTGCTTTTTGAACCGACCTGATGGTAGAGATAGCTCTGCTTGTGATGCACCTCCCCTTCCCATAGACTTTATAGGTTACGAAAAGATTTCAGCAGCTGCGTGTAAGAAGATTAGGGAGGAATTAACGTCATTCCTTTGTCATTATAGAAATAAATTGATATTTGGTTTTAATCAGAGGGAGGGGGATGGAAGGAGAGCACCATGTCAGAAAAGCAGGCAGGCTTTTAGGCAGGGTGGGAAACGCAGACCGCCAGGCATATACACACAAACACACATGCACAGAAGCGGAGCTCAGAGGATTTCACGTGGCACCATGTAACTTTTGCTGTCCAGTGTGGATCTAAGGGTCGTTACTGTGACGGAATGGGCGGCACTTCCAGGTGGAAAGGATGCTGAGTAAGGAACTCCAGAGCGTTAGACTGATCCCACACCATCTCTCTGTTTCTCCTCACATCAGATCCTGGAGCTCAGGCCTCGGCCATGAACTTTGCGCTCACGACACTGCGGCTGATGTGCCTAGCCTGGCTGTGGCCCGTCGCCCTGCTCAAAGGAAGCAACACGCAAAACCAGCGCAGGCACAAGGACGTCTACCTGGGTGAAAACACACGGCACAAACATGGAGGGTGAGGATACTTATGCTAGCTCCTTACGTTCATTTCCTCAGCTCCTAAATGCATTTGCAGAATGCTTTTTGAACTTCACTTTGTATATTATCAATCAGCTCCTTTCTGTTTCATTTAAATACCCGTGTCAGTCTGTTTACACTCTTGGTCTTATTTATAGTGGTCTCGTCCCTGTGGATTGATGTGTAAGGGTTTATTTGAAGCGTTGTGTTATGACCTGCACTTTGGGTTGT
The DNA here is from genome assembly GCA_039654625.1 of Rhinogobio ventralis. Lineage (NCBI taxonomy): Eukaryota > Metazoa > Chordata > Actinopteri > Cypriniformes > Gobionidae > Rhinogobio > Rhinogobio ventralis. The sequence goes on from CM077215.1 coordinate 65,814, forward strand.
TGGGTTGTGTGTGTTTGAGGGTATAATTAATTGTGGATAAAGGAACTCTGTAATTAGAGCTCATGGCTGAGCTGGGTATGTGAGGTAAAAAACAAAAACAGCACTGGGTAGTAATTTAGTCTTTTAGTGCTGATCCGGAGGTCATTCTCAGGTAACAGTGCCATTTGTGGCAGAAACTTTCAGAAAAGAGTTTTTTTAATTCGATGGATGAATGGATGGATGATAGATAGATTAATTTAATTTAATTTAATTTAATTTAATTTAATTTAATTTAATTTAATTTAAAATTGAATGTGTGTACAGGTATGTTTTTGCTGTCTGTTACATCATAAAAATAAACCTTCCATTCCCCACTTTGTCTTCTTTCAAACAGACGAATAGATTTTAAAATGAAGAAGTCTGACAGCACCAAGTCTTTGCTGATTAAATCAGAGCAGCTCTTGCGAATTGAGGATCACGATTTCGCCATGAGGCCTGGTTTTGGAGGTGAGGGAATCCTTTCCTTTCAAAAGCAACTTATGAATTACTTTTGGCTTTGCAAAGGTTCTCAAAATACTTGTTGCTTTCATATATATATATACTGAGCATCATATCATGGTCTTTCTGGTTTATTTGAATGATATTGGGAATGAAATCTCATTCAGCACAGCTGGCACAAGTACATGGCGTGACACAGAGAGGAAATACAGATGGGACAGTGAGAGGGAAAAAAGAAAGAAACAATGATGTGACTAACCAAAAATCTGCTGATGGAAATTACGTACACACTATGACAGACATTTATGTAAGCAGCAGGAAATGACCATAAATGTGTGTTGAAAATCATGTTTTTTTGGTTATATAGATATATTTTTTGTAAAATAATAATATATATAGAACACTATATTCTCTGAAAATGTCTCATTCTCACATGCATTTTAAGCTGCTTACTGCTTACAGAGATATCATCCATACTTGCTGGTGTATATGTCCATTGAGAGATACCTCACAGAGCGGGGCGAAGAACTGCGTTCTGCCTCTGTTACACTGGATAAACTCAAGATCAAGAGCTTTAAAAGTCACAGTGGGGCAAATGACCAGAATGTGACTGGCGCTGAGATTGTCAAAAATGTAGGTTGGAATCTCATATGCGGTGCGTCCAACTCGGGGAAAAAAACACTCTGACCCAGATTGGTAGTAGTGCCAAGCAGACAATACACTGAGGACAGATGTGTTTCATGCACAGTAATCTGGATTATTATTCCAGGCGGTCTCTGAGACTGTAGCTAAATCTTACAGGCTAACCAAAGGTTGCTGTTTTTAGAATAAGAACATAGAATGACATGCTGTTTTTCCAATCAAATAATCGTCTGAGACCTTCTGTTCTATACTTGATCTTGGGTCCATTTAGGTGATGTTCTGGAAATGTTTTTGATAAGTATTGAAACATTATAATGATCATGTGATCTTATATCATGCAAAAGCGTTACATATACTGATGTACTATCTATATACACTCACCTAAAGGATTATTAGGAACACCATACTAATACTGTGTTTGACCCCCTTTCGCCTTCAGAACTGCCTTAATTCTACGTGGCATTGTTTCAACAAGGTGCTGAAAGCATTCTTTAGAAATGTTGTCCCATATTGATAGGATAGCATCTTGCAGTTGATGGAGATTTGTGGGATGCACATCCAGGGCACG
>CM077215.1:72500-95000 GCA_039654625.1 Rhinogobio ventralis
ATGGAACCCTTTTTTAAATGTATATCAAATATATGAATTTCAATCTTGATGTTGAAAAATGTAATATCCATGTAATATATTGTTTAGCATGGTCCTGAATGATTTACAACGGTGTTTACATGGCACTCCAAGGTACTTCAAAGAATACTGTGGTATATGTCCAAAAAATGGGTAGTACCATGGTACTTTTTGTTATTTTGTGTGGTAATCCCTACATATGAACACTGAGACGGAGCTTTATTTTAGTCCAGATTAGGGAACGTTCTGTGAAAACAGTGAGAGGTTGATAATCACACGGACTCATGTGCACTGAATTAAGTCTCTGTTTGTAGAAAGCTTAACATCTCTTTTCAGATTTTATTTGGCTGATGACAAACATTTTAACATTTGACTCAATTGACACTTTATATACCATTTCTCAATATTAGTCAATGAAATGTCCTTTTTATATATAATTTATATTATTTGACCTGTTTAGTTTGTAGTCTGAAAGAGAATTAGCATTTTTGAGCTCTGGAATTTCGATTAATGTCTACAATAAAGTCTGTGGTAAAATCAGATTTTCAGATGTTTTTGCAGAAATGGTTCAGTGATGATACTTCTGTTCTATGACTCTATGAAAGAATGCAACTGGTCTCCATGTGTTTGTTTAGCGTGCTGCAGATGTGTTGGATCTCTATGTAGAACTGAGAGATTGATGTGTTGATGCTCAATTCTCTGAAGAAAAGTGTCTGACACAAGACTCACAGCTTGCTTAATTCAGATAGCATGAATGCAACTATGATAGTTAAACACAAGTTTGTCATGTCACTCTGCTATGACAATGCAGATTGCCTAGAGTCCTTCTCTCACAAATATTTACTCATTTGATTTGCTTACTGCCTCCACTGATGGGTTTCAGAAGTAAATAGATGGTGATCTGAGATGGACTAAAAATTATTTATTAATTCTTCAAGGTTGCATTATTCTTTTTACATGATTCTTTTGAATTTGAAGAAGAGATATTCGGAAAACAAGTGCAGTTGTGTTGGCATGTGAGATTTACAGTGTATCCGGAAAGTATTCACAGCGCTTCACTTTTTCCACATTTTGTTATGTTACAACCTTATTCCAAAATGGATTAAATTCATTATTTTCCTCAAAATTCTACAACCAATACCCCATAATGACAACGTGAAAGAGGATTGTTTGAAATCTTTGCAAATTTATTAACAATAAAAAACGAAAAAATCACATCTCCTTTGCCATGGCACTCAAAATTGAGCTCAGGTGCTCCTGTTTCCACTGATCATCCTTGAGATGTTTCTACAGCTTGATCTGAGTCCACCTGTGGTCAATTCAGGTGATTGGACATGATTTGGAAAGGCACACACCTGTCTATATAAGGTCCCACAGGTAACAGTGCATGTCAGAGCACAAACCAAGCCATGAAGTCCAAGGGATTGTCTGTAGTCAAGTCACGTCACCTTTATTTATATAGCGCTTTTTACAATGCAGATTGTCTCAAAGCAGCTTCACAGTGTTAAACAGGAAAATAATGAACAGAATTTGATTCGGCTGTACAGCCGCTCTGGAGAAAACACTGATGTCATCAGCTCATTTCAATTATCATATATATTCAAGTAATGTAGTTGATATAGTTGATTTAGTTTAGTAATTACATTTATTTGGATATTTATTTGAAAATGTAGTGTCCCCAACTGAGCAAGCCAGAGGCGACAGTGGCAAGGAACCAAAACTCCATCAGGTGTCCTAATGGAGAAAAATAAACCTTGGGAGAAACCAGGCTCAGTCGGGGTGCCAGTTCTCCTCTGGCCAATTAACAAACAGTGTATGTTTATTATTTATTATTTAATAATCAGTCTGTAGACCTCTGAGACAGGATTGCATTGAGGCACAGATCTGGGGAAGGGTACAGAAACATTTCTGCAGCATTGAAGGTCCCAATGAGCACAGTGGCCTCCATGGACTCTTCCTAGAGCTGCTGTCTGGCCAAACTGAGCGATCGGGGGAGAAGGGCCTTAGTCAGGGAGGAAGAACCCGATGGTCAGTCTGACAGAGCTCCAGCGTTTCTCTGTGGAGAGAGGAGAACCTTCCAGAAGAACAACCATCTCTGCAGCTCTCCACCAATCAGGCCTGTGTGGGAGAGTGGCCAGACGGAAGCCACTCCTCAGGAAAAGCACATGACAGCCCGCCTGGAGTTTGCCAAAAGGCACCTGAAGGACTCTCAGTCCATGAGAAACTAAATTATCTGGTCTGATGAAACAAAGATTAAACTCTTTGGCCTGAATGGAGGAAACCAGGCACCGCTCATCACTTGGCCAATCCCATCCCTACAGTGAAGCATGGTGGTGGCAGCAGCATGCTGTGTGGATGTTTTTCAGCGGCAGGAACTGGGAGACTAGTCAGGATCGAGGGAAAGATGAATGCAGTGATGTACAGAGACATCCTTGATGAAAACCTGTTCCAGAGCGCTCTGGACCTCAGACTCGGGAGAAGGTTCATCTTCCAACAGTACAATGACCCTAAGCACACAGCCAAGATAACAGAGGAGTGGCTACGGGACAACTCTGGGAATGTCCTTGAGTGGCCCAGCCAGAGCCCAGACTTGAACCCGATTGAACATCTCTGGAGAGATCTGAAAATGGCTGTGCACCGACGCTCCCCATCCAACCTGATGGAGCTTGAGCGGTCCTGCAAAGAAGAATGGGAGAAACTGCCCAAAAACAGGTGTAGCATCAAACTCAAAGAGACCTGAGGCTGTGATCGGTGCCAAAGGTGCTTCAACAAAGCATTGAGCAAAGGCTGTGAATGCTTATGGACATAATGTGTTTTTTTTTTGTTTGTTTTTTTCATTTGTAATAAATTTGCAAAGATTTCAAACAAACTTCTCTTTTTTCATGGGATTCTTCTCACACACATTTTGAGGAAAATAATGAATTTAATCCATTTTGGAATAAGGCTGTAACATAACAAAATGTGGAAAAATTGAAGTGCTGTGAATACTTTCTGGATGTGCTGTAAATAATAAAAGTAAAATAACACAAATGTGGTAACACAAACTCATAATGTGTATCTTTAACTATACACTGTAATTTGAACAAGTCCACAGTACACTGATTTAGGTCTCACCAGCCTTAAGATAACACAACCTCATCACCACATCAGTTCTAGGTTCCTAGAGTCGGACATAAACGAGTCAGATTAACTGAGAAACTGCTCCAGCTGATTCATAAATGATTCACTTAAAACCCCTCATGTTGTGTTCCAGCCATTTTGACCCTGAGAGGATTTTCTTTTTCCCAAAAATGCTCGTTAATGTTATCGCATTGGACTAAAACTCACACAAGGTATAACATTTACAATTTTTCTACCTTGTTACACTTGTTCTTGGTCAAAATTGGCCTTTTAAATTAGTTGTAAATCTCTCAGTATGTATTTTATTACCAAATATTGAATTCAAACTTTTGTCACCTTGTTTTCTTTCATTTAGCATGTTTCATATTTCTTTTTAGAAATAATTGATCTTGGCCTCATTGATCTGAGCTTATGATAATATAGCATAATAAGAGATTTACAAGCAATTGAAAGACATTTTTGACCGGGAACACCAAATTAGGTGAAGGGTTTTCAACACCACACAAAGGTTAAAGGTATAGTTCACCAAAAAATGAAATTCTGTCATAATTTACTCACTTAAACTTGTATGAGTTTCTTTCTTCTGCTGAACACAAAAGAAGATACTTTGAGTTGATGAGACCCATTGACTTCCATAATATGGAAAAAATACTATGAAAGTCAATGGGGCTGATCAACTGTTTGGTTACCAACATTCTTCAATATCATATTCAGCAGAAGAAAGAAACTCAGACAGGTTTGAAAGAACTTGAGGGTGAGTAAATGATTCTCATTTGCGGGTGAACTATCAGGAATCATGCGAATCTTTTGACCAGACCTCACTGGTCCTGCTGAATGTTTTGATTCACTTTAAGAACCAGCTCGTAAGAGTCATTAGCTCATGACGTGAATCAGACGCTGTATGTTTTGCACTGAATAGCAGGCAACACATGAAACTGTGTTTTTTTATGGAACCAATTCTGAATGAGAATCAGTTTCGGTTCCCAAACCTGTAGAGGTAAAAAGCTAATCTGAATAGCAATGCTCACATCTTTTGATTCTGGACGAATTAGATGAGAAATTGTTGGGTTCAAACTGACTTTAGTATGTACACATATATAATGAGACAATGTTGAAATATCTTCTGAGACTCTTTTTCTCAGCAGAAAAATGAGAAACAGAAGATTAAAAGTCACCATTTAGCATCATTACTGTCTTGGAGACGCAATTGAGATATTAAAGGGATCAATTTGTGTTTTTGTTTTTATTCTATGTGTGATCTTTTCTGTTTTTGACACTATGTCTAGGTTCTGCTATTCCAGTGGGCATCGACGTGCAGGTGGAGAGCATTGACAGCATTTCAGAGGTCAATATGGTAAGTGTCTGCTCTTTTATAAATTACTTTTAACCTTTAACCTGCTCTGCACACCCTCAACTCCCAGTGCTAGTCATACATCAAAGCTTAAATCCTCAACCATTTAAACAGAATGGATTCACAACTGAGGCAGAGGGCAAAGGTCAAAACCATCATGCCACAAAGACTATGAACGTGTGCAGAATAGCATGCTAAATCCATAGACATGTTCATTTTTATTTTTTCCTAAGTGGCAAATTGGCACAAAGAAAGTGTGAGAATTATATAGTGAAAACAAATGTTAGGCAACAGGCATAATCTACACAGTGACATTCAAAGTATAAAGGAGTGGGTTATGCAAACTGACAAAATCTTTTTCATGTCTTTTGTGGGCATAGGACTTTACCATGACCTTGTACCTTAGACATTACTGGCAGGACGACAGGCTGGCCTTCCCCTCCAGCAATAACAAGAGCCGAACATTTGATGCTCGGCTGGTGAAAAAGATCTGGGTGCCAGACGTCTTCTTTGTTCACTCCAAGCGTTCTTTCATTCATGACACCACCATGGAAAACATCATGCTCAGAGTCTATCCAGATGGAAACATTCTTTACAGCGTCAGGTACCGCATGAAGACACTTTCCTGAAAACAGATGTTTTTACAAGAGCTGTGAAACTAGCGATTGCCCTGAGGCATTTCCCTGTGTTTAAAGATTTCACTAGAAAGGAAATAAGATGTTTTCAGCTCTTTACTTTGAAGTAAATTGTAGTGCTCAAGACAGTTTGTCCAAATATGAAAAATCTGTCATCATTTACTAATGTCATTCCAAACCTGTAAGACTTTCTTTTTTTTGTGGAACACATTTTGAAGAATTTCCCTCAGATCTTTTCCGTTAGGGTTAGTCATACAACAGCAGCTTAGTGTAAGGATCTCAGTAATTATTCAGTGAGAATCTTCCCGTTCAGTGAGTGTTTAACTGGAGAACCGCTATGACTGAAAACTTGAGTCAGTGGGAACTCGGGATCTGAGTCATTAAAACCCTTTCAGTGAACCAGTTGAATCCGCTCACACACACTGGACTGAACTCATGCTGATTCAGGACTGTCCCTTTGGACCGGTTCATGCACTGGACTGCACTTTTGTTTGGTGAGAACAGAATCATTTGGGATAATATTGCTGTTGTTATAGTGAATAGCAATTAAAATATTCGTCTATTCAATAGAATTCGTCTATTGAATGGAAAAATATGTGCAAAAGTTATATGTCATTTTTATATCAGAATTAGTTGTTTTATTTTAATATTTTCAGTTATCGTTTTAATTTTAGTTGAATTTTTAGTCATTTTATTTTGTGCTTTTGACATTTTTGTTGACGTCATTTTAGCACTTCAACTTATTTCAGTATTTAGTCAAGTTTTCATCTAATGTTTATATTTATATAATTTCAGCATTATTTCAATTAACAAAAATATTTTATTAGTTTTAGCATATCAACACAGATCACAATATACTTTTTTGTTCCACAGGAGAAAGTCATACTGGTTCATTTGTGTGCGACCAAATTCCCTTTGTTTACTTTACCTGTCGAATAAGGTGTGGTTTTCTTTTAAATACTTCTGAATAGTTGGACAAGATTTTCTTTCCAAGAAGTACCAGCGTGCCCTGCAAGTATAGGCTTGAATAAATGGTCAGGTGTGCCTGAGCCAGTTCATGCGCATACAGGATCAGTTTTCACTTCTATTCATCTCAATTGTTTCTATAATTTGATGTTTTGCTAAGCACAATATCACATGTCTCAATTATAAAGGGACATTTTCAGTCTGTTTGTAAGTGATTTGTTAAGGCTGTCCTGGATGTGAATTGCAGAATCACAGTGACGGCTCTCTGCTCGATGGACTTCAGCAGGTTTCCTCTGGACACACAGAACTGCTCTCTCGAGCTGGAGAGTTGTGAGTACGAGCGCACGTGTGCATGTACACTCAACAAACTAATTAGTCCAAGCACTGCTCTTTTAGCATACCTGTAAATATATCATGAATGTACTGTTTGTTAAAGAGACAGTTCACCCAAAAAAGAAAAGTTCTGTCTTCATTTTGTTCCAAACCTTCTGTGGAAAACAAAAGAAGAAAGAGTGTTCACACAATGAAATGAAGTCAGTAAGATTTTTTTAAAGAAACGAATACTTCTATCCAGCAAGGACACATTCATTTGATCAAATGTGAGTAAAGACTTCAAATAAATGCTGTTTATTTAAACTTTCATTTCTATTCAAATAATCGTTAAAAAAATATCACAGTTTCCACAAAAATATGAAGCAGCTCCACTGTGATAATTTAACATTGATAATAATCATAAGTGTGTCTTGAGCATCAAATCCTCATATGAGAGTGATTCCTGAAGGGTCATGTGACACTGAAGACTGGAGTAATGATGATAAATTCAGCTTTGATCACAGGAATAAATCACACTTTACTATTTTAAATTTTAAAAATTAAAATGTTTGAAAATATTAATATTAATATTACTGTTTGTAATGTTTTTGACCAAACAAATACAGCCTTAAGCATAAGAAACTTCTTTCAAAAACATTTGTAGCTTGGCAGCCTCTGGTTGGTCACTATATTCTTTCATTATATGTCAAAAGAGCAGCATAAATATTCATGAAAACGGTGTGTGAAATGGACAAAAGAACATCCTACATGTTTGGAACGACATGATTTTTCATTTTTGGGTGAACAACTTCTTCAAAAGAGTGCAACAGTCGGTTCCAGAAGTAAAAACTCCATTCATTTTCTCCACAGGGAAACAGATTATAACCCTTTAAAGACAGACCTTCTGTGAGCACCAGGTTGTTAATCTGTAGCATTTGCTTCCTAGTTTTAAAATAATCGTGTTTAACAGCTGAATTTGTGGTGGAAAAACTACATTACCTATAATGCTGTACAGACAATTCCACCAATCAGAGTCGAAACAAGCAAAACGCTTCAAAAGATCTCTTTAGCCCCGCCCACTCCCATGAAGCACTGAATCGATCTACCTACACTCTCAAAATATTTACATATTCCAATATATATATATACCTTTTTTAATGCGTAGTTTTATATTTCTCCATCGTTTTTAATTTGATTATGCTGTTCGCAATGCATCATGGGATTGTAGCTCTTTCCCTCACTAGGGTTAGTCCTGTACCTTTGTGTTTTTGTCTGATTTCCAAATTTTGCTTTAAATCAAAGTTTGTAGTGTTGTGGTAGCCGGTTGGTTTGGTTCATGGGTTTGAAATCCCTGCAGTAGAAACGAATGGAAAAATACTTCCGGAACGGGCACTGTTTCTGGATTGCAGTGGTTTGTCATATAATACCCTTCTGCCAACAGTCATATTTAATCTGATTCATACAGGCTTCATTGTTGCAGAATTAAAGGATTGCATACAGTATCTCTGTCTTTCACACACAACACACAGAATGGCATGGGCCTGAGACTCAGAGGAGAGACGACGGAGCTAGTTTATGGTGCTCTGTGTTTTCCCCCTGAGGCTGCCGTCCATGTATCTTCACAGAGAGTTTGCTGTCTCATTCATCCCTACTCCCCTTCCCACGTTTCTTTGCTCTCTTGAAGACGCGTACAATGAGAACGACCTCATGCTCTATTGGAAGAATGGGAACGATTCATTAAGGACTGACGAGATTGCACTCTCGCAGTTTTTTATTGAAGAATTCCACCCTTCCTACGGGCTAGCCTTCTACAGCAGCACCGGTATGTGTGCTTCACTTCCTCCTGCATGCTTTTATTACCGTAGGACCATGTGCTTTATCACAGCCAGCCAACATAGAGTCCAGAGAATGAGATATCCCAGCATTCTTGGCTGAAACGTTAGGATATGTGCAGTTTTCCCCTTCTTTTGCCTTTGATTTCTTGGGTCATTCTCAGATTTCTCAACCTGTTTCCCCAAATCGTAGATATTCGATTATGGGCGTGCAGAAAGCTCTTACTAACTTTGGGATTTAGATGTTTTAGATTTTAATATAAAACAGTAAATTCAGTTTTGGTGAATATGCACTACTGTTCAAAAGGTTACGGTAGGTAAGGTTGTTGTTTTAAGGAAATTAAAATGTTTAATCAGCAAGGCTGCATCCAATTGGTCAATAGTGAGTAGAGACTTTTAAATTGTTACAAAAATCTATTTCAAAAAAGTTTCCACAAAATGATTAAGCAGCACTGTTTTCAACACTGATAATAATCATAAATGTGTCTTGAGCATCAAATCCTCATATTAGAATGATCTCTGAAGGATCATGTGACACTGAAGACTAAATACATTTTGTAATAATTGTAATAATATTTTACAATATTAGTGTTTTTATTATATTTTTGATCAAATAAATGTAGCCTTGGTGAGCATAAATTAAATCTTTTAGTCTTCTACATTTAAATATTGACCCCAGACTTTTGAATGGTAGTGTATAATATAATAATAATCCATGATATTTCTTATTCAAAACATGTTGTGTGCCAACCCTGTTTCCATGAAAATGTAGATCAGATCGGTGCCAATAACTGCCTCAGCCAACAAAAGTTTCAAGACAGACATGTTTGTTTGTTTGTTTTTTATAAAGAATCTTAAACATGCATGGAATGTTTCTATTGGACAAAAGTTTCTTGATAGTGGAAAAAGGTTCTTTAGATTATTAAAATATACTTCATACTAAGAAGAAAATGGTTCTTCTATGTCAGGGGTGTCCAGTCCCGCTCCTGTAGGGTCAGTCACACACACCTGAACCAGATAATCCAGGTCTTACTACTACAGGTGTGTGGAGGCAAGTTGGAGCTGAACCCTCCAGGACCGAGTTTGTACACCCAACGCTGGGAAAACCTCCTTTTGGAAACTTTATTTTGAATATCTTTCTTTCTTGTTCTCAGTGTCTGTTGTAAATGTCCTGTACTCTCTGTTTCTATCAGGCTGGTATAACAGGCTGTACATAAACTTCATCCTCAGGAGACACATATTTTTCTTCATGCTGCAGACGTACTTTCCCACAATGCTAATGGTCATGCTCTCCTGGGTGTCCTTCTGGATCGACAGGAGAGCTGTCCCGGCTCGTGTCTCTCTAGGTAAACCTCGTCACTGTAGAATCCTCTCCATTAGCAACCATGGTGATTACATTAAAAAACAACTATATTCTGTTTATTTGTTCTGCTGAACGGGTCAGATCAGTAAAGCCTGTGATAGGCAGTTTCTGTAAGACCGCTCCAGGTGGATTTGTAATGAGCTGTGTGTGTTTTATTGGGCTCTCTGGTTATAACAAGCACAAACCGGTTTAGAACAGAGAACAGAATTAAAATACCTCGATACTCAGGCCAGTTACACACACAGCCAGGAAGTTGCTTTTTTCACACACACGTCAGTGCCATCACAGCGCATGCCCAAAGAGTCACAATTCTGCGGTTTGGGACAGGATGGAAGAATTTCTCACACTGTGTGTCTTCTTAAGAAGAACTATTGCCGCAACCCACACTGTGTAAGATGTGACTACTTCAGAGAACACGTGTACTGAATGTCATGCATTTCTCACACTTTCGTTTCCTTTTACACACAGTTTGATCATCCATAATCTGGGGGCTCATGTGTGAAATGTAATAAATGGAAACATTCTTTGCTTGAACTTTTGAACTTCCTCTTAACATGTCACGACGGTTAGCCATAAACCGCTTCTCTTTCCCTTTCCTTCGGTCTCCTGCAGGAATCACAACCGTGTTGACCATGTCCACTATAATAACGGGCGTCTCAGCATCAATGCCTCAGGTGTCTTATGTGAAGGCGGTGGACATATACCTTTGGGCCAGTTTCCTCTTTGTTTTCCTGTCGGTCATCGAATACGCTGCCGTGAACTACTTCACTACGGTGGAAGAAATGAAAAAACTTCAGAAAGGAAAGGTCAGGGTCACACACTGATCAGAGGAATATTTGCTCTGCTAACTGTGAGCAAGACTGAATATTCACCTTTAAGTTATACGTCGCCCCCTATGGTAATTTTGAGGCAACACAAATTCATTGGGCTAACAAAAGTTTACCATAGTTTCTGCCAAAATACTATAATAATAACAATAATAATAATTCATAAATAATATAACATAAATACATGTATTTTTTATTTATAATTCTCTTAACAAATTAAATCAATTTCATTGGCCTAACAAAATTTTACCATGGTAACAATACGTTTCTGGCAAAATACTATAATAAAATTCATACTAATTCATAAATAATATAAATACATTTATTTTTATTTTCAATTTTATTAACAAAATTAAAAAACAATAAAAAAAATCAAAATAGAAAGCTTCTTGCAATGGTTGAAGGTAAAACTAAATTAATTGATTTTGCTACAACTCAAATCAAATGGGTTACAAATGGCATTAGTTGACTTTAATGTATAATGTTAATAAAAACATCTTTTTTTTTTATCATTACCAGTATTATTTTGTACTCCATAACAGATATTCCCTTTCTCACATTTCTCGTTCTTTTGCTTCCCCCCAAAGCTTCCGGTTTCCTACAACACAAGCCAGGCTATGGCCTACGACGGCTGCTTTCACGATGACATGGATGTGTCGCCGTTCCCCGAGCTCCCCACCACACCCAGCACCACGCGGACCATCCCGGCCCGGGCCTCGTCCACCGAGCCGCCGCCCACCGAAGGCACGAGACTGTGGAGGAAGCGGTCAGTGGGCAAAAACCTCAGATTCATCATGAGCAACAGCTACATGATTGACTCGTACTCCAGAATCCTCTTTCCAGTGGCGTATCTTCTCTTCAACATCATCTACTGGTGTATCTACTCTTGATTATTGGGTTTTCTGATCAGTGATAAGTCCAGGATAAGCTACAGTTACTGCGCAGGACATCTGGACAAATGGTTGCAATAAGCAAAAGTGACCTGACAAAGTGGACGTGTTGATAAAATGCTTCCGGAGAAGAAGAAAAAACTCTCTTTTAAACATTTTGTATTCCTTATAGCTTTTGTAGGAATGTCTTTTGTCATAAATAAACACAAGGAGCATGTTCATCTCATTCAAGGATTTACTGTACAAACGGCTTTTCTTATGAGATCCATCAGCTTTATCTACTTTAGCTTTATCTGCTCAACTCTGGGCTCTTTCTCAAGACACCCCATGTGGAAACCAAGACATCCTGCTTTATATGCTTAGTAATTATATGGACATGTGAATAAAATAAATCAAATAATCCTCCTGCTAGTCCCAGTCTTGTATAGTAAGACTTTTGACTCCGTATAAATGTTTTTCTGCTAGAACCGCCCACTTGAACAGGAAGTGACATGTAGAGGGACCAATCACAGTTACCCATAGCATTACACTACCGCTCAAAAGTTTGAGGATGGTAGAGAAAAAAAGTCTCTTATGCTCATTTATTTGGTCAAAAATACAGTAAAAACTATCATTATATAAAATATTACAATTTAAAATAACTGTTTACTATTTTATTATATATTTTAAAGTGTAATTTATTCCTGTGATCGAAGCTGACTATCATCATTACTCCAGTCTTCAGTGTCACATGACCCTTCAGAAATCAGGATTTGATGCTCAAGAATATTTTTTAATCAATGTTGAAAACAGTTTTGTGGAAACCGATTCTCAGATGAACAGAATTGAACATTTATTTTAAATAGAAATCTTAAGTAACACTATAAATGTCTTAAAATCACTCCACAACTTATATATCTTTTGTTATACTCATAAGTGTAAAATTAATTATTTTGAAAATATATGAAAATACAAAAATTAAAATACATATGACAACATACATGAACTGAATATTCCAGATTCACAGATACATAAAATAATATGTCTTTGAACCATAACAATATAAATTAATTTCATACACAATTAGCCAATTGTAACGCTAACCATCGGATATGTTTTTTGTTGGATTTATGTCGTTCATTAATGAATTGCATTGATTAAAGTGCTTCATTTGAAGATATATTTATCTTTTCTGTTGTATATACAACACACAATACTTTACTTAAAACATAATTAAAATACAGTGTCTCGTTAGACCATACAACACACATACACACACACACACACACATACCGGCTGTGGTCAGTTTATTCAGTATGACCTTTGACCCCGGTACTGGTCATTGATCTCATTCAATACCACGTCAGAACCTGGGATGGGCTCTTCTGCTGCACTTATTATCCTGTCGTCCATCGGGTTGCCTGCGGTTACAGACAAAAAGATCAAATGTTGCACTTCTTTCACAATAAAACCTATTCAATCTGATCTGGCAACTGTATAAATATTGATCCATATTAAGATTTACTATCAAACTATTAACATTTAAACGTTTAAAAGATAGTTGTCATTTAATGGTTAATAGCAGGTTTAGTTATATCATTTAAATCAAGCTGAAAACACAAAGACTAAGACAGGAAGTGGAAGAGGGTTGTGCTACCATTTAAAGATCAGAAAGCATCACCTGCTGTTTCAAATAGGAATAACAGGTAATAAAGGAATGCAGAACGATCATTAACACAGCAGGTAATACTCACAGATGCCCATGGGCACATCGGACGCCAAACTGTCATGGTTCAGGAACGATAGGCTAGAATTGTTAGAATTCGATGAGTGGAATGAAGTCTTTTCCTTGGAGGCTTTGTTTATCTTCTGAGTTGCCGTGCGACTCCATTCTGTTGCGTAAAAGAGAAAAGGGCGGCGATCAGAGAAACACGCCACATAAGAGCAAGGCAGACATGAACTTACAAAGGCCTCGCACCTGAGTTTTCAGACAGTCTCAGTCTGCCACAACACAGGTATGTCCTCCACTGTCGTCTGACGTTCTCTTTCATTGCACAATGGAAAACAAAGATGAAGAATCCTGCGAAGGGAAGGGTGCATTCCATCAGAAACATAACAATAAACCCTGACACGTGTCACCTGATATCATTACGGAGTCCACAAAGAAACTTTGACCTTGATTGGTTGATTTATTGATTGATTGATTGATTGGTTGATTGTTATATACACTACCGTTCAAACGTACGTTCAAATACTTTTATTCAGCAAAAAAATGGATCAAAGCTGACAGCTACATTATACATTATTAACATTGAACATTGTACATTACATGTTACTTAGAAGGGTTAGTTCACCAAAAATTACAAAACTGTCACCAATTACTCACAAATCTTCAAAACACAAATGAAGATATTTTAATCAAATCTGAGCGATTTCTGCCCCTTCGCTGACAGTCCACAAAACTACCACTTCAACACCCACACACACACCGGTTCACACTCACACACACACACACACACACATCAGTTCACACTCACACACACACATCAGTTCACACTCAACACACACACATCAGTTCACACTCAACACACACATCAGTTCACACTCACACACACACATCAATTCACACTCAACACACACACATCAGTTCACACTCAACACACACATCAGTTCACACTCACACACACACATAAATTCACACTCAACACACACACATCAGTTCACACTCAACACACACATCAGTTCACACTCACACATCAATTCACACTCACACACACATCAGTTCACACTCAACACACACACATCAGTTCACACTCAACACACACATCAGTTCACACTCACACACACTCATCAATTCACACTCAACACACACACACCAGTTCACAATCAACACACACATCAGTTCACACTCACACACACATCAGTTCACACTCAACACACACATCAGTTCACACTCACACACACATCAGTTCACACTCAACACACACATCAGTTCACACTCAACACACACACCAGTTCACACTCACACACACATCAGTTCACACTCAACACACACACACCAGTTCACACTCAACACACACATCAGTTCACACTCAACACACACATCAGTTCACACTCACACACACACATCAGTTCACACTCACACACACACATCAGTTCACACTCAACACACACATCAGTTCACACACACACACACACATCAGTTCACACTCACACACACACATCAGTTCACACTCAACACACACATCAGTTCACACTCAACACACACACACATCAGTTCACACTCAACACACACATCAGTTCACACTCAACACACACTCCAGTTCACACTCAACACACACATCAGTTCACACTCAACACACACACATCAGTTCACACTCAACACACACATCAGTTCACACTCAACACACACATCAGTTCACACTCACACACATCAGTTCACACTCAACACACACACCAGTTCACACTCAACACACACATCAGTTCACACTCACACACACACATCAGTTAACACTCAACACACACACCAGTTCACACTCAACACACACATCAGTTCACACTCACACACACACACATCAGTTCACACTCAACACACACACCAGTTCACACTCAACACACACACATCAGTTCACACTCAACACACACATCAGTTCACACTCACACACACTCATCAATTCACACTCAACACACACACACCAGTTCACAATCAACACACACATCAGTTCACACTCACACACACACATCAGTTCACACTCAACACACACATCAGTTCACACTCAACACACACACATCAGTTCACACTCAACACACACATCAGTTCACACTCACACACACACATCAGTTCACACTCAACACACACATCAGTTCACACTCAACACACACACACCAGTTCACACTCAACACACACATCAGTTCACACTCAACACACACACCAGTTCACACTCAACACACACATCAGTTCACACTCACACACACACCAGTTCACACTCAACACACACTCCAGTTCACACTCAACACACACATCAGTTCACACTCAACACACACATCAGTTCACAATCAACACACACATCAGTTCACACTCACACACACACATCAGTTCACACTCACACACACATCAGTTCACACTCAACACACACATCAGTTCACACTCAACACACACACACACATCAGTTCACACTCAACACACACATCAGTTCACACTCGACACACACTCCAGTTCACACTCAACACACACATCATTTCACACTCAACACACACACATCAGTTCACACTCAACACACACATCAGTTCACACTCAACACACACATCAGTTCACACTCAACACACACATCAGTTCACACTCAACACACACATCAGTTCACACTCACACACACACATCAGTTCACACTCACACACACATCAGTTCACACTCAACACACACACACACATCAGTTCACACTCAACACACATCAGTTCACACTCAACACACACTCCAGTTCACACTCAACACACACATCATTTCACACTCAACACACACACATCAGTTCACACTCAACACACACATCAGTTCACACTCAACACACACATCAGTTCACACTCAACACACACATCAGTTCACACTCACACACACACATCAGTTCACACTCAACACACACATCAGTTCACACTCAACACACACACACCAGTTCACACTCAACACACACATCAGTTCACACTCAACACACACACCAGTTCACACTCAACACACACATCAGTTCACACTCACACACACACCAGTTCACACTCAACACACACTCCAGTTCACACTCAACACACACATCAGTTCACACTCAACACACACATCAGTTCACAATCAACACACACATCAGTTCACACTCACACACACACATCAGTTCATACTCACACACACATCAGTTCACACTCAACACACACATCAGTTCACACTCAACACACACACACACATCAGTTCACACTCAACACACACATCAGTTCACACTCAACACACACTCCAGTTCACACTCAACACACACATCATTTCACACTCAACACACACACATCAGTTCACACTCAACACACACATCAGTTCACACTCAACACACACATCAGTTCACACTCACACACATCAGTTCACACTCAACACACACATCAGTTCACACTCAACACACACATCAGTTCACACTCACACACACACATCAGTTCACACTCACACACACACACATCAGTTCACACTCAACACACACACCAGTTCACACT
Organism: Rhinogobio ventralis; assembly: GCA_039654625.1. Taxonomy (NCBI): domain Eukaryota; kingdom Metazoa; phylum Chordata; class Actinopteri; order Cypriniformes; family Gobionidae; genus Rhinogobio; species Rhinogobio ventralis. The sequence continues at coordinate 89,026 of CM077215.1, forward strand.
CAACACACACATCAGTTCACACTCATCAGTTCACACTCAACACACACACCAGTTCACACTCAACACACACATCAGTTCACACTCAACACACACATCAGTTCACACTCAATACACACACCAGTTCACACTCAACACACACATCAGTTCACACTCACACACACACACATCAGTTCACACTCAACACACACACCAGTTCACACTCAACACACACATCAGTTCACACTCAACACACACATCAGTTCACAGTTCACTAATACCAGGGGTATATATTAAGAAAGTAAATTTAGTCTTCAAAATGGTAATGGGAAATTGAGACCAACCTTGTAAAGTGTTAAAAATAGCAAACAGGTACATGAAGGCCAGGTGAACAGGACCCCAGGCGAAGAAAGCGAAGCCCCAGGTGAGGCCCAGGAGAACGGTGAGTCCAGCGACGCTGCGCAGCTCCTGCCAGCCGCTGCGATTCTGCACATTGTGAGGGTTCTGCTTCTTAATGCGGCACAGCTGGATCATCACCACGATAAACATGGTGAAGTTCACCAGGAACACCACACAGAAGTACGCCACCACGGCAACATAGAAGACAATGTCGTTTCTTATCCAGCAACTGTAGGGAAAAACACAGAAAACTGTAAGGATTCCTTAGTCTGGAAGAGGAGGTTTAATTTAACACTAAAATAATGGTAACCCTTTACAGTAAGGTCTCATTAGTTAACATCAGTGCATGTATTACCTAACATGAACTAACCATGAGCAATACATTTGTTACTGTATTTGTTATTCTTTGTTAAGGTTAGTTGATAAAAATCCAGCTGTTAATGTTCGTTCACAGTGCATTAACTAATGTTTACAAATATAACTTTTGATTTTAATAATGTATTAGTAAATGCTGAAAATGCCATTAACAAAGATTAATAAATGCTGTAGAAGTGCAGTTCATTGTTTGTTCCTGTTAACTAAGGAAACCTTGTTGTAAAGTGTTACCAAAATAATAAATATATAATTTTTTTTAATATAAATTTTTTTATACCAACTTAGTGCTGAGAAATATAGGAATTGTTACTCACAAATCATCCGTTGTTCCGTCTGCATACCTCCCATATGTCACAAGGCCGTAGTTGTCTTTGTTAATGGCTATGACGATTATGACCACGATGAGAGGAATGCCTTTAGAGGAAAAATTATGATGTCATATGCCCTCAGACAGAATAAAGCAGCCTTCAAAACTTGTGCCGGATCAGTCACGTACCCCATCCAGCAAATCCGATCTTCACCATAAAGCGGGAGATGTAGGTGTTGAACACCTTCACGAGGGCCAGGTACATGTGGACGGCCTCCAGTGCCATCCAGGTAAAAGACGCCAGAAGGAAATAGTGCAGGAAAAACGCAGTGGAGATGCAAAGACCCACGGCATCTGGGAACAGAGCCAGCCAGGCATCCAATAGGAAGACCAGGTTGAGCAGCAGCAAGGCCACACACAGCTGAATGAGGATCTTAGACGGGATGTCTTTGCGCAGTTTACTGTATGAGATTTAACAACAAGATGTTATCTTTTATACACAACCATTAAAAAGTGTGGAGTCAAAATCAATAATTCAGCAAGGATGCATTAAAAAGTGACAGTAAAGACTGAAATAAATGCTGAAAATAGAATAAAAGCAGAATTCTTACTAAAATATTAAAAACCCTAAACTTATGAGCTGTGTTGTAGTTCTGGTCTTATGTAAAACATGAAATCATTAAAACACAAGTCAATACATGAAAGTAAAGGGGAAGTGAAATCTAACCCAAAGGCCAGGTAAGTGAGCAGGGTGGCAGACAGGAAGATAGCCGAGACGCCACAGCCGATGTATGTGATGTATGTCAGGATGTTGAGGTGCTCTGGAGGGATGGAAGTCTTAGAAATGTCCTGTCAGGCAAGATTTAACCAAACACAGTTATGGCATCCCAAAGACTCTAATAAAACACATCTAAGGATGTGTCGAGTGATGATGGTTTGAGCTGTAACTCACTAGCAGAACGCCGAAGCTGGTCAGATGATTGCAAGCGCACTGCGTTTCTTCAGCAGAAGAGTTGAGCACACGGCACCCAGAGCCATTCCAGCCGCCCGAGCCACCTGCAGACCGGCAACCACGGGTTAAAACACACACATTCATACAAAATCAGACCTGGAGTCTATTCTGTAACGAAGGGAACATTAAAACACAATTTATACCATTTAAGCTAAAGTCCCAGAATACACACGTAGCTGCATAGTTAGCCTGTGGAGGAAGAAAGAGAGCGTAAGACAAAAAAAACTACATTGTATTGAAGTATCTGTTATTAGCTGTGTCCCAACTCAAAGGCCACGCCGTGAAGGACGGACTGAGCGCTGTTAAGCGGGACGGTCTGTTCTTGTTGCCTAGCAACTGTGACCGCTGCCGTTGATGAGCAGTTATATTCAACTGTGAAAATAGCAGTATTTTCTCTGTAATAAGTGTAAATAGTAGTTATGCTATTTATACTTAGGTGTTGTTGTACATTAAACGGTATGCAATAATAACAGTGTAAATGGTTATATTTATTCAAATTATTAAATGGATGCTGCCTTATTGGGAAAATAAAGCCCTCCCTAACCGATAAACACTTTATAATTAAACACACGTTAGACACTTTATATCCACTTTTCAAATATTTTCTTCATTTTTATTGAAAATAAATGCCTTTCCGATCTGATGTGATGGGAAAAGAAATAGAGCATCAACATTTGGACAGATTTCAAGGTTGTTATTTTTTTTAACATTTGTATTATTAGATTTTTGAGTAAGATGAAAACCAACAATACTTACATTTTAAAGTGTAATCCGGCATTTTGTATAATTTTGTCTAATCTGGCCTGCAATGAATCTTGGGATAGATTCAAAGAAGGATGCAGCCTCTGAACTGGGAAGCAGCTCTTGTGTTTGTTAAATTATTATTTCATTAATTCTGAGTGACATTAATGTTATTTATGTTTACCGGAATGGCGTCTGTGTTTCGCAGGGTTATCAGCACTTCCTTCTGTAGACCGGAGATGCTCAGGTTAGCCACACTGCTACCCAGAATCCCACTGTTTAGTTTACGTCCTCCCAGTGATTTGTCCTGTATTTGAGAGAAATACAAAAAAAGAGTTCAGATATTGTTCAGATATTGGTTCAGCTGAATCAAAGCTTCCTATGTAGCACAATAACTACAGCAACACAAGCAGATGTTGCTCTGAGATAATGTCTAGACTTTTCCATAGATCGTATATGTCCACACTACACCATTCAGCTGTTTCAGACATGAGGCAGGCAGTTTAATAGAAAGCAAACTAGTTTAAATCAAAAGCATTGCTCTGTCCCAGACCTGGAAGAAGATGGCCTTCTGGAAGAAGTTGAACTGGACTCTGGACGCGAGCTGCTGCTGTTCTGCCGTGAGGTTCTGCGTGAGGGACGCTGGCAGGACGACTGAACCCAGAGGACTGGACACAACCCTGACCACAATGTCTTCGGTCTCTGGGCCAGGGCTACTTCGAATCTGCAACGCAAACACAGCATGACCAAATCGGGGACTTTGAACAAAACATTTTACTCGTCAACATTTATTGTCACTTCATTGGTGTAGTGTTGTATATATGGTAAATATTAAAGAAAGTGATAGTGATCATTGCCAATAATAAAAGCATGCAGTTAATCTGGTAAAGGCTACTCAAGTCACTCAAAAATTATTTAACTTAATTTAATAAACAAATATAGAAATAGTAAATCTCTTTTTTAAAACAACAAGAGCTATACAATTAAAAGAGACCCATTAAGAAGTTAGAAAAAAAGAAAATTTACAGTAAATTTATAGCAAACCCATTAAAATGATTATATATATATACACTTTTAATATAATAATAATAATTTTTATTTAAAGCAAATCAAACCAGAATTGGAATGAGGCCATCCCACAAACAAACAATATTTTGTATCTATCTGTATTTATTCTTGTATTCTACATTAGTTATGAAAACAGCAACATATCCATAATCTATATTCCGTAAGATGAATCAGAATTAATGATGGAGATGTTACCTGCAGGTTAGATGATTCTATTAGGGAGAAGGACGTCTCCTGAAAGTTGGTCCCGTCGACTTTCTTGACTGCCAGAGCCAGTGATTGTGAAAGTATGGACTGACTTGTCCCTGATACCACCAGTTTAAGACCCACTGCGTCCACAATCCCAATGACCCTACAGTGACCAGAGGCATGTGCCAGTCATATTATTACTGTGCTCTATGTACAGCTGAACAACAAGTCAATAGTTTAGGTAAATTGTGCTTTCTAGGTTGACATCAAGACTTCACTGAATTCTTTTATTGTTATATCATAATAAATGACACATGACACAAATCTTCTCGCCTCTTTGAGAAAGGGCTGATTACAGCGACAGGAACATCAAGGAGGTTGCTGACGATCTGGACGGAAGTGTTTGCCACAGCCAGGCTGACATTGGGTCCAGACAGAAGCGACTCCAGCTGTGAAATGAGCTGCTCCACCTGAGAGGCATTTAGAAATGAAGCGTTTGCGCTCAAACCCAACAGGCCATCGGCATCTAATGTCCCTGATCCTATAGCAAAGAGAAAGAGACACAAATTCAGCCGTTTTATGACTATCTCTTGAATTAGGACTATTTAGGAATCTCTGGAAACCTGTCAAGTTTTTTATTTTCTTCATGAAGAAATATTTATTCATATACAACAATTACAATCTATATAACTATATTTATATAATAATAAAATATATATTGTATATTAAATGTATAATATTTAATTTTTTACATTTATTTATTAATGAATGTTCTAGAAATAGACTTTTTTAATTTAGACTGTGTATTAATAAATGAATGCTGTGTTTAATGACCTGCGGTCGTTGCATTAGCAGGTGACGTGGTTCCGTTCGCAGACGCTGACGCCGGCGTGGCTGTGGAGTTGGTGGAGGTTGTGTTTGAGAGCGATGGAGGAGTTGTGGTGGTGTTTTGGAATGGCATTATAGAGACATTACAGCTGCCGTTCAGGGGAATGACTGTACTGCCCTCTGAGCTGAGCAATGGAGAATAAATAAAAAGCATTGTTCAAACAAATGAACTGCGTGTTTTTAATCATTTTAGATTATGCACATTGTACACATTACATGTATGTGTGTGTAGGATGTATATTACTGGTATATTACTATATTATATGTATAAAACAAATAACATATTTTCATATACTGACATATATGACACATTATATGCAAAGACAAGCATTGAGGTAGCTCTACTAACCAGAATCCATCAACGTTTTCTCGGTTTGACTCCATGCAGAAGTCTTCAGAACTGAAGTTTCTACTCAAAGATGGCTGCCATCTGAACGTTTGTTGTAAAGGATCCGAAGAAGTATTATAGCAGATTGCTGAAAATCAACATAACCATATCATCAGATATATTCATATATACATTAGATTTATATAACTATGTTTACAGAAGACACTTACCCACTCTGCTCACAACTCCGTCAAAGACCAAAACGTTTTCCTGGGATTCTAAGATGGAGTTTATAGCCGTGCGAATATCACACAAGTCCATGGCTGTGTCCAGTTTAACTATAATTCTACAAATTCTGGAGAAGAAGGATCCGTGCATTAACCACCTGGCAACTTTAAAACAAACTTTAATAAAACATAATGCTGTAATAAGACTCAACATACTCGTGTTCACAAATCACATTCGAGCCCTATAGGAATCAAAACTGCAAACAGTTAGGAGATCTGAACAATTCCAATACTTTCATTATTGATATAGAGATATCTTACCCGAATGTGACTTATGAAAGTTTGTGAAATGTTACAAACAGATCTAAAATGGAGAAAGAGGAGTGTTAAAGTACTGTATTGTGTTACGGTCATGGATTCGATTTTCAGGGAACACACACACACACACATGCACACTCACACACT
>CM077215.1:97500-135000 GCA_039654625.1 Rhinogobio ventralis
CTAACCCTTACCACGAGATGTTCTGTGATTCTGCTCCACACACGTCCAGCTTGAACGATTGGTTGCATTTGTCATATTGTCCAGCTGAGATGTGCGTAATGTTATCTGCACACACACCTGCCCAAAAACACATCCATCTCACTCAAATACTCACATCTTTTACATTATGGGATATTAAAATAGTACAATTTATTTGCAGTACAAAATAGTAAAATAGGGCAAAACCTTTTTAAATGTAAGCACTTGTTCCATTTTTTAAACTAAAACAATCTTACTATATCTGTTTATGTCAACATTTTAAAAGATGGAAAAATTCTATACATAGCGTTTTTATTCTATATAAAACAATATGCAACATTAATAAATTAAGCAAAAAATGTGACATATAATAATAATAATTAGTATTGGTATTGAAAGACTGTACGAACCCACTCGTTGTATGAGTCCCAGCACACGGACGCTGGCGCTGGAGTTGATCACAGTGTTCCTGACGCAGCACACATCCACCGGAGCGCTCAGCTTCAGGAGAACACCGCACTGAGCCGTCCTGCCGGAAAACACCAGCTTATAGCAGCGCAATCACACAAGCTATTGCTCCGATAGGTTTGATATGCAGGACAAAAGCATTTGATACTGACTTTGTAATATTTGTTGGATCACATGTGAGCTCCATGGCCTAATAGTTGAAAATAAAAGTAAATGTTATGAGTGCTTATTATATGAGATGTGATGAAATACCGTCTGATTCAGCGCTTACTTCAAACAGGCTGAGGTTTCCTGAGACTGAGCTGCAGGACAGACAGAAGGAGGGTTAGTTATACAGCTTCTCACAGCACAGTAAAGCCTAGCGTCACTCTCTCTGTGAATCGAGGTCATGGAGATAATGGCAACCGAAAGCTCTTTAAACATCCCAGTTAAATGAAGGAATTCTCTTTGTGACAGTCATAAATGCACGATGATAAAATACATAGTTAAAGAAAGTAACCCAATTACATAGTCAAGTCAAGTCCCCTTTATTTATATAGCGCTTTCTACAATGCCGATTGTTTCAAAGCAGCTTCACAGTGTTAAACAGGAAAATAATGAACAGAATTTGATTCGGCTGTACAGCCGCTCTGGAGAAAACGGTGATGTCATCAGCTCATTTCAATTATCATATATATTCAAGTAATGTAGTTGATATAGTTAATTTAGTTTAGTAATTAAATTTATTTGGATATTTCTTTGAAAATGTAGTGTCCCCAACTGAGCAAGCCAGAGGCGACAGTGGCAAGGAACCAAAACTCCATCAGGTGTCCTAATGGAGAAAAATAAACCTTGGGAGAAACCAGGCTCAGTCGGGGTGCCAGTTCTCCTCTGGCCAATTAACAAACAGTGTATGATTATTAGTATTGGGTTTAAAGGCACTAGCAGTGCAAGCGTTTAGGTGTGTGTATCCGTGAGGTCACTGTACCTGATGCTGATAGTCGAGTAAAGCACAGGTGTGCCGGTCGAGCTGCTCCGTGATGTTGGATACGCTTCATTACCAGCAGGAATGGGAACTTTACACGCATTTAGTTTGTGTCTGAAAAGCTCCTCAAGCTGAAAAACACATTGCAGATGAATTTGATGAGTTAAATTACTGCTTTTAATGACAGAAAACTGTAAAGATATCTGTGAAACCAGGCAAAAAAAATAAAAATAATAATACAAATAAAAAAATTATAAAATTAAATAAAATTAAATAACATTTAAAAAAATTAAAAAATTAATAAAATTTAATAAAATTTAATTAAATAAATAAAAAATGAATAAATAAAAATAAATACATTTTAAATAAAATAACCCTTCCTGAATTTACCTGTGTTGTGACATTTTGTTCACTTTGGGGTGTTCCCATTACCTCTACAGTCATCCAGTAAAACGCTAAGAGCCAAAAAGAGTCAGTTACGCATTATATTCCTTCCATTTAACAGAAAAATGTGCCATTAGGGTCGTTGGAATTGTAATGTTTACCTTTTAAACAGCTTTGAGAAAAGTTACACTGTGTGGGGGCTGTAACTAAACAAGAATAACTCTTTATTAGATAAAGGGGTACAATAAGATAGAAAGTGCAAACTGTGGTTTGGTACCCAGAGATAGACCTTACCGTCACCGGTCGGGGTAGAGGTTTGGTTCATGGCTGTTGTATCATTTGTAGAGGCAGAGGATGATGGTTCGGGCTTGAAGATGATATTGGTTATGAGTATATTAATAATGTGTCTGATCACATACAGTAGGATGTAAATGCAGTTTTTGTGCTAATAATGGTCTAATTACTTACTGTTGCTGTAAATGTTGTGGAGTTTGTGGTTGTTTCAGAAGAAGTTGTGTTTTCTGTGGACGTGTATGGTGTGGTTTCTGTGGACGTGTATGGTGTGGTTTCTGTGGACGTGTATGGTGTGTTTTCTGTGGATGTGGAGATTGTGGTTGTTTCAGAAGAAGTTGTGGTTCCTGTGGACGTGTATGGTGTGGTTTCTGTAGTTTGGTTGTCAGTGCTGTGTAATTCCGTCGTAACTGTCATTGCTGGGATTGTTGTGCTTATGTTAGAAGATGTGGCTGAGGTTTCCGTCGTCATCACATCAAATATCATGTTATGATAGAGAGAGAGAGAAAGAGAGAGAATAAGATTTGATCTGTCCATTTGTCTGATTCATAAGTTTACGCTGAGATGGCTTTTGTTTCCTGAAACGTGTTGAGCAGGTTGACTGAGCTGTGTTTGAATGGTTGGTTCAGGGACACTATTGTGTTTAAAAGCGATCACAGCCCATATTTCAAGTGACTCAGATACACTCCCATTACAGGAACAGAGCTGGGATGTTCCTCTTTACATTAGGAGAAGACATGCTGACAAATACTCAAACTGCTGCTTATATACAGCATAAATACACTGACTATGGGAAATATGTTAATATACAGTGGGTTAAAAAAGAGAGGATTCAAAAAACGGAAATAAAATATTAGGATTTAAAAACAAATCTGCAACCAAAAACATGATGATGTAAAATGAATTTACAGTTCTGTAGTATTTCAAGGTCAATAATCAGATAACCAGATTAGTGACTGACTGATCATGTGAACAATTTTTGTCATATTTCTTCCACCGAGAGGTTTTACACAAACACTGTCAGATAACTGATAATAAATGTCTACAAAATGAGATAAATGCAACTTTTTCTTTTGGACCAGGTGCAGAACACAGGATATGAAGACCAGTGGATCTCCATTAGAAGTTACAGAAGCCATGTGTAATGTTACCACATTGGGCAAACAGACGTTTTACCTTTGATCTATAAACTCTCATGCGGGTTAGTATTGTGACATAATAGGTGAGCAAACAGGAGGACAATCCCTGTATAATGATCCCAGGTGTGAGACTTTACCTGGATGGGCCAGCAGGAGCAGGAGGAACCACAGGCCGGAGCTCCATCCCAACCATTTGATCGCCATCCCTCTGAAATACACAGAAACAACACACACTTGGCATCACATGCAGAGAAATTACTCAAACGTAATACCATTTCCAAAATGTAGCTGTAGTGAATGTCACACTTTCACTTTTACGTTGATTTCGTAAATCCATAAGACTAAACCAACAGAATATTCACAAACATTTGCTTAACCTTTTCCAAGTTTGTCTGGAGCTTTCGATGTAAAATCAATAGTGTGTGTGCAGTTATGACTGAGCAGATCTAACGTACAGTAAGTTAAAGTGAATGTTATCACAGGTTAGCCTTTGGGAGGAAATGATTGAGGAGTATTGACAAAGAGCTAAATTAGTAACAAAACTTTTTTCTTGTTTTTTTGGCGCAGTGTTTAAAATCTGACTCTAAAAAGTTTTTTTTTTAAATAATATTGTGAAATATTATGACTCCAGTGTAAAGCAGCTGTTCTCTGTGTGAATATATAGTAAAGTGTGATTTATTCCTGTGATCAAAGCTGAATTTATCATCATTACTCCAGTCTTCAGTGTCACATGATCCTTCACAAATCATTCAATATGAGGATTTGATGCTCAGTTATGATTATTATCAGTGTTGGACACAGTTGAGCTGCTTCATATTTTTGTGGAAAACCGTAATCTTAAATAGATCTTTAGAATGTTCAAAAGACAGCTTTTATTATATTTTGTAACATTATAAATGTCTTTACTGTCACTTCTGATCAATTTTGGTCCTTGCTGAATAAAAGTAATAATTTCTTTCAAAAAAGTAGTGTATATTGAACATCATTTATATTTGACAGTATTTTGATTATGTCATAACTTACCATGGAAATGAATGTTATGCTGTTGTTTTTTAATATGGAATGTTTTGATTATGAAACTACTTCATTTAGCTTCTTATCAACAATAACAATAACAATAATGTACAAAATATACAATAATATACAATTTAATTATAATTTATAATGAAATCACAACTTTACTACCGACACCTGTAATTACAAAATAAAGACAGTAAATAAACTCATGTAAATAACACGTAACAGTCTATAAAACATGTAAAAAATAAACTTTGTCCAGAAGCTCTTTTTTCAGCACAGTCATTAAATGAACACAAAGAATTTTTTTTCAAAGGAATTCACAATGAAAGTGGACTCATTGACAGACGTACCTTGCGGACAGGTGTGTGGACAGCCTGAGCTTCACATCATGACCGGCACACACACAAACCATGGAGAAACCCTTTCTCTGAGCCGCAGCCGGAGGGAAACCTGTCAGAAAACCCTAAACAGACAGAAGTGTGTTAGTGACTGGACGGTCAGGTTAGTCTGTGTTGAGTAGTGTATGAGTGAACAGTGAGTTATGTGCACCACCCTCCCTCCCTCACACACACATTCACTCTCTCCCTCACACACACACGCCCAGCCTCCACGCACAGGTAATACACTTCCACGCTGGCACAGCTGCATATCAATTTATAAATTATCATTATTATAATAATCATGTTTTTCAGTATATACGCATTTATTTAATGCATATTTTAAGCATACTGGCTTACATTTGGAGTCAACTGCAGAGAAAATGAGCCCTATTTTAAGAGACATCATGTTTTTTCAGAATGTTTTTTGAGAAAAAGTTTTACAGACGTATCTCTTTGTGGCTACTGTGGTGTGGTTTATCTCTTTAGATCAGTTCATTGACTAACAGGAAAGGCTGCTTTTAACAGGCAGAGCTTTTATTTCAGTGGAATGTATAATAACCGTCAGTTTGAGTTGTTCCACCCACACTTCATCATAGTTGTGTCTTTCAGACGCTGAGTGGGTGGGGTTTGAGTGGGTGGGGTTTGAGTAGGTGGGGGTTTGAGTGGGTGGGGTTTGAGTAAGTGTGGGTTTAAGTAGGTGGGGTTTGAGTAGGTGGGGGTTTAAGTAGGTGGGGTTTGAGTAGGTGTGGGTTTAAGTAGGTGTGGGTTTAAGTAGGTAGGGGTTTGAGTGGGTGGGGTTTGAGTAGGTGGGTTTGAGTGGGTGTGGTTTGAGTAGGTGGGTTTGAGTGGGTGGGGTTTGAGTGGGTGTGGTTTGAGTGGGTGGGGTTTGAGTAGGTGGGAGTTTGAGTGGGTGAGGTTTGAGTAGGTGGGTTTGAGTGGGTGTGGTTTGAGTAGGTGGGTTTGAGTGGGTGGGAGTTTGAGTGGGTGGGGTTTGAGTAGGTGGGAGTTTGAGTGGGTGGGGTTTGAGTAGGTGGGTTTGAGTAGGTGGGGTTTGAGTTGGTGTGATTTGAGTGGGTGGGGTTTGAGTAGGTGGTGGTTTGAGTAGGTGGGGTTTGAGTGGGTGTGGTTTGAGTAGGTGGAGTTTGAGTGGGTGGGGTTTGAGTGGGTGTGGTTTGAGTAGGTGGGTTTGAGTAGGTGGGGTTTGAGTGGGTGGGGTTTGAGTAGGTGGGAGTTTGAGTAGGTGGGGTTTGAGTGGGTGTGGTTTGAGTAGGTGGGGTTTGAGTGGGTGGTGGTTTGAGTAGGTGGGGTTTGAGTGGGTGTGGTTTGAGTAGGTGGGTTTGAGTAGGTGGAGTTTGAGTGGGTGGGGTTTGAGTGGGTGTGGTTTGAGTAGGTGGGTTTGAGTAGGTGGGGTTTGAGTGGGTGGGGTTTGAGTAGGTGGGAGTTTGAGTAGGTGGGGTTTGAGTGGGTGTGGTTTGAGTAGGTGGGTTTGAGTAGGTGGAGTTTGAGTGGGTGTGGTTTGAGTGGGTGTGGTTTGAGTAGGTGGGAGTTTGAGTGGGTGGGGTTTGAGTGGGTGGGGTTTGAGTAGGTGGTGGTTTGAGTAGGTGGGGTTTGCATCTGACCTCACCTTTCCCATGCTTTGTTTTCCGCTGTTTACCTGTAAATCATGGTGTGGATTACACAACGGCCTTCAGGGATCAGAGAGTTGGGGGGGGGGGAGGTTATACATACTGTATATACACTCACCTAAAGGATTATTAGGAACACCTGTTCAATTTCTCATTAATGCAATTATCTAATCAACCAATCACATGGCAGTTGCTTCAATGCATTTAGGGGTGTGGTCCTGGTCAAGACAATCTCCTGAACTCCAAACTGAATGTCAGAATGGGAAAGAAAGGTGATTTAAGCAATTTTGAGCGTGGCATGGTTGTTGGTGCCAGACGGGCCGGTCTGAGTATTTCACAATCTGCTCAGTTACTGGGATTTTTACGCACAACCATTTCTAGAGTTTACAAAGAATGGTGTGAAAAGGGAAAAACATCCAGTATGCGGCAGTCCTGTGGGCGAAAATGCCTTGTTGATGCTAGAGGTCAGAGGAGAATGGGCCGACTGATTCAAGCTGATAGAAGAGCAACTTTGACTGAAATAACCACTCGTTACAACCGAGGTATGCAGCAAAGCATTTGTGAAGCCACAACACGCACAACCTTGAGGCGGATGGGCTACAACAGCAGAAGACCCCACCGGGTACCACTCATCTCCACTACAAATAGGAAAAAGAGGCTACAATTTGCACCAGCTCACCAAAATTGGACAGTTGAAGACTGGAAAAATGTTGCCTGGTCTGATGAGTCAGAATTTGGCGTAAACAGAATGAGAACATGGATCCATCATGCCTTGTTACCACTGTGCAGGCTGGTGGTGGTGGTGTAATGGTGTGGGGGATGTTTTCTTGGCACACTTTAGGCCCCTTAGTGCCAATTGGGCATCGTTTAAATGCCACGGCCTACCTGAGCATTGTTTCTGACCATGTCCATCCCTTTATGACCACCATGTACCCATCCTCTGATGGCTACTTCCAGCAGGATAATGCACCATGTCACAAAGCTCCAATCATTTCAAATTGGTTTCTTGAACATGACAATGAGTTCACTGTACTAAAATGGCCCCCACAGTCACCAGATCTCAACCCAATAGAGCATCTTTGGGATGTGGTGGAACGGGAGCTTCGTGCCCTGGATGTGCATCCCACAAATCTCCATCAACTGCAAGATGCTATCCTATCAATATGGGCCAACATTTCTAAAGAATGCTTTCAGCACCTTGTTGAATCAATGCCACGTAGAATTAAGGCAGTTCTGAAGGCGAAAGAGGGTCACACACAGTATTAGTATGGTGTTCCTAATAATCCTTGTGAGTGTGAGTGTGTGTATATATATTAGAGCTGCATGATTCTAGATAAATTGAGAATCATAATTTTTTTTTTGTTTCAAACTGAGATCATGATTCTGAACAGACAACTAATCAAAATAAGATGAAGATCTTCTGACAAAATATTAATTGCTGCAGCCTATTTAAAAATGTTTCATTAATTGGTTTGAATGAATGATTCATAAATCCTTAAATTGTTTCATTACTGGAGGAATCCCTTTTGAATGAATGATTCAATGACAAATACATGTTTAACAGTCACTTGTAACTGATGATAAATAATGATATTTGAAGTCACTTTCAGAAGGTTATTTGCTCTATTTTGAGACATCAGTGTTTATATCTGAATTATAAACTGTGATCACTTGAATATGTAACTCAGAAATACTGAAACGGTGTGGATTTACTATTATAGTAATGAACGCAACTTTCACACGCAATTTCAGTGTTATTAAGCTGTGGATAAATAACATTAAATAACATAATCCTGATAAAATGGCCACTGAAAATATTACCTTTGAGATATCCCTGTCTCAGTTATTATAGTGGCTCTGTGTGCGTGACGCCGAGGCTGCGCAGAGGCGGCGCATTTTCATCCCCTTGATGATCTTTCCTCCAGCACGGAAGTTGCGGTGCTGGAACTGAAATCCCTAAACACGAAAAGGGTTCGCTCTGCGTAAATAATTATTCTTTATGAGTGTATTGTGAATTATGCACATTCTCCCACCTGAAAATGCATAACACTCTGAGGAACTGGAAGCAGACGTGTTGGGGTCTGGCACCGGGTTCCGAGTTGAGCTGTGGGACAGTGTGTGTGATCGTGCTGTCGTGTGTGTGTAGTGTTATAGCCCATCACTGTGAGATCCCGGGGCCGGGTCTCAGTCTGGACTCCAGTGCGGTCACCAGCGGACACGGTAAGAGTTACTATGACAACCTTCGTCCTGCTATACAAAATAAAAGAATTCCGTAATAACATTACTGTTGAACTCTTTGAAAACATGTTGTATATATTAATCACATTATGTTTGGCAGGATGTACTTCTAACACCTCAAAATGAGAGTTTTGTGTTTTTCATCCTTGTATGTTGCCTACTAATACCGTGTTCTATGACCGAAACATATTATTGGCTAGAAAGAAAGATGTTAGCCAATCAGAGAAGCTGCATTGGGTCTCGGGCGGCCTCGACCAATGGCGTGAGTCTGGGGGTGGGACTAGCTGAAAATGGGGAGTGTTTGAGAAACCTGTTTGGAAACAACAGTCACCTCACATTTGTGCTGCATAAATCCTTTACAGCAACTCTAAAACTGTTGTTTTTATTTTGTTTATTATTATTTTAACAAAGCAGTTATTAATAAACAAAGCAGCTGCCGTGTTTAAGTGTACAACAGTCATGTTCCGGAAGTACAGGTGCGTTCACGCCATGTCGTGATTACCGTAACTATTCTGACATGTAAAAAGCATTCACGTGATCACAGAACTCATAACTTTAGACGCGCAATTTTCTGAGAGCTACTGCAGATTTATTTTGGAGTTAATAGTACAAGAAATAAAAGTCGAATCCGAAGACATGAACAGCGTCACGTGTTATTTACGGTCATCTCTTATTTACGGTAATTACGACATGGCCTGAATGCAGCATAAAAATCCTGTTGATTTTCCATAGTGGAATGGATTTTTTTAATAACTTCTAACCCGTTAAACGCAGAGCTACTGTGAGCTAGAGGGTTGGTAATTATTGCCATATGCTGAAGCATTATTGAGAATAATCACGTTTAGCAGAAGAGCTTATGCTGAAAAACTACATTATCAGTGATTCTGCAATCAAATCTCACGACAAAAGAACTTTAACGCCCGCCAATTCCCATGATGCACCGCAAATGACACGCTCTCAAACTACATAAATAAGCATATTTTGAAATAAACATTAAATATACTTTCTATATACATAATTAACATTTTAAATCGATAACTTTATATTTGTCCATTGTTTTTTTATTTATTATGTTATTCGTCGTTTTTTTCTAAATCTGTTAAGAGCACAGTTTTATACCTCTGCCTTTTTGTCCAATTTTTTTATATTTTTTATTAAATATATAGTTTGTAATGTTGTGATGCTCGTAGCTGGCTGGTTTGGTTCATGGCTTATAAGTCTTTAAAAGAGACTTTTTAAAATCTTTCTAAAAAATACTTCCTGAACCAAGGCCACTGTTTCACTCTCTAAAGCGAGGACTCGTCTAGTGTTCCCGAAGATGTGATTGGCTGTTCAAGTGTGTTTGATTAGGGTTGGTGTTCAGAACCTGTGCTTTTTATGTAACTATGTAAATCCATTGACTGCATTAGGTAGCCCATATTTGTTCATTGTTCTGTGTGTCCCCTCTCTTCAGTCTACAGGCTCTTCACTTACGTCCTCTACCACGAGAATGTGATGGATTTTGTCCTGAGTGCCGTCCTGATGGTGTTTCCCTGCGGTGGGCTGGAGAGAGGGATCGGAACGGTCAGGTTCCTGCACCGGTCACTGCTGCTGTCATCCATCAGCGGACTCGCACACGTGCTGCTGGAGTCACTGCTGTTCTCCCCGTCCAATAGGAGCTCAGTAAATGGGTTCGTCCCATTGGCTCTCTCTGTCCTGGGAATGATAACCATCAGTTCTGCCATGCAGAAGGCGTATATTATGGGTGTCAGTGTGCCCACTGCATCTCTACCCTGGATTATTCTGATCATCATAACTCTGTTCTTTCCAAACACTGCCTTCATGTGTAACGTCCTGGCCATCCTCACCGGAATGTTATGTATCCCTAATCCTAAACGCGTATAATACTTAAGCTGACTATCCTATGATGTAGTTAAATCAGTGTAGAGTTGTCTATTCCTTATCTTAGTACTTTCAGATGGAAAGGGATGGTTTTTGTTGTTGGAGATGTCAGAATCTAGAGCTTCCGTCTTGGAGAAGAAGTTCCCGCTTCGCTTGCTAAAGCAGATTCCTGGTGTCCAGTTCATCCCTGCGTCGGCCGAAGAACGCCAGAAGCCACTGGACTTCACGTAAGTGATCAATAAAACTTCAGTATAATAATTAACAAAGAATAAAATCAACTTAAACACAGGACATGGGTCTTAAAAGTTGTACACGGGGTCCCCGCTAGTCCTAAATCTTAAATTCAGTTTTAGCAAATTTAATGTCATTACAAATTCTTAAATATCTTAAAAGCTATAACAAAAGCCATGATGTGAGTAATGGGAAGAAATGCCTTGGATAATTTTTCTAAAAATATAGGTATAACAAAAGTCTTAATTATCATTTTACAAGTTCTTAAATTTGGGAATGGAAAAAATGCAATCGAGATACAGCCTAAAGTAATAATAAACTTTAATTAAACACTAATTTAATAAATGTGATTGTCTTTTGGAACGAGCAGCTGGACGTAGTGAAGCCGTGTATTTCGGGCTTGTTTAAAATGAAAAATTCTATATTATGCATGAAATCTTTTATTATTAGTATTATCTTTTTAGTATCATGTCCTTGTTTAATTAAGTTAAATAATCTGAATTAATTGTTTTGAGATTGTATGGGTTTAGTCTGTATGAACATACAGAATATTAATTTTATTTGTGCAGGTTTTAAGAAAAGGGTTATTGTAGAACAGAGTCCCTGGTGCATGGGTAACTGTGCTTATTTATAATGTGTGTTCTTCCAGAGACGCTCCACCAGGGTCGTACCCGGTCCAGGCGTACACCCCAGTAAACGCCGCCAGTGGTCAAACAGGACGTCTGAGCAACACATTCGATGGTTGGCCCGTCTCATTGTACCCTCAACAGCCGTTCACATTGCCTTCCCCTCACACTGGAGTCGGCACAGGTCACGGACACAGTCACGGACACGGACATCACCATGGGCACAGCGCCAGCTCGTGGATGCCAGTGTCCCCGTACGCTCAGCATCAGTTCAGGCCTCCGTTTCACATGACAGAGCAGCGTTTCAGTGAACTACCTCAGCCAGGAGTGCCGCCCACTCCTCCGGTCTCACAGTCTGGAGAGCCTGGCCTTCCCACAATTCCTCCTGGAGCTTCTGTGTCACTGTCATCCTAGGGTTTTGATGCCTTATCTGCAGGTTTTTTTTCCCGTGGGTACCTCATGGCTCCTTATTAATACCTGGGTGATATCTAACTTGTTTTTATTTATTATACAGTTGCCGTTTTGATACAGAACATTTATATCTTTTTGTATCTTGAAAGAAAAGTAAAACCTTGATAATTGATTTTGATATATAATGTATTTGTTTTGCATAAATTATTTGTGCCTTTTTTTATATTACAGTATTTTTATGCATGTTCAGATAAATAAATTAAGGCCAGCCAGTGTTTGTGCATATTATTTAATTTTCAGTTCAGTCAAGCTGAGTTGCATAAACATGTGACATCACCATGACACTTCCCAAGCAAGTTTAAGTTTTAAAATTAAACAAATGCAAGCTTGTCATTTAAGCCCATAATGCTGGACATTTGATAGCGGCTGCAGCTTTGGGGTCGATTCTATAATCATTAGTAGAAATCAGTGGTAAATGCATACCGATAAAGAAAAAATATAAAAAACTAATGTATTTTCTGTTTTTAATATATTCCTCCAGATGCGACCATTAAAACGTAACCAGTTTGCTTAAAACGGTTAGACGCCATTAAAACCGGCCCGAGTGTAACCCTTCACCCAATGATGGAGGTCATGTGATTGCATAATTGCTCGTTCATTATTTCACTCCAACGTTGAGCAGCAATGCATAAAAGAGTTATGAGTGGCAGAACAAGAAATAATAATGAATAAACATCACAATATCAAAAAAGCATGATTGACCTAAAATGATGTCACAAAAACCAAATCTAAAGTTTTACAGTACGTCGCAAAGTGATGTTTGCAGTCTTTTCACACAGAGATAAAACAGATCGTATGACAGAATACGTGAACATGCTTTATAAGGCCTTGCTCTAAAAGAAGCAACGGAATATTTTGCATCCTTGACCTACATTTGCGTACACATCAACACCGCGGCCCGTTCAGTCAAACCAGTTTCCTGTTACAGTCGCTGGATATCCTAAACTCATGTAAAGGAAGAATGAGAAACTTCTGTGAGATGTTGGAGTGCTTTTTCTTCTGATCTCGGCCATGTTATTCATCATAACTATTGTATATCTGAGACAAACAACCTGACAGCAATACTACATCAGTCTCGATGTTAAAGCTCTAGCGTCTGGAGAACAGATCATCTGAGGTAAAGTGGCAATCCTTGGTCTATCAGTGAGCTTAGCTCCAAACGTCCTGAGAGTAACGGCCCTTGGTCATCAGCTTCTTGAAGTAGTCCACAGCTTGAGTGTGTGTCAGGCCGCCCATCTCCTCTGCGATCTTATAGAAGGCCGTGTGCACGTCCCGAGCCATGTGACGAGCATCTCTGCCAGGACACATTCAACATGAAATACACAAGCAATGGAAAGAGATGCAGAAGGGCATTATTTACCACTGTATGCTAGCGAAATCATAATTATAGGGAAGCACTATAATTACTTCAAGCTGTTTATTGTTCCACTACAATCCTGCCAGTTATTAAGTACAGACTGTGTTCATAAGAATGTAAGAAGCGTCTGGCTCTTACCCACAGACGTAGATATGGGCATTACTGGAATGGATGAGCTTCCACAGCTGCTCCTTGTCTTTCTTCAGAAGATGTTGCACATAGATCTGCAAACACACAGTTTACCATCACTCTGATCTACTGTCAGACCCGTCATGTGCAGGAAGAGGAATACGTGGGGGAAAAAAAACAAATGTGTAGTGCCCCTTTAAATCAGGTTAGCCATGAGCTACATTAGCATTAAGTTAACATGCTCCTCTGGTTAAAATATGAAGTAATGCTTTTGTGTGCTCATTCTCACACTGATGAACGAGTTCAGGTCATGGGTCCGAATCCTGTGTGGCTCCTGTGGCCAGAAGCATCTTCAGCATCTGTGTGAACATCGAGAGGAGCGACAGGCACCTGACCCAGAGACTGTGGGTTCGAGTCCCGTGTGGGACAACTTTATACAATTGTGTGTGATGTTGTGTCATTTCAATTCCATTATGATGTAGGTAAGCGTTGTACTAATCTTTCTTCCTCTCGGGTTATAATGTGTTTTTTATTCATTGTCTTCTGAACCGTTTTGCAGAAAGCTATGCTAACAGATCTCATCTGCTCTGGTCATGAAAGTGTTCCTTTAGTACATTCTTCTCCTTTTTCTTCTTGTAGCTCTGCACTACGCTTGCTGGGCTTGGCCCCGATAATCACTGCGTGCATATATATATATATATATAATGTTTTATATTTCAGCGATTTGTGCCAGCCATAATGTGGCAATAACTTATCGTTATTAGCAGGATTTTAATTACAGCACATCCATATGTCACTCACCTTGTGCTCCTGGTCTCTGGAAAAAGCAATGTTAAGTTGTGTCAGCACACCCGCCCTCTCAAAATCCTCCAGTTCCTGCTGATACAGGAAGTCCTCGTTCCTATGGCGACAGCCAAAGTAAAGTATCGTCTCACCAACATCCTTCCCTGCAACAAAGAGCAAAGACTGAGAGCGATACCTTTGCTTTATGATGCTACACAGAGGAGAACCGGGCAAAATTAATCAATGAGGCCCTTATGAGAGATTTTGTGTTAATATATCTTCGTTACCTAGAGATGTAATTATACATTTTCATACACTTCATTTTACAAAAGCACAACGTTTTGTTGTTATTGTGAGTTTACATAAATAAAAGTAGACCCTTTACAGTTTCAAATGATCGTGCAGGCGCCTTCATGTCATGCAAGCGCTATACTTCAGCTTCCACAAACACTTGGATATGCACCTAATAATAGCGCACATTTATCCAGGTTAACATTAGTGTGAGCGGCCATGCCAGATGGACAAATCCTCTTCATGTTTAACAAATCAAATCATGTATTTTGTGCGAGGCAGTAAAAGCATAACCAGCGTAAGGAGATTAGATGAACATTAACTGTAGATTAACGGGGGCACACACACCTTGATCCTTCTGCCACGCTCTCTCCTGGATGAAGCCCATGAAGGGGGCGATGCCAGTTCCGGGTCCGATCATGATTACTGGATTACTGGCTTTGAACGGCAGGCGGAACTGGGATCTCCTAACATACATGGGAACGGTGGACTTGTGCCCATTATCGGTCACATCTTTGTTCTTGAGCCAGTTGGTGGCCACACCTTTGAAGACTCTTCCTGTCTTGGTGGTGTACTCGATCACCACAGCACAGATGTGGATAGAGTTTGGATGGACCTGAAATGAGAACGAACAAAGTTAGAGTCAACCTCAAAGTTTCTGATTCAAGGTATAATATCTAAAACAGTGGATTTGACCTTGCCGGAGGAGGCGATGGAGTAGTATCGAGCCTGGAGTCGGGGCAGCAGCTCACACAGGTGATCTATAGGAGGGTTCAGGGAAGGGAGATCCTCTAGAACAGCCAGTATGTTCCTCTCCGAATCCACAACCCAACTCTGGTACAGCGCCTAAAAGGACCAATCAGATGGTGAAAAAATACTCATGAGGGCTTTTCACACTGCGCTAAACTCTGGGTTATCATCGTTCTAAACCCCACTTTTAACCCAGGGAACCTTTACAGTGTGAAATGATGTGGTGTTAGAATGCTAACACTAGATGCTTAGCAACAGACATCCTCAAATTCACATGCTTTGGACAGTCACAGAAACATGGCACGTTGTATAAACAGTCGTTTCAGCGTTTGAGGGGAAAAGGTACAGTCCAGGCTAGGTATAATATGAGGAGTGTGAAATGTGAAACAAGATAACCCAGGATTCCGTTTACCCGGGGTTGGGAATGACCCGGGGTTAGGAATGACCCGGGGTTTGGAATGACCCGGGGTTTTGAATGACCAGGGGTTAGGAATGACCCGGGGTTAGGAATGACCCGGGGTTAGGAATGACCCGGGGTTTGAAATGACCCGGGGTTTGGAATGACCCGGGGTTTTGAATGACCCGGGGTTAGGAATGACCCGGGGTTTGGAATGACCCGGGGTTAGGAATGACCTAGGGTTAACTATTTCAAGCGTGATGATGACATGATTCTAACCTTTCCTTCCGAGGAGGCAGACGCCATCTTGCGCATGTTCTCTTGATCCCGGGGGTCGGAGGCGTACTGCGCCAGCTCATACAGCACGTTTGTACGGGGCATGTTATTGATGTCCAGGTAATGGGTCAGCGCCGTGCGGTATGTGGTTGGACAGGGGAACGGGTGCTTTTTATTGGACTCTTCTGCAGAATTTAAACATTATTAGCAACAATTGCATGTTATATAGACTATGCAACAGAATAAAATAAATTAAATAATATTTATCTATTATACATGCCATCTCATATGCTGATTATTTAATTATGTGATATGATATTAGTATATACCGTCCATATTTTTGAGAGAGATTACAGTATCGAGATCTACTCCGAGTCTTTCTCCTAGTCTGCTGACCACTGACGCATCATTCGTGGGGTAAACAGCAACATGGTCTCCAGCATCATATCTGCCAGGGTTGGGAATCAATTCATTAATATGTGGACATTAAAAATAACATTCTGTATATACGCAATAGTGAACATACTGTGTACAGTCTGCATGCAAACTTTCTTTTAAATGTTATACAAATAACATGACACTATTGCTATGTGTAGTAGTGATTTTAAACAGCTCTGGGGTTGGGGTGACCTGGAAATGTTTTCATGACACTCACAGGTCAGCGATTACCTGATTTTAGAGTCTGTGAGATCTAACTGGACGTGCATCAGGTGACGGTTTCCTGCTTTGTTCAGCTTACGATTAACAGTCACAGGTGCAAGGAAGGGATTCTTTGAATCAAACGGTCTACACAGATCAACATGAATAATAAAAAGCTTTTCAAATTTCAATATATCAATTACAGATCCTAGAAATGAGTTATTCACAAACCGTGAAGAAAACTACACAAACAGGAGGTCATTTTACAGACTACTCCACAATAGAGGCATGAAATGTTCTCGGATCAGAGAGCTGATCTCTTACAAAGCCTGACGTGTCAACCGATCGCTTGAAAGGGATGAACTCACGGTTTCTGCGTCTGAAAGCTGTTGAGCCGCCCCATCTCTCCGCTGTACACTTGATTCATATTGATGTCATTATGAACCACCAGTTCAAACTGGCGAATGCTGAAAGAACATAAAAAGGATTGGCGATCTCATCCCAGCCTGCTTTTAAAGCATTCAAAACACCTATGATGTTTAATAAGATGCAAAAACCTATTCAAAGCAGGACAGGGGAGGATTTTGTAATGGAAGCACATGATAAATGGATTTGGTCCCTCTAATATGGAGATGAGACACTGAATGTCCACAAAACCCATCAAATAAACATGTTTGAACTAGATCATCTGATACAGCTGGACCTGCTCTTTCAAATTCTGCCAACATTGCGTACCAATTAGGGTAGAAAAGGAGAATATGGGACAATCGTGGTTTTTTATAGGAAAAGAAGGATCACTCAAAATATTAGTACTGTACCACACAGTGCATGTCACTTCAGTGTCTGCAGTTAAGTGTGTGTGTGTGTGTGTGTGTGTGTAAAAGGTTCTCAGACATAAACACATTTGTTTTGCTTAACCTATTTATGCACGGTTTAATTCTCACCATCGTTCAAAGTAACAGCATTCATCTGAAACAGAAAGCTTTTATAACACTACCGTTCAAACGCTTGGGGTCAGTACGAATTTATTTAATAGACAGTAAACAGCTTTCTATTTCAAAATCTTTCTATTTCAGATAAATCTGTTCTTTTGAACTTTCTATTCATCAAAGAATCCTGAAAAAATAATCCGAACTGTTTCTCGGGCAGCGAATCACATCAGCATTGTTTCCTCAGGGAGATCGCATGTGTTCTTGCGTGGCTGGATGCTGGACTCGTGAACAATAATCACGTCGTTTGCATTCGCCAGTGAAAGGGATTTGCCGTTAGCGGGAGCGACCAGACGGCAGAGGATTCTGCAGTTCGCAAATCAAACGATGATTTGTCCCAAAAGAATGATTAATTCTCAATGTAGAGTTTGTTATCCGTATGGTCTAGAGTCTAGCGTATGCCTGCCACACAGTGTTAATCCGTATTTCCACATGCCAAATCGACTGAACAGCGGCACACTTTTTCTTTTGTAGAGGAATTGCCACATTTAGGCTACTTATCGTGTACTGATTGGATGATGGCCGGTGTCGTGATCAGCACTGCTGCTGTTGTGTCAGTCAGTGGTTAGATCAGCCGTCAATCAATGGGACAAGAGAGATCGCATACGGGACAAATCAATTAGGCCCAATATTTCGGGACGTCCCGGCTAATACGGGACAGTTGGCAACCCTACTACCAATACAAGACTACACTACTGTTTTTAACATTCTGTTGAAAAGTAGTGATTCAATTACAAGACAAGCACATTGAGCTTAAAAAAGAAAAGAAAATGATACCTGCTGTCTTCTCCCGTGGGCTCCACACCAAAGAACTCACACACCGCAGGCCAGAACTGCTCCTTCCATGAGATGAAATCCTCCTCCAAGCTTCAAATGAGTTAGGATTAAATAATCAGGACAGCCCATTAAAACTGGACTAAATGGATGTGAGTTTTTAGTCACTCACTTGCTGTCGTCATCCCCGAGTCCCAGGTCAAAGACCCTTTTCCCACCCAGTTCAGCAAGCCTCTTGTCCGTGTACTTGCCCGTGGCGTTGTAGTGCTCATATGTTTTATTTCCTAACCCGAACACCTAAAAAAGAAAAGAGCAAAAGTCATTCAGTCTCTGCAAGGAGTAAACAAGAAACAGAACAAAGATATCATCACAACATACAATACTTTAAAGGCTAAGCATCCATTAAAACGTTTAACCCACATCCAGTCAAGTTGTTCTTAAACGTTCAAAACTTCCTCTTCAGTTTAAGAAGATCTTTTACTGAAAGTGAGATTGAATTTACTTAAAAATATAAGTGGCATTTATACTCAGCGGCCACATTATTATGTACAGTACACCTGTTCAACTGCTCGTTAACAGCAACCCATCACATGACAGCAACTCATTGCATTTAGGCATGAAGAGATGCTGAAGTCCAACCTGAGCATCAGAATATGGAAGAAAGCTGATTTAAGAGACTTTGAAGATGGCATGGTTGCTGGTGCCAGACAGGCTGGTCTGAGAGTTTCAGAAACTGCGGATCTTTTGGGATTTTAACTAGGGTTTACAGAGAACAGTCCGAAAAAGAGAAAACATCCAGTGAGCGGCGGTTCTGTGGGTGATTTCTGCTGAAACCTTCAGATGGTAGGGTCAGAATTTGGTGTAAACATCCATCAGCGGTTCAGGCTGCTGGTGTAATGGTGTGGATATTTTCTTAGCACACTTTGGGACCACTATAGTACCAGTTGAGCATCATTTAAACGCCACAGCCGACCTGAGTATTGTTGCTGACCATGTCCATCCCTTTATGACCACAGTGAACCATCTTCTGATGGCTACTTCCAGCAGGACAACACGCCATGTCTCAAACCATCTCAGACTGGTTTCTTGAACATGACCATTGAGATGATTACAACAATTTATTCTTCACTAGGAATAATGGTCAATTTCATATTGGTTACTGTTCTGAAATTAGGCATCCTTTATGACATATGTGGTGGACAAATGTGACCTCCGGAGGACTTCTACTGAGACACAGCCAGTGAGTTGACCCGGCCTCCAGTCACCTGATCTCAGTCCAGATGAGCAGCTTTGGGATGTGCTGGAACGGGAGATTCGCATCATGGATGTGCAGCCGACAAATCTGCAGCAACTGAGTGTTGCTATCATGACAATATGGACCAAAGTCTCTGAGGACTGTGGAATCTGTGCCATGAAGAATTAAGGCAGTTCTGAAAGCAAAAGGTACTAACAAGGTGTGGCTGGTGAGGGTATATTTATGAATAAAACTGATTTAAACTAAAATGCAAAGAATGATAAATTTGTCTCAGAGATCGTGTGCTCCTTATAAGCTCCTCTACCCATCTACTCTTGTAGCGCTGCGGTGATGTTTCCAACCACATGTTTTATCACGCTGGCCCGCTACAACCACATAAAAGAATCTGAAACCACAAGGCTTTCATCCAGAACACAGGTCCAACTCAAGCAGAGTCTCCAGAATCAAAGGAACAGAAGATCCAATGATCCGGTTCCATCTGAAATAGTCCCGCTAAGAGAGAGGTTCCGCTGGGATGGAGCTCTAGCTTTGTTTGGCTAGGCCAGATGTTTCCATTTGGAGAAGGAGAACTGATGAGGATTCCATGGGCCCCTTAACTACGGGACAGCCTCGGGCGCAGCCTCGTTAAGAACTTCACCGACGGCTCAGGAAACAGGTACCACTCCATAAAAAGGGCAGGCATTTTGGAGGGGGCCCATAGATGAAAGGCTGTCCTATGCAATCTCTTGAGCTCGGCTTATTAACCGAAGAATGAAATCTCAAAGAGACTATTCTGATGTTGGTCTATTACTCACAGCAAAATTGACGCCCTCTAGATCGTCATCAGTCCCTTGCATCCAATCATAGAACTCCTGAGCGTTGTCGGTGGGGTCTCCCTCTCCATAGGTCGCCATGCAGAACACAGCCATGGAATTAGGAATCTCTTTCAGTCTGGACAGCTCCGACTGTGAATGGGAGATAATAATGACAAAAGTCAAAAGTATAGAACGGTTCTGATCTTGATTGATTGGTTATATTAGTGCACATCAAACTGGCAGCAATAATGGCCGAAGTACCAGGTCATACTCCTCTGGGTCAGCGGCCATCCCTTTCATGCCATAGCGATGGGCGTCTTTGGCCAGTCTGTTAGCAAATTCCTCAGCAGTCCCTGTTTGGGATCCGTAAAACACCACAATGTTTCGGTTCTAGAATGGGAAGTTACAGACATGTAGAATTCAAACATAATGGAACTTTCTTTCATTGTTCAAGAAAGTGAATTTTTCACCAATTATTTAAACATTTTAGAACTAGACTAGATTTGTATGGTGGTAAAATGTTTCTGGAAATCTCACCGTTTTCTTCATTTTCTCAATAAAGCTGGTCTCACGTATTTGTGGCGTTCTATGAAGAGAAACCGGAAGAGAGAGAGAAAGAAAGAACACGCATGTGAAAAGGCTGTAAAGCATGCCAGGCCAATTCTTTTGGTAATGAATAGGGGATTGAGCCTTTCATTTGTTGGCCTTTTCCCACATAGGAGAAATTCCTGAAGTTCACATCCCTCAGCGCTCACAGCGTCAGAACACGTCTGCTTTCAGTCATTGCCCAGCTAATGAAAACCACAACTTCATGCTCATTCATGACGAGGAACAGGGAAACGCTTACTGCACTGGTGTAAGTTTCATACAATGATTTAAATTAAAATAATAAAACAAAACCGTCTAAATAAAATTCATACATAAATCACAATATGTTTATATTTATATAATTTATAAATATTTTTTACTTTAAGAAACTTTTTCATTACATTTTTTTGAAAACGCATTAAATTGATAATTCAGATTAAATTATTGACTGAATGTCACAAAAGATTCTATTTCAAATAAATGCTGTTCTTTTGAACTTTCCATTCATCAAAGAATCCTGAAAAAAGTTTCCTCAAAACTATAAGCAGCACAACCGTTTCCAACACTAATAATCATAAATGTTTCTTGAGCAGCAAATCAGCATATTAGAATGATTTCTGAAGGGTCATGTGACATTTTAAAATATATTATTACAATAGAAAAGAGTGATTTTAAACTGTAATACTTTTTCACAATATTACTGTTTCAACTGTACATTTAATAAAACATTTTATAAATACAGCCTTGGTTTTTTTTTCAAAAACAAATCTTTCTAACCCCCAGCTTTTGAACAGTATTGTACATCCATGTCAGCTTGGGTTAGGGTTTATAATGCATATAATCAAACTATGAAGTTACTAAACAACCATCATTGCACTGGCAAGACATGCCCTCCCCTCTCCTTCTCCGTCTCTATAGTTCCACATTAAAGAAACTCATTCTCACTCAGATCCCACCAGACTAGAACAGCACTGAGCAACACTGTGTTGCATTGCAGAAAGACTTCATTTAGGTGGAGACAACAAAACTATAGGGGAGAAAGCAATTCCACCAAATCATAAATAGCACCCGAAATATCCATCACAACAGAAGAAACACAGAAAATGAACCATCCGATTGTCCCGGACTAACCTCTCTGCGGCGGCCAGTCTGTCCTGAGGCAAAGAGAACATGCATCCCATGACCCTGTCCTTCAGAGCTGTGCAAACAGAGCACGTTCGCCTCTGAAAGCTTCGGATCGAGCGCTCAGACAGCCTGAGGAAGTGTGCAGAAGTCCATTAGGAGGCTCTGTAGGAAACACGGCTCGAGCACAGGGAAGGGTCTGAGACGGCTCTCTCTCCCGCCATCTGGCCAGAGCACAGCATTGCAAAGCAACATGAATATATAACATTTCCCATGGATCTCTGCTGCACAATGCTGTTCGTGAACCCCCACCCCATCTTAAACGCACAGACATGCATAAAAACATGAATGTTCCTGCCAATGAAAACACAAGAGTTCATTCCCTCCCTTTCCCAGCCTAATAAAATACCTAAAAAGAGCACTAAAACAAAAGCCAATATAACATTTGTGTTGTTTCCCTGCAGACGCAGAAGAAGAAAGACTAGAGGAGGTAAAGACTCAAACTGCAATCCTTCAACACCAGTGATGGGAAGCAGGAAGCGGAGAGAACTGGAAGTTCCTGACACTATGTTCTTTCGTTACACATCATTTCCTACTGCATTCTTTGTCTACTCTTTATGTATTTCTGCACTTCCTGTTTTAGCAATGGCAATGAATAAATGGGGATTAAAAAAACCTTACAGACCGCTTTTGAAAAAAGTCACCAAGGCTGAATTTATTTGATCAAAAGTACAGTAAAACAGTCATACTGTGAAATATATAACTTTTATATTTTAATAATATATTTTAAAATGCAATATATTCTTGTGATTAAATCTGAATATTCAGCATCATTACTCTCCAGGATCACATGATCCTTCAGGAATCGGAGTCCAGTCATTGTTTACATGGGTGAATGGGTCACAAGTTTAACATACTACACTACACCTGACCAGCAAGGATTATGGGAAGCATTCAGGAACAAACACATCCTGTGACTCCATCGGAACAAACAGAGCTCATTTCCAACCTCGTATAACCCATCTGTGTTTATTACACAGCTCAGTTTAGTGTTTGATATCCCCAACCAACACACTGACGCTTCTGTTTAACATCGTGAAAACCGAACAGGAAACATTTACCAACTTGACGCATCTGTGAAAATGTGTAAATAAAGAAGTAGCTGTGGGTCTTCACAATGACACAGAACCTCTCTGTGTATGAACTGTGTCTCCATAACGCCGAGACAGAATCAAACGCACGCACATACTCTCAGTCCCATGATGTCAACACTGAGCAATGCTGGAACACATGACCGGCCGAACCACAGAGCGCTTTAGGAGCGAGCCATGGTGCAGAGACGATGCTTTGTTCAAACAAGGCCAAAGGTTTACAGGGAGAAAAACTATAAACTGGCTGTCCAACAAAAATATTAGCATAAATTAGAGTCCCATAACACAGTTCCAGCCATGGACTGTAAAGCAAAAGCTCATTTGGTTCCTTTATCGTTTTCATTTATACCTTTCTGGGGCGGAAGAACACAGATATTGTGCTTGTGTTTCACCAAACATGGCTCGGATCATGCAGAAAAATGTGTGTGGGAGAAATTTTCCCCCCTGAGGACAAATGAAGGGGGAGCGTGTTCAGAACCAGACACTTACACGGCAGTGAACGTCCTCATCTCCGGAACGGGCTCTGGTTGTCTTCGGAAGAAGAACCAGTAGATGAGCAATCCTGCGATGAGAGAGAAGAGAAAGACATCCAGAGAGCTGAGGAGAGGCTCCGGAGTCTGATCCTGACCGGAGAGCAGCTGGGATTCAGCGTCCTCCATGTTCACAGAAATCAGATATGTCTGCAAAAACAGATTCCATCAATTAGTATTAGTTCATAATCGACTGAAGTAAACACTGTTTACTGACTCTATAAAACATCATCAAGGCATATCACTTTACACAAAAAGAGTCTTTAATTTACATACACACATACACTATATTGCCAAACGTTTTGTGACGCCTGCCTTTACATGCACATGAACTTTAATGCCATCCCATTCTTAATCCGTAGGGTTTAATATGGAGTTGGCCCACCCTTTGCAGCTATAACAGCTTCAACTCTTCTGGGAAGGCTTTCCACAAGGTTTAGGAGTGTGTTTATGGGAATTTTTGACCATTCTTCTAGAAGCGCATTTGTGAGGTCAGGCACTGATGTTGGACGAGAAGGCCTGGCTCGCAGTCTCCGCTCTAATTCATCCCAAAGGTGTTCTATCGGGATGAGGTCAGGACTCTGTGCAGGCCAGTCAAGTTCCTCCACACCAAACTCGCTCATCCATGTCTTTATGGACCGACGCTTTGTGCACTGGAGCGCAGTCATGTTGGGACAGGAAGGGGTCATCCCCAAACTGTTCCCACAAAGTTGGGAGCATGAAATTGTCCAAAATGTCTTGGTATGCTGAAGCATTAAGAGTTCCTTTCACTGGAACTAAGGGGCCAAGCCCAACCCCTGAAAAACAACCCCACCCCATAATCCCCCCTCCACCAAACTTTACATTTAGCACAATGCAGTCAGGCAAGTCCCGTTCCCCTGGCAACCGCCAAACCCAGACTTGTCCATGGGATTGCAGACAGAGTAGCGTGATTGGTCACTCCAGAGAACACGTCTCACTGCTCTAGAGTCCAGTGGCGGCGTGCTTTACCCCACTGCATCCCACGCTTTGCATTGCTCTTGGTGATGTAAGGCTTGGATGAGCTGCTCGGCCATGGAAACCCATTCCATGAAGCTCTCTACACACTGTTCTTGAGCTCATCTGAAGGCCACAGAAGTTTGGAGGTCTGTAGCTATTGACTCTGCAGAAAGTTGGCGTCTTCTGCGCACTGTGACCCTCAGCATGCGCTGACCCCGCTCTGTGATTTTACGTGGCCTATCACTTCGTGGCTGAGTTGCTGTTGTTCCCAATTGCTCCCACTTTGTTATAATCCCACTAACAGTTGAGCGTGGGATATTTAGTAGTGAGGAAATGTCAGGAATGGACTTATTGCACAGGTGGCAACCTATCCCGGTACCACGCTTGAGTTCACTGAGCTCCTGAGAGCGACCCATTCTTTCACAAATGTTTGTAGAAGCGTCTGCATGCCTAGTGCTTGATTTATACACCTGTGGCCATGAAGGGATTGAACACCTGAACTCAGGGATCTGGAGGGGCGACACAATACTTTTGGCAATATAGCGTATATACATAAAACTGGCACTTACACTGTACATCCATCTCTCTATCGATCTCTTCATCCATATATACATACACACTCTTGGGCAAAAAATGGGCTAAACACAAAGCTTTTAATTGTCTTACCACAAATTATTGGTCAGGAAATTTGCCAAATTATGCAAATGCACTACTTAAAATGCCAATACTGTCTCAGAAAAACATCAAAGACAGATTGAAGTTAAGCAGAATATGGGATGTTGTGTGTGTAGTGATGAAACCCAATGAAACACGAGTTCATGGTGATGCTCCAGAGCAGTGTGTTCAGAAATCTGCTGAGAGATAATAATAAACGCATCTCTGCCGCAGTGACGCGTGCAGGAGTGTCATCGTGGGATTGGAGAGCCGTTTAACCCTTCTGAGTACAGGAGAACATCGCAGAATGGCCTGCTTAAGTTCCCACAGGTCACAAGTTATGTAAAGAGGAATGATCAGATGTTATTGTTAAGACAATGCTCCTGCTCAAATTACAAAGACATGGGTCGGGGTCAGAGTCCAGATTTGAACCCTATAGTGAATATTTGGTCTCTTATTAATAAGATAAGAGTAAAAATAATAATCATACACTTTGTTAATTGGCCAGAGGAGAACTGGCACCCCGACTGAGCCTGGTTTCTCCCAAGGTTTATTTTTCTCCATTAGGACACCTGATGGAGTTTTGGTTCCTTGCCACTGTCGCCTCTGGCTTGCTCAGTTGGGGACACTACATTTTCAAATAAATATCCAAATAAATGTAATTACTAAACTAAATTAACTATATCAACTACATTACTTGAATATATATGATAATTGAAATGAGCTGATGACATCACCGAGCAGCTGTACAGCCCAATCAAATTCTGTTCATTATTTTCCTGTTTAACACTGTGAAGCTGCTTTGAGACAATCGGCATTATAGAAAGCGCTATATAAATAAAGGGGACCTGACTTGACTTATTAAACTCAAATGAACTGGGACATTACTCATGAACAGTTAGATCAGAGCGGAACGATGACTCTTCTTCACGTTAGGGAAGGGATTCAGGGCTACGCTTCTTCCACTTCTTCCTGCTCATTTCCTGACTAAAATGGTTAAGACCTTGGCCCATTTATTTTTTGCCCAGGGGTGTGTATATATTTATATAGTTTAGCAAAATAATACAAAATAATTATTCAAAATTAGCATAGTTTTTTGGCCATGTATATCTTTAATAATAATAATTATTATTATTATTATAAGCACGTTGTGCCCTCTTTTGAAGACTCAATGTAATTACATACAGATGAGCAGTTACAAACACATATTCCTTTGTCTAATAAACGTAATATTCGCCACCTCGTTTCCCTATAAATAAACTCTTATCTCTCTTTAATCTAGACAAGGCAAGTTTATTTATACAGCACATTTCACACACTGTGGCTTTACATAGAAAAGGGAATTAAAATAAATCACAAAATAAAAGGAAAATTAAAACATTACAACGAAGCAAAAAGGTGGCATGTGTTGAAAGTTAAACTGCTCGTGGCGAGGCTGATGCCGGCTATGGTATAATACAGTATAATACAACGCTTGCTATAACATGGCTCTTAAAAGCATTAGTACTAACGCGTTTTGGGCATTTAACATGGCGTAGTTTGAATACTTTGATGTATATTAATATGGCAATCATTCAGTATCGCGTTGCAGAGTTACACTGTTATAGTAGCTGGCACTACCGCCAGAGTAAGGGCAGACACACACGAATATACACAAAATGTTCACTTTTTGTTTATGACCTCCAAAAAGTATTGACAATACACTAATTAGCAATAATATAATTATAAACCAACAGTTATACAACACACACTAAAAGACATACCTCCGGTTAGCTAGAGCGCGGCGCGCACGTCACTCTCACGCACGCGCTTACGTCACGTTCTAACCCCGGGTTGCCAGTCGCACGTTCAAATATCCCTCGCGGATCTAAACCCGCGCTACGAGCGGTTAAAAAATAGTATTTTAACTTTGAACAGATGCCACCTTTTTGCTTTATAGTAATGTTTAGTACGCGTTAACACGTTTTATTCTGACTGCGCGCGCTCTTCCGCTGACTGCGCGCGCTCTTCCGCTGACTGCGCGCGAGCCTCCGCTGACTGCGCGCGCTCCTCCGCTGACTGCGCGCGAGCCTCCGCTGACTGCGCGCGCTCTTCCGCTGACTGCGCGCGCTCTTCCGCTGACTGCGCGCCAGCCTCCGCTGACTGCGCGCGCTCCTCCGCTGACTGCGCGCGAGCCTCCGCTGACTGCGCGCGCTCCTCCGCTGACTGCGCGCGAGCCTCCGCTGACTGCGCGCGCTCCTCCGCTGACTGCGCGCGCTCCTCCGCTGACTGCGCGCCAGCCTCCGCTGACTGCGCGCGCTCCTCCGCTGACTGCGCGCGCTCCTCCGCTGACTGCGCGCGAGCCTCCGCTGACTGCGCGCGCTCCTCCGCTGACTGCGCGCGAGCCTCCGCTGACTGCGCGCGCTCCTCCGCTGACTGCGCGCGCTCCTCCGCTGACGGACGAGGCGGTTATACTTGACGCGCTCGCCATTGTGATTTTCTTTGAAACGACAGAGGGCGACTCGGAGTAATTGTTCTATAAACCATCAGGAAACAGCGGTGAGAAGAAGTAGAAGAATGTACACAGGTGACGATATTTATTTTAGTACGCTTCACCAAAAAACACACTACAAAACAATTGTGTAAAACTCAGTAAACCTTGATATTATTTATTTGGACATTAGATCAAAATGTGTACACATGTATACAACTAAATTAACGATCTCTTAAACATTTTCTAATTTTTGTGAACATTTTTATTGAACATGAATCCTTATTTTCATTAAAAGGGCTTATTTCTGCTATTCTTGGCTCATTTTGTAAATATAAGCAATCATTTAGACCCGCAAACTGGGTTCCGGTGTGACGAGACCTCATGCTCGGCCAGATTCGCCTCGAACTCGTGCATCTTCGGTTGCGGACAAAATTTGACGTGCACACCGCCAAGCTCTCAACGCGCACGACCGCCCACTCCGCGCTGACGTCATTTCTGCCGCGCGCACCCTCGTCGAGTATAAACAAGGCTTTATTATTCTGGGGTATTTGGCAAGCATAAAAGAGTTTAGTTCACATAAGAAAACAAGAGAATTAAAAGTAATGCAGAGAATGTTGTGCTCAATGAGGTGAATTCTTCTGGAAAATGTGCTGTTAAAGAGATATTTCACCCAAAAAGAAGATTCTGTCATCATTCGCTCGCCCTCGAGTTGTTCCAAACCTGTGTGTGTTTCTTTTTTCTGCTGAACACACACAACAAAGATATTATGAATAATATGGGTAACCAAACAGTTGATGAGACCCATTTACTTGAATCTCAGTCACTGGGGCAGATCAACTGTTTGATTACTGACATTCATCAGAATATCTTCTGTGCTCAGAAAAAAGCAACTCTTTGTGTGAACTATCCCTTTAACAATGCTAGTTGATGCAGAGATATATTTTACAGTGATAAAATCCTTTAATCTAATGTTCTGCCCATTTCTGTTTGACAGGGCTTCCTTCTCGTGAACACATTTCCTAACATTAGGCCGATTGCACATGCTTCTCACACTCACACACACACACACACACACTCACAGTCACTCACACACACACACACACTCACAGTCACTCACACACACACACACACACACTCACAGTCACTCACACACTCACAGTCACTCACACACACACTCACACACACAGTCACTCACACACACACACACACACACACACACACACACTCAGTCACTCACACACACACACACACACACACACACACTCACAGTCACTCACACACACACACACACACACACACACACACACACACACTCACAGTCACTCACACACACACACACACACACACTCAGTCACTCACACACACACACACACACACACACACACACACTCACAGTCACTCACACACACACACACACTCACAGTCACTCACACACACACACACACACACACACACACACACACTCACAGTCACTCACACACACACACACACTCACAGTCACTCACACACACACTCACACACACACACACACACACACACTCACAGTCACTCACACACACACACACACACTCACAGTCACTCACACACACACACACACACACACACACTCACACACACACGTGATGGCAGCAGAGCAATGATGTCCATAACTGTCTGAGTTCTCTTCAGCAGACATTAACCTGCGCTCTTATTAACATTAAATACGGGCCAGAGACGTTTAAAAATGTAGAAAAAGAAAACACACACACTGTTATGATATTCTGATATTCTTTCATTGACATATTGTGTAAAAAACATCATGACTTTCTAGTTTATAAAATAAAAACAAAATAAATATTTATATTTTAGGTTTCGGGAAAGACATTTCATTCATTATGCTTTCGGACATCAGACTGAACCATGAACAGGAGAGACGCATTTAAAGAAAAATATTGTACATTATTAACACAGTAATCCCATACACACTGACATTTAAAAAAAATCCATATAAAACATGAATTGCTTTGATAAAGAGGTTAGTGCGGTGATTTATAAAGCTTTAGCTCTGTCCTGATCCACGTATTTGTGGTAAACCACACCCAGAGTAGTGAAGAAGTTTCCCATGAACAAACCAAGGAAAGTAGAGCCACACATGAGAACCTAAGAAGACAAAGACAAGATTTCAAACACAATTTCAATAGAAGCAGACAATATACATGAATGATATGCACATGATGAAACTGACCTGCCACTCTTTCCATTCTGGAAGCTGGGTCATTTGGAAGAGTGTAATTCCATTATAAAGCTGGAAGAACTGGATGGAGATAAGCCGGTTAGATCCACAGCATACTAGCCTTTCAATCTCAGCTTTTCTGAATATGTCAATATTTTATGTCAGCAATAAACAAACTTTTACGGCATCTCTAAAGCTTTAAAAATGGCATATTGTGCCACCAAACAATCCTTTACCACAATGATGGCCATAAAACAGGAAGTGAGCTGTTTGCACATGATGATTGCATTTATTGCAAAAACCCCCAAGATGAACAAACAGAATAAAACTTACATGACCCAAGAAAAGGAACGGCAGGAGAAAAGTCAGACCCCGCCACATCCAGGACTGAAACCCCTCTGAGCACAAAGCACATGTTAAAACACGTGTTAATGGAAACATCTGCAATATAATGAGGAAAAGCAGAGAAGAAGACGACGCACCGACTGTGAGGTCCATGTTGTGTCTCTCTCCGAGAGCTCTGAGTCTATACAAGCAGCCACTCTGGTAGTAGTACTGGAGAAACTGGACAAAATCTGAAGGGAAAACACCATTAAATCAAGCAATGAATAATCGTTACTACATACTGAAACTGTAAGACTGATCTTACTGATATACATGGAGTACGACAGGAACTGGTTTCTGAACATCTGGTACAGTTCACCATCAGGCCTGTGAGACACACATGAGCAGAGATTGTTCT
Organism: Rhinogobio ventralis; assembly: GCA_039654625.1. NCBI lineage: Eukaryota > Metazoa > Chordata > Actinopteri > Cypriniformes > Gobionidae > Rhinogobio > Rhinogobio ventralis. The sequence continues at coordinate 128,121 of CM077215.1, forward strand.
GTTCTTCCTCAAATGTCTACTAAGCGTGCTTTCCTACTTAAAACATTTAATTTCAAGTATTTACTCAAAGTACATTAATCTGATGAATCTAATACAATAATATTTCACAGTGTTAGAGAGTATAAGGGCGTTCACACGTGTAGTTCGGTTCTCTTGGTTCGGACCAAAAAAGAAAATGATACGTTTGGTCCTGGTTCACAATGTCATTTTTAAAGATGCAAAATAAACAAACAAAACAAAAAAACACCTTTTATGATGTATATTTTGCAACGGAAATACAGGGAGTGCAGAATTATTAGGCAAATGAGTATTTTGACCACATCATCCTCGTTATGCATGTTGTCTTACTCCAAGCTGTATAGGCTGGAAAGCCTACTACCAATTAAGCATATTAGGTGATGTGCATCTCTGTAATGAGAAGGGGTGTGGTCTAATGACATCAACACCCTATATCAGGTGTGCATAATTATTAGGCAACTTCCTTTCCTTTGGCAAAATGGGTCAAAAGAAGGACTTGACAGGCTCAGAAAAGTCAAAAATAGTGAGATATATTGCAGAGGGATGCAGCAGTCTTAAAATAGCCAAGCTTCTGAAGCGTGATCATCGAACAATCAAGCGTTTCATTCAAAATAGTCAACAGGGTCGCAAGAAGCGTGTGGAAAAACCAAGGCGCAAAATAACTGCCCGTGAACTGAGAAAAGTCAAGCGTGCAGCTGCCAAGATGCCACTTGCCACCAGTTTGGCCATATTTCAGAGCTGCAACATCACTGGAGTGCCCAAAAGCACAAGGTGTGCAATACTCAGAGACATGGCCAAGGTAAGAAAGGCAGAAAGTCGACCACCACTGAACAAGACACACAAGCTGAAACGTCAAGACTGGGCCAAGAAATATCTCAAGACTGATTTTTCTAAGGTTTTATGGACTGATGAAATGAGAGTGAGTCTTGATGGGCCAGATGGATGGGCCCGTGGCTGGATTGGTAAAGGGCAGAGAGCTCCAGTCCGACTCAGACGCCAGCAAGGTGGAGGTGGAGTACTGGTTTGGGCTGGTATCATCAAAGATGAGCTTGTGGGGCCTTTTCGGGTTGAGGATGGAGTCAAGCTCAACTCCCAGTCCTACTGCCAGTTTCTGGAAGACACCTTCAGGCAGTGGTACAGGAAGAAGTCTGCATCCTTCAAGAAAAACATGATTTTCATGCAGGACAATGCTCCATCACACGCGTCCAAGTACTCCACAGCGTGGCTGGCAAGAAAGGGTATAAAAGAAGAAAATCTAATGATATGGCCTCCTTGTTCACCTGATCTGAACCCCATTGAGAACCTGTGGTCCATCATCAAATGTGCGATTTACAAGGAGGGAAAACAGTACACCTCTCTGAACAGTGTCTGGGAGGCTGTGGTTGCTGCTGCACGCAATGTTGATGGTGAACAGATCAAAACACTGACAGAATCCATGGATGGCAGGCTTTTGAGTGTCCTTGCAAAGAAAGGTGGCTATATTGGTCACTGATTTGTTTTTGTTTGGTTTTTGAATGTCAGAAATGTATATTTGTGAATGTTGAGATGTTATATTGGTTCCACTGGTAAAAATAAATAATTGAAATGGGTATAAATTTGTTTTTTGTTAAGTTGCCTAATAATTATGCACAGTAATAGTCACCTGCACACACAGATATCCCCCTAAAATAGCTAAAACTAAAAACTACTTAAAATATTGATACAAAAATATTCAGCTTTGATATTAATGAGTTTTTTGTGTTCATTGAGAACATGGTTGTTGTTCAATAATAAAATTAATCCTCAAAAATACAACTTGCCTAATAATTCTGCACTCCCTGTACATATGATTGTGTTTATACCAGCTGAGAACTCAATAACATGTGTGACGGAGTGAAAGAGCCCCAGGAACACACAGACGCTATAAACATGCTTTCGTTCCTGTTAAACTCGTTCAGGACACGCCTGTGTGATCACGTTACTGGTGTGGGCATCACCAGCTTCACCTGTATTGCCCAAAACAAATTTCCCTTAAAGGGACAAATAAAGTGTAAGGAGACGGCGTTTCTGACACAGTACTGAACTGTGATGGGCAACGGAGCTCATATGACAAGAAAAACCAAGCATGCTTGAGCATTCCTTCCTGTTTAGGGTCACATCGTGTGACATCATGTCCTGTTTTTGGTTCGTGTAGATGTGTTTGGTCCTGTTGCGTTCCCGGTCGAGAGTTTGTTTGGAAGCGGACAGAGACCCAATGTTTCAGCGGTCACACTCATTCAAATGAACCGCACTAGCAGAGCAATCGCACCGGAGTTTGTGTTAATCCGCGTGTGAGCAAGTTATTCATACCAGGTCAGCATTACTCCAGAGAGAAACGTTGAGACATAGTGTTGAAACACCCACCAGCCCTTGATCCTGAAACACAGAAGCTTTACAGTATAGCCTGTAGGATTGAGTTAATATATGGCAGGAAATAAATATTACATAATCAAATGAGTATTCTCACTTTGAGCCGTTATTAATGAGGATGCTCTCTCTTATAGTCAATGTACAATAATACCACACCAGCAGGAAGTTGAAGAGTGCATCTACAACCCTATCAGAACACAAGAGGACAAGACAAACTCATTATTTTACATGTATTAGTGAGACATGAAGCGTAACATACACTATATTGCCAAAAGTATTGGGCCGCCCCAGGTGTTCAATCCCTTCATGGCCACAGGTGTATAAATCAAGCACTAGGCATGCAGACTCTTCTACAAACATTAGTGAAAGAATGGGTCGCTCTCAGGAGCTCAGTGAACTCAAGCGTGGTACCGTGATAGGTTGCCACCTGTGCAATAAGTCCATTCCTGACATTTCCTCACTACTAAATATTCCACGCTCAACTGTTAGTGGGATTATAACAAAGTGGAAGCAATTGGGAACAACAGCAACTCAGCCACGAAGTGATAGACCACGTAAAATCACAGAGCGGGGTCAGCGCATGCTGAGGGTCACAGTGCACAGAAGACACCAACTTTCTGCAGAGTCAATAGCTACAGACCTCCAAACTTCTGTGGCCTTCAGATGAGCTCAAGAACAGTGTGTAGAGAGCTTCATGGAATAGGTTTCCATGGCCGAGCAGCTCATCCAAGCCTTACATCACCAAGAGCAATGCAAAGCATGGGATGCAGTGGGGTAAAGCACGCCACCACTGGACTCTAGAGCAGTGAGACGTGTTCTCTGGAGCGACCAATCACGCTTCTCTGTCTGCAATCCCATGGACGAGTCTGGGTTTGGCGGTTGCCAGGGGAACGGGACTTGCTTGACTGCATTGTGCCAAGTGTAAAGTTTGGTGGAGGGGGGATTATGGGGTGGGGTTGTTTTTCAGGGGTTGGGCTTGGCCCCTTAGTTCCAGTGAAAGGAATTCTTAATGCTTCAGCATACCAAGACATTTTGGACAATTTCATGCTCCCAACTTTGTGGGAACAGTTTGGGGATGACCCCTTCCTGTCCCAACATGACTGCGCTCATGTGCATGTAAAGGCAGGCGTCCCAAAACTTTTGGCAATATAGTGTATAATCCATGATAAAAAAAAGACTGTTGCTAAAACATGATACTAAAGCTGACTCTCAACACCACTTTTGTCAATAACAGTTCAAACATGTACCTGTAACTGACCAGAAGCCGGCAGGTGAATGAGAACAACAAGAGCAGCACAGTCAGGTACAGTTTGAACTTCTCATACTCGTCTTTATAGGCAAACCTGCACGATGGACAAGAACAAAACAGGTCTTCTGAAGCAGATCACATGACTCACCAACATCACGTCACTTCACGAACACGATGAATGTTTTAATACTGAAGGATTCTGCTCTGTGAACTTACTTGGCCTGCTTGTTAAGGAGTGTAACGTTTACATTTCCGAGCACAAGACTGAGGTACAACCTGGAACGAGAACATGGTGAAGTATTTCATGTTAGCATCAGGTATTTGCAGAATCATTGTATGTGCTTGAACACACACCACTATCAAAACACTCAAGTATTATTGAACTCTTTAGCACACCTTCAGTCTACAGGTGTAAACGTGTCAACATTGGGTCAGAAACGGAGCAGACACAGAGCGTTATGGCCTGCTTTGAATAGTAAATGCTGATGATGTGTGTTTAATTTAAATGTGTGTTTAAGTTAAACGAGGGTGTGGCACTGGTGACATCAGAGATCTCTCATTTGCATTACTCGTTTTTCTTTGGCAGGAAGGCCTCCATCTCAAAAAAGACATTCGGTCTTTCTTTGATAGACTCTTGGATCTTGTCTATTTTATTGGCATCTTCTGGGTTCACTGTAGCTCTGCATCTATGAAAGGAAAAAGGTTGAATATAGGGTACAGGTCAATAACGTCTATTTTGAACTGAAGCTTATATGATTTAACCCTAACTCCAGCAGGGATTCGGAGAGATCCTTCAGCTTCTTCCTCTGCCGTGCGATGGAAGACGAACAGCTGTCCTGTAGTTTGGAAACCTCCTCCAGCTTCTGTTTGTAAAGGCGGTGTGTCTCCTGTGCAACACGTGCAGACATCACAGTCTTAGGTAACACTTTATTTATAGTGCCCTTGTTACACTTTACATATACGTACTGTAGTAATAACAGTAAAAAGTGCATAATTACATGAACCAACCCTAAATTAAGCAAGTGTATTTAATTAATATTACCCTGTACTTAAATGTATAATTACACTGTAACAAGGACCCCTTAAAATAACCGAATTTTGGGTTACACTTTATTTTAAGGTGTCATTGTTGCAGTGTAATTATACATTTAAGTACTGAGTAACATTTAGTAACTACATGTACTTACTATAGGGTTAGGGTTAGTTGCATGTAATTATGCATAATTTACTGTTATTACTATGGTAAGTATATGTAACAATGACACTGTAAAATAAAGGGTGACCGAATTCTGTATATAGTTCAGTGACATGAATACACACACATTACATTATGAACAGACATTCTGATATTTTTGTGGAGCCAATAGTCAAAAAGGCTGTTTAAATGCTTGATATGTAGACACACACATTACACCTTAAAACCATGCAAAATACTTAATATAATACATGATAATATAATGATATGTTTGTGGGAATCAGAGGTGCTATTTCTTAGTAACTGACTAAAAACATCAGATTTATGGTACTGTTAGTTAGTAAGGGTTATTATACAATCAGCAGTGATAGCGAAATATTGGGGGAAATGTGTAAATAACAGTAACTGTGATGTAAATAAACCCGTTAGAGAGTGTGAGGTCTGTTATTCTCACCTGGACCTGTTGATAGTCTTTCTCCAGATCCTCCCATTCCTGTAAACACTCGGTCAATCCCGACGGGTTAAATAACATTTCCGGAGAGTGTGTGTGATGAACGTTCCCAGATCGGAGTGAACGGAATAACCCCGTGTTCTGCCGTTTATGAGCGGCTCTGCCGTCTCGAGTCTTGACTGACGTCTGTCATGTGAGCGAGTCTTCGCAACTCGCGTAGCCAATCAGAGGCAGACTTCGCGGCATACTGAAACGCCCCTCCCTAAACTGACCAATGAGCGCTTTCAAAACAAGACCCGCCATTGACGCTGTGCTGACGCAGCCGCTGACGCTAACCCACTGACGGCGGGGAGAAACCGGTCAGCTGTCAATGACCAGTGTTTGAACTGTAGGTAATCTCTTATGATGTCAGAGCAATGAAAATCTTTATGAAAATTACAATCCTTGTGTGTGCGAGCGCGTGAGAGTGTGTGCCAGCGCGTGTGTATGAGTGAGTGTGTGTGTGTGTGCTCCTGGGGACCAAATAGATAGTGATACCGGATATTTTGACCTTGTGGGGACATGTTTTGGTCTCCATGAGGAAAACACCTTATAAATCAGACTACTGATGTTTTTTGAAAATGAAAATAAATGGTTAGATAAAATTGGTTGAATCTTGACCATTTTAGTTTTACAGATGAGCTCAAGAACAGTGTGTAGAGAGCTTCATGGAATGGGTTTCCATGGCCGAGCAGCTCATCCAAGCCTTACATCACCAAGAGCAATGCAAAGCGTGGGATACAGTGGGGTAAAGCACGCCGCCACTGGACTCTAGAGCAGTGAGACGTGTTCTCTGGAGGGACCAATCACGCTTCTCTGTCTGACAATCTCATGGACGAGTCTGGGTTTGGCGGTTGCCAGGGGAACGGGACTTGCCTGACTGCATTGTGCCAAGTGTAAAGTTTGGTGGAGGGGGGATTATGGGCTGGGGCTGTTTTTCAGGGGTTGGTAAAATGATTTTGACAGTTTGACAAGAAAATTCCAGTTGTTAAAGGGTTAGTTCACCCTAAAATGAAGATTCTGTCATCATTCACTGCTGAACGCAAGAGGATATTCTGAAGATATTCTGTCAGTCACCACACAGTTGATGATCCATTGACTTCCAAGAAACTCTCACACGGGGCGAGTGAATGACAGGATCTTAGTGTAGTAAAAATGGAAGAAAATGCTCGTATTCATTCAGACTGTTTATGCGCTAACCCACTATATGATATCTCAACACTGTTTTGTATATTCTACTATTGTCTATACAATATGTTTATGGGAAGAACTTTATTTAATGCTTATTAATATGTAAATAAACATCTATAGCAAGTCACTGAATATGAATGAGCAGAGATGCCCTGGTTCTGTTGGATCTGGTGATCGTCAGTAGTCCGGTTCTGAGATATCCGTCAGTCTCTTCCCAACCATCTGAAGCTCCCAGTCAGAAAGCTGCTGCACTAATCCTCGGTTTGGTCTCATGTTGGGTTTGCACTGCTGAATATGATTCCAGGCCTCCTGAATATCCAGAAATCACAGATGACAAATATTAAAGGGA